>PYHW01009979.1:28494-80924 GCA_013186435.1 Turdus rufiventris
TATATTCAGGTGCGGCTTATTTAAGGACAAAAACCAAAATGTTTGCCAACACCCAGAGATGCGGCTTATAGTCCGTGCGGCTTATATTTGTGAAATTACTGTAATAGCAAATCTGTATGAAACTTCGAAACTTTCCTTGCTTTGATTATTTTTTATGGAATTCAACAATGAAAATACTCAGCAGAAAGTAAAACAAAATAGACATAAAAAGAACTAAAATTTGTGTGATGAATTTCATCCAGTTTAAAACCCAGTTTTGCATATTTCAAACAGCAACGTTAATCAAATATGTGACTGTGTGATAGTATTGATAGTACTTAATTTATTATTGAAATTAAACTAGATTTTTCATTGTCCATTTAGATACATGTTTTTCAGTCCATAGCGTCAGGGTAAACAAGATTGACTCTTCTATTATCAGCCAAATTAGGGTGATTAGGCTTGTCAAAAAGATCAGTAGCTATTCTTATAACCTGCAGCTTTCTGAGTGCACTTGTACAGGATACTACTTAGAAAATAAAAGCCAAAACTTCTAAATGGCAATGGCTGAAGCAATGTTGTGCCACAAATCTCAGTCAGTGTACTTTAAAAATCACTACGATCTTGCAAAATTTTGTCTTTTTTATTGTGCTTACCATTCATTGAAATCTTGCATTCAGTGTCAGGGGAACATGATGCTCTTCATTCCTAAGACAAATGAATAGGTAAAAGATTGTGTTCACTTGATAAATATCAGTGCAAGGTGTTTGTACTTGAGCAACCTAAGGAAGTCATTAGGGGCACCATTCCCGACAGATACTAATTCCTTGTACCTTCCACAGCTGCAGTAAATCTAATAACCTGTGACTGAAAAAATGGAGAAAGTAATAAAAGCATGCCATGAAATCAAAAATAGAAAGAAACTTCCTGACATGCCCTTTTGTTATATTTAATATATGCAATAGCACAGTAGACATGTTTGCTGTTCACCCACTGTTACATGAGTCATTGGAAGGACCTTGCCAGCAGCCCCTCCTCCCCATTTTTCCTGGCAGTCAATTTATCAGAGGAAGATTTCCTAAGTGATGTTCAGCATTTTAACCAGGTTACTGGTTTATAAATGACTACATAATGTTTTTCTAATTGTTATTTAAATCCTATCCTGTACACATGGCATCACATGGGAACCTGCAGAAAATGCAGGCAATGTTACCATGCATTTTGTGTCTCTTTCTACTAGATTTTCCTGCCTGTAATTGCATTTTTGTAAAGCAAATAAGCAAATTCATTTTTTTTTTTACTTTAGAGCTATTCCTCTGAATCTGCCTTATATTATTTAGTTCCCAGTCAACAAATCATCAAAACCTTAAATCATAAAACTTTTAAAACACTGTAATGCAAATAATATACTTAATTTACAGACATTAGAATCTTATAGATTTGAAGAAAAAAATAGCTTGAAAATAATGTTTTCTCTTCTGTTTATCTCATTTTTAAGCAAAGTGTGTGGGATCAGTAATTTTGGGTCCTGTTCTCAGCTTTGAAACTGAGCCCATATGGCAGGCAATGTGTCTCAGAAGATTGAATGTGCAGGTAAAATTAGCTCGTCTTTCTGAGGTCAGATCAACAGGTGCCTTTCTTTGGCATGTATAAAAGGAGCATTCCCAATTATCTAAACTTATAAAAAATTATATGGTTTCCAATAAAGAAAAATGTCTGTGGAACAACAGGCAATACTTTTTTCAATGAATCTGGTTTTTTTCTTTAGTTGCATCTTGCCATCTGTCTTGACCTGCCTGAAGTCTCAGTCATCATTTAACACAGTAGTCATGGTGCTTGATAATTTTGAGACAGCAAATATTTAATTTTAATGGCTCAGGTTCTATCAAAAGCAGCTGCTTTTCCTGCAATTCAAAAACAAAGCAAAACCACACACCAATCAGTGAATTTAATAAGAGGTAAACAATACCATCAGATCAGGCCAAAAATTCTCTTAGACATGTAAACAAAACACTTGCCTAAATGAGATTAACTCTTCTCTGATATAACATAGGTGACCTTAATATTCAGTATTAGTAGCCTCATTAGTTTTATTTTGTCCAAGTGGATCAGAATTAGCTCCACGGGTTTTGCTGGACCAAAATTTATGAACATAGAGTCAACCTCTGAGTGAAGTGCAGAAACAAGGACTGACAAACACCTATGACTTAAAAGCAAATCTGGATCCCTTTTTAGGTGAGGAAAATGATGACTTCTGAAAAATATCACAAGCCTTTTGCTTTACCTTAAGGTTGAAAAAGAAACATTAGAAATTAATTGAAGTAACTCAACACTTTAAATAAGATTGATTTCAGTTTCCACCCATGAATATTTTTGCCAATGTAATTTTACCTCCCTGTACTTTGGCTGACTGCAGTAGAATTTGGGTGACTTGTTGAAGGTGCTGCAAGGGGTTTTGTTCACCCATCCTTTATAACCAACAGTTGCCATCAGTGTATAGGGGAAATTAACATTGGAACAGTAACCCAGTATAGATACCAAAGCAGCAGTATGAGGTGTGTTGGGAAAGTGGAGGATGGAAAGGGGGACACTGGTGTTTTCTAGGCATTCACTGGGACACAAAAATCCTCTGGAAAAACTCAGGACAGCCACTGGGTCTGTGCTATGGGTTTGAGTCTATCGGCTTAATCATCAAATTCTAAGATTTTACTGAAATTGTGCAATTGTCACGCATCACACACTGTTCCTGGTGTGTCAGTCTTTGAAAATAAATAGCTTTAGCTCCCCTAGAAAACATTCCTTTCACAGGCATTATCAGTAACCTTGAGCAACAAAAATGCTGAATGGAAAACCCTCAGAGGAAATATTTTTCTCTTGAAACTCTTCACTCAGCTAAAGAGGTGTAAACATTGAAAAGTCAAATGATTGTTATTTTTTCATACTAAAAGGCAGAAGTTGTAGATGTTTTTATTTTTTTTCAATACAAATTGCACTACAGCTAGTGACCCAATTATTCCAAAAGGTCTCAATATATTTTAGAAAATATAAATGTGCTACTAAGAGGATTTTCTGCATGATTAATATCAAAACATGAAAGGCAGATTGAATTTATCCGTACATAGGCATTTGCACACCTCAGAAAAGGGAAGTTATTTAGAAGGTGATAGGACTGTAATTGCCATTTCAACAAAAAAAAAGCAATCAGTGAGAATAAAACAAGCTCAGTCTGCCAAAATGAAGATTTGGAAGTTAATCAAATACCAACTTAGCCAGCTTGTCATGCTGCCATGCATGTCTGAAGTTTCCAAATTGTTGTTGCTATTGATTTCTAAAATTACACTACAGTTCTGTAGTCTTTCAAAATGAGCAAAGTGTTTTCCAGACTAAATAAATAAAGAATGAAAAGACTAAATTCTGCTCTGCTTCCTCTTTGCTGGGTTATAATAATAATCTTTTCTCAACTAATACCAGATTTGCACCATTTGCAGATCACAATATGACCGAAGTCCAACATTTTTCTTTGCAACTTTTATTTTAAAGTAAGTGTCTCTTGAAATCCTCATAAAACCAAAATATTATGCACTGCTGTGCATTTTGCATCCAAATAAGTATTAGGCAGGAAAATACAAATAAAAAACTGTTTTAAATAGGACCATCTTTTATTGCCATTTCCACCTGGATCACATTCTTATAGCAAGACTTTCACAGAGGACAGTTTTAAGCAGATAGATCCTGTATTGACTGTCTTAATTCATTACACTGTCACCATTTCAATATTCATTTTTCATTGTTTGTCTCATTCCACTCCTGCTTCCTACAGTTTACTCTGGACTTTCCTAGTATCTCTGTCTCATGCTCTATGCTTCCAACATCTTTTTCCAGCACTCTCTCTTTCCCTTTTTTTTTTTTTTTTTTTTTTTTTNTATTTTTTTTTAATGTCACTCCACCTGGTTTTCAGTTGAATAAAACCTCTGCATCCAAGTACCTGAAAAATCTCTGATTAATTGGACAGAACACTCCTTATCTCAATACATCATTGCCTACAATAATTTTGCCTGAAATGGGCACCCTTTGGTTTTTGATACCTCTCTAAACTCTAATTTCGCAATAGTGAGAAAGTGTATTAGGTGCTTTTTGTATAATTACTTTAAGGCAATTCCTGTAATCTCCTACTTTCATTTATTTTAAAACCACACTGCTTAAAATGTAGACATATTAAATTACCTCAGGGTACAAGTTTTAGTAGTTCTTTTATGCATTAAACTGTGTGTTCAAATCTGCACCCTTGGTAATAGTAGGACAGGAACTTTTGCCTTGAGCATTAATACTAATTGGACTACCACCTCACACTAGAGGTTGATTCAATAGGAATTTTAGTCTACAGCTTTTTTACACCACCCTGTAACTTAAAAGCATGTCCTCTGAAGCATTCAGGATGATAAAGCACAGTACTTATTGTGAATCATGGTAACACTCACTTGAACTTGCTTCTCATAGAGCAGACACCATCCCAAGAAGCAGAAAATACCCAGGGATCTCCAATGTGAGCCATACCCCTGAGAATTTGCTATAAATATCCACTCATTTGCAGGAAGATTTTTTCTCTGCTTTATTCGGCACTGTATCACAAGAACGTGTTGAATGTCTCTCAAGGCATATTGGTGCAGGCTGAGGGAGTTCTGTGGACAGCATCAGGGAGGCTTTACTGCATTTGGATTGGCTTCATCAGCCAAGGGAGAATAGGAGAGAGAGTTTGGTGGGAGCACAGTTTCACCAGGGGGTTGCAATGTGGCTGCATTCTGGTAAAGACTTCAGGGCAGTGAGTTCTGCAAAAGCACCACCTCCCCCCCATCCTACCTGTTCCACATCTACTTGGAGATCCTGACCCACCCCACACTCTGCAGAAGGCCCAGTGCCTCCAGCTTCAGAGCCCTCCCACTGTCATCAGAAACTCTCCTACTAGTCCCTAAATCTTCACCTACTGCTATAAAGGACCTTGCAGAGGAAGATTGTGCTGCAAAAGCAGTCTAGCAGGAGAAAAACACACAGCCTAAATTAAAGTGGATAGATCCACTTCTTTCCTTCATGGCCCCACTCAAGCTCTCAAATGACCATGGTGATTCTATTCCCAACGTGATTCCTTAAGACTCACACCTGACCATCCTCTCAACTGCAGTGTGTCCTCTCTGGCACTCTCCAAATATTGGATCCTGTCTCCACCACTCCACCACTACACCACTACATCACTACACTACAGCATTTATCACAATTCTTCCTGGACTCTGAGAAAGAAAAGATGTGATCGTCTAGGGGAAAAATCAGTATCTGATAGGGCTATCTTATTCTTCCTTCTGGTTTTTATTGGACAAACAAGTGAAACAGAGCATTTTAATACAAAGAAGATAACAGTTTGTTTTCAGTGATGACTAAAACAATCATTATCACATGTACTCACATAAAAACTAACACTTTAAAGCAATTAAGCTGTTCACAGAACAGAAAAACAATTCTGTAATGTTTTTATCAATTAGAGTATGATTTGCAGAGTCCCAAACATAATGGTTTGGTTTCACCATTTGAAGAAAGAGTTAAAGAAGGTGCAACTGGTTCTTCTAATTACCTTTCATTAATATTTATCAAACAATCCCTCTATTTGTTAAATGCAGTGAATATTCTATCATTAGTTCATTATAAAACATTTTGCATTAGTGCCATCATTTTGCTTTTCATGTTTTACCAGGGTTAAAACTGAAGCAGCAAAAGTGTGATACACATTCACATTCCCCTGCTCACATCTACTGAACTGAGAATTTACATTTCATATGGAGGAATTAAACTAAACCACCTATATGACTGTTACTGAATTAGAGATTTGATGTTTTAAATCAAGGGACAAAGTGGAAGGTGTATCTCAAAAGAACACAGTTGTGAAGTCAGTGTGATAGCTAATACAAATTCAACTTCCTTGGTAAGCTCTGCTCATTCCTTGTGGTTTTCCACTGATGATGAAGAATGCTTTGTAAAAACCAGCCAAAGTGCATGACCCAATGGTACCTTACAAATAAATTATATTGTTTTGCACTCAGTGTAGTGCCTGCTTAAGGGAAAAGGAGAATATTGTCTTGAGTAGACATAGCAAACAAACAGAATGGCAATTTGCATTACTACTTTCTGTACTGTATTATGACTTTTCTCATTTTACATAAATATCTAGATCAATAATAGCTAACTAAGTTTTCGCTATTTTGTTGCTTTTGTTTTGCTTTTTTTTCAAATGCTCTGCAGAAAGATTCCATTTTTCAACTCTTTGGCTGTCCAGATAGAAATTATTAGAGATGAAACAGAGTATGCTGTCCTCAAGGACATAAGAGCAGCATCTGTAGACCTGGAGTCAGGATTCTCAGTTGTACAGATAACAGTATTAGGAGTGAGCATCAGATGTAATGAAAGCAGTTGTGGTACAATTGCAGTTTGAGGTAGCACAAGTATGAAGGCCAGTGCTGGGAGTGAAAGGACAGTGTACCTGCTGCTTTTTAATGTTTTTGTTTTAATGTTTTTAATCTGTTGTTTCACAGAAAGTGATATATGGCAGTCACATAACCTTCTGTCAAAACATAGTCAGACACCAGCAGAAACCTAGAAAGGTGTCAAGCATCAAGTCTCCAACTCAACAGGAGCCTGAAAGAGATAGATGTGCAATTTTACCAAGCACAAGTCAGCAGTGGCTTTAGATGCCTCCATTACAGTTATTAAACTGAGCATTCCAGTCCTGAGAGTCAGTTTGGCTGGCAAGGAAAAAGAGACAGGAGAGTAAGAGGAATGATACTTGAGGCATTGGGTTTCAATTTCACATGTGTATGTGAACCATCATCTATCCATCCTCTTTTTAGCTGTATTTTCTGAGAATTTCTAAGATTAATGCTAGCATAAAAACCATTCAGAACAAAGGATTTTTTTAAAAAATATGTATTTTGTCAGATGAAAGTCTTTCATATACTTTAGATATTCTTATTGCTTATAATTAATTGTGGGGTTAACCATACAGTGAAGTCTATAACAACTATATTCTATGGGACTTCTCTTTCAACATTTTCTTACTAACTACAAGGTAAGATGTTAATCATGTACGTCTTCTGTATCATTTAGTCATAGCACATTCCTAGTACTCCCTCCCAAAAACATATGCTGAATTTACTCTCTCGTATAGTAATATTTATTCCTGCACATTTAAATCTGGAAGATAAAGCATGGTAAAGTCCAGAATGCTCTTCCTCATAAACCCTGTGAGAAGGAAACTAGTTATTTATTGGGATGAAGGAAGATATCTCTGTTCTTTTCACTTTTTCAGAACTGTAAAGAAAAACAAAAAATTCAGAGCAGGAAAGAAGTTTGGATCTAACTAGCAGAGAACAAAACCCACCTCCTGCAGACAAATAAAGCCCATGTAAACAACTTTAGAAAAGTCAGTAGCTCTCCTTCCACAGAAGAGTCACCATTACATCTTCCAGGTCCTTAGGTAGGCCTGGGAAACAGGGCTGGCAAATCCCATTCTAGAAGGATGGTACCAACTACATATCAGACTTTTTTTCCCATAAAAGACTTTTAGGAGCAATACAGAGTGCAAGCTGTTATTACTCTGTCATGCCTTGTGACTACAAAGCACAGAGCTTGGAGGAACTGGTTCCCTGGCAGATGATCTGATGGCCAGGCTCTCCCACAAGAAAATGTTCTTTACATGCAGAGCATTCTGAAAGATCTACAGATGTAAAGATAGAAATTAGCTAGGATTTGAGGGGAGGTAACTCTACATTATTACTGACTTTTATCAGATTTACTCCATCATTTGTAATTATTGTGCAGGGTCCACAAAGTAGAACTGCACTTTCAATTAGGGAGGTTTTTTAATATTTAATGTTGGCTTTCCAATATTATATACAATATAATAGTGTGACATTAAAACTAATTTAATCTAGTAGAATTTGAATTTGGCAAAAATGCCAGAAGGATTATACTAGAAGTATAATAACAGTAGCAATAGCATTTTTAGAAGACTGAAATTCAGTGTTATGCCTAAGAGTGTTTCCATACCTCATGCTCAAAAAGCCATCCAGATAGTGAAAAAAGCAGCAGAAATAATTTCAGGTGGAAAATGAACCAATAAATATTCCATAAACTCCCTCCATCTTTTTTTCAGAGATTATGATGGCAATTAGGACAGTATATAGAGTTTCTTTTATTTTGTCTAGGGATGCCAAGTCTATATGCTCAGTTGAGTTATTCAATTCCTAAAATGCATTATGTTCAAATCACACTTTCTAAAGTGGTTTTCTGTTAGAACTACATCAAATGAAAGCCTTATTGCTGGCTTAAATGTAATTCAGTTCATCCTTTCTGTGTCAGGAGATGTTTTTATATATAAGGGGAAAGAAATGAAAAAAATGTTTAAAACCCACTAGTCATCATGAGGGTTTTTTAATATCATCAGCACTGCCATAAAGGCAGATGATAAACTGCATACTATTCAAAAGAAAGAAATAGAATGAAATTAGCATTGAATTACTCTAGATTAATCATAGCCCTGGATTCCTGTCATTCCAGGGAAAATAAAAGCTTGGCTCTTTCAGATTTTAATGCTCCCTCTCAGACTTCACCATGATTTGTAATGAGAGGGAAGTAAGAAGTCCATGTACTGAAGCAAGAACGCAGGAATATTTTGAACTGGTGGGGTTGCTAAATTTTTGTTGCTGTTTCTAACCAACAGCAAAACAGCAGTGGCGACTTGGGTCCAGATGGTTAACAACATTAATGTCTCACAACAGTAACCTAATGGAGCTCTTTAGTGCTGGTCACAGGTAAATGCTTGCAAGGTTTGTGGCAAGGGAAAAAAGCTTCAATAAGTAACTTGAAAATCTGACTCTTACTGCTTTCATAATTATTGCTTTTTATAATGGCATAATGGAACAGCAAAGAATAGTTAAAAAAAGACTAGAAAAGAGGAACTCTCTTTGGAGCTAATAGGATGTACAGTGGGATTTTTTTTTTTTTACTTCTAAGATGAATAGCTAGTTAAAAACCATTAAGCCTCTCTCAGACTTAAAGGGAGAATTTAAAGGTCTTTTTTATTATAGTTAGTCTCTCTAGGGATCAGACCCAAAACAGGAAAGATGAAGATTTTTCTCTGTGCAAGTAGAGAATAATAGTTTCAGGATGATTTAACTAAAAGAAGAAAGTTCTGGGATCTTTCACATGAGCTTTTCTCCCAGATCCTTGTTACCTGCAAAGACCACAGCCAGAGACCTGGTGGTCACTTTGCAATGAGAGGGAAATCTGATGCATGACTTTTTCAAAAGTTAGGAGCCCAGTTCTGCAGTGACTTGGATGTTTATGGAACAGCAGGTTTTCAGTAAATGGAAATTTTAACAGAAACTTTTTCTTTTTTTTAATTTTTTTTTTTTATTTATTTTTAATTGAAGGAGGTAGAAATTGGCTGAAAAGAACATCTGGAAATTTTTCAGCCTTTGATCAGAAGTGCACTAGGTTTTGTCAGCTGTTTCCTTTTTCAGTCATGAGATAGACATCACCCTCACTCCCCAAAACAAAAATTAGTGCAGAAAAGATTGGCTGAAAGTTATTTTTCCTGTCAAAATTGAAAAAAAAACCAAAAAACATTGGATTGAAAATTTCACTTTAAAGAAAGAAACCATTGAAGTCTGTTAACATTTTCTACTGTAAGTTTTCCAGACAGATGCGATTAGGAAAGTGTTGTCAGGTTCTCTGTGGGTAGGTGGAGCTGGTATTCCTTATGCTCCCCTGCAGCATCACTCAATGCCTACTTGAAGCTGGTAGAATTAATGGGTCACATAGCAGGACTCAGATATTTAGATGCAACCTGCCTCCAGCCTCTGCTGGAAGCATGAACCTCAAAAGTGTTGGCTAACACCGTTTTTTTTCATTTTCGTGGTGTGGCTGATAAAGCAACAAAAGGAGTCAAAGGGTGTACAGTTATATCCTGTGGCAGGTACACAAAACCAATAGCAATGTAGGCAACAGGAAAAGGGAAGCAAATGAGGGAAAATCCATCAGTCTGGTCACTATAGGCATTGCTGAAAGCACACAGCCAATGGCAATGGGGTAAGGTATAAAAATAGTGTGATGGGACTGGAGCAAAGCAGTCTACGTGCAATTTGTTTAGATTGAATGCTGTTATGCAAATAAAGCATTTCATTGCAAAGCAAAGATACATTATTCTATTTCCTGCTGCTAAAATAGAAATTATTCAGCAGTTGTTTGCATAGATTTATTGAGGGGAGGTATACTTCAGCTTCAACAGCTCTTGCTTGATTTGCTGTTATTATTTTGGGCCATAGTGTCTACTCAAGACTGTTGCACAGTCCTGATTGTCCACTGCTGCAGGAACACTATTCTTCTTTTAACCTTCAATGGTTTAAGGTGGGAAAGTATTAGATACTTTGATATTTGGTTGATTTGTGAAAAAGTCAAGTCATAGTCCTCTTGGCTCTTTTCCCCAGCTGTCATGGTTTCTTTTTGAGGTTCTTCTGGAAGATATTCTGTGCTTTCATACTAAAACCAACATTTCATCTCTCAGTTTCTACAGATCAAGTGATGAGATGTCATGTGTGAACTCCCTGAAGGCTGAGAAGAGAACCTCTGACTTCCCCACAGAAAATTGTGAACTGCAGTTTCTTACTGGCTGACAACACCTTTGATTCAATTTGTATGAAACTCAATTTACTTATTAAAATGGACATTATTGTTCAAATATTAGAAAACCCATTTCTTATATGTTATAAGCTGTACAATTGTCAGATTTTTATGGTTTAGATTGTAAATGTGGTTTTCTCTGGCTAATTATTGGTATTATTTTTTTAATTTTGATGTCTTAAAGGCCAATGTACTGTATCATAATAATATGAAGGACATATTTAACAGGTGTGGAAAACACTGTATACAAATGTATATTTCTAAAAGCTATTTTTATGATTAGCATGTTTTACTGTTTTACCATATTTAGAGTCATTGCACTGCTTTGTTTTCTGCTTAACTCAAACAAGATCATTTTGATCAGTGCCACGATTAAATACATTGTGTGGTATTTCCCATTATTTTATTCAATTTATTTGTCATTGGAAATAATTACATTTGGTAATAGAATAGCCACTAAAACGTGAAAATGTCAAAATAAGAGAGCAATCTTTCATAAACTGCAAATTGCATCCTCCTGTAAATCCCTTTCTTCAGATAAGCCCTCTCTGTGATGCCATTCATCAGACAGTTGTTACAGCTGTTCTTGCAAATCTCTAAAGGCAGTTTGTTGCTACCATATGGAAAATCAGTCAGCCTCCTGTCTAGCCAGGAAAATTACTTATAGCCTGCCAATATCTGACAGCCTGACTTAGCCTACTTATTGCTTTTTGGGTTATTTTCTGGCAGTAGTCTTTCCACCCACAAACTCCTAAGGCCCTCCTAAAAGCCTGAAGTTGGAATAATTAATTATTACAGATGTTGTAGGGGGAATCTCAGTGTAGAATTTCTTAATAAATCATATTTCCTTTCAAACAGAATGGATGCATTATTTCTCTTGTTACTGAGACATTAAAGATATCAAAGCATATGGGCACAAGGACTTGTCCCCCTATAAAAGTACCAACTTGTTCACCATCCCAAAGTCAGACCTCTTTAGCATTGCAGATGACATGAAACAAGGAATAGGTATTTATTCATCTACATCTTTATGTTAATGGTACTTGTATAGAAAGAGACATGTCTTTAAAGTGATTGCAGGGTAAATAAATTATTTATTAGTTACAGCCTCCCAAGAAGGAGAAGCATTAATTTTGGAAGTATCTTACACAGTGAAATGGAGCACAGACCCAGCTGTGTGCCAGTCTGCAGCACTGAGCCCTGACCACTGAGCCCCATGACTGGGGTACTTGCTATTTCAGATCATCTAAGCACTGCAAAGATGAACTCTTGCCTTGCCCTTTCAAATATTCTCTGTAGGCTGAAAACAGGAAAAAATAAAAGGTAACATAGAGACTTTTGAAAAGATCTAACTTTAAATTTCTGTTTTTAACTTTAAATTTCTGTTTTAAAAAGCAGTTTCTGAGATGACAGATTCACCTCAAGTAGTGCAGATGTAAGTGGATGGGAGCTCAAGGTCTCTGGGCAGGTTTCTGGCATGGGGGCCATCATCAAAGAAGGATGATATTCTTCAAAAATCTGGAAGAAAAGCATACATTTGAATTTAAATATCTATTACTGAGTGAGAATTGTTTTCACTAGGCAGCTATGTGACTTTGCACTCTCAGTTACGTTTGTGTATGTTATATCTAGCTTGTCTATTCTGTATGGAGTTACATGGTTTACATATATGCTGAGTAGCACCTAGCTCCTTAAATAAGGAAAGACTAGTATAAGTAGTTACACCTCAGCAGAAAGAATTGCAGCTTCAGAATTTATCAAGGCTAACTCTCTGAGAAAAGCGCAGCAAAAAAGTATTATTCTTGTATATGTGAAATGTTTGGTCAAATCAGAGGGTGAAATACTTCTCCACTTTCTATGTCTTAATAATAGGTTATGAACATTTTTAACTGTAAAAATGCAAAAAGAATTGCCATTTTGGGATTTCTGTCTTTGGCTGACAGTTGAAAAAAAAAAGAACTCCTAACCTCAGCAGCTCAAGGGGCATTTGTCCCATTTAAATCACAAATTGTTGGCTGATTTAAGAGATGCAGAATATCATCCAAGGAGATCAGTTCTGATATTGGTGTTAATAAACTAGATATGAGAAACATCTAGGTATACTGTCTCTTCACCACCTCCATTCCAAATGAGCTAACACTCACAGAAAGCACTCTGAGATTTTTACACATTCTTAACAATCATTACCCTTGGACTATAAACTCACATAAACGATTTGCACATTCATAATGTTGACACTGTTTCACACCACAGTTTAAGTCCTGGCTATATTTTGAACACAAAAGTCATCTCTGATAACAACATGAGGCACTACTTCATTTGCAAGCCAGAAGATTGTTATCCTGTGCAGTCTATTACTAGTAAGGTTTCTCAATGGCATGTTTGCTTAAAATCACTCCAGAGGATGCTGGTAGCTTCAACAGAGCTTAATAGTTCTCTGCTGTCCATGTCTGCAGTATGCTCAGTGTTGTTTGCCATCACCTGTTACTTGTTTGACAGCAGTTTTGTCAATTGTGGGATTTTTCAACATCACTCATCCCTTGCAATATAGAAGAATAGGAAACATAAAAAAATCTTGTCAATCAGTTTGGACAGTCAACAGTCATAAAATCCTTTACAGATAGTCCTGGATCAAACCAATTCATTTTCTACACAGATCTATATGCTCTGTGTATTTCAGATATTTGTTTCAAACATGGGCAGCTGCATGAATGGAAAATATTTACTAAAAAGCTTTAAAGTTTGGATCAAGAAAAAAAATATTTTTACTTTTGTAAACTCTTGTATTACATATTGTTGCGGTTCCTATTAGTTTGCTCTGTAGATCCATTTTTTGTTCTGAAAATCACTGTACTTAAACTATGTAGATAACTGTAATCTTGTTAGAAGTCAAATTTTTAATTGGTGCCACTGCAATTTAGATTTGAAACATTTAGTTTGCCCATTGGAGCAGATTGATGGTTCATTACAGTTTTCTTTAAAATGTTGTAACATAATTTTTACATGTCTGTAAATAAATATTTTCTCTGATTTATGCACTAATTCAGTTTTGCAATTTCTTCTCTTAAAATGCGACTCTAAGACACTTTCCAGGAAAAATGTATTTCTTTCATGGAAAAATGGCATTTAAAGCTCTGTAATACAGCCATCCTTCACAAACTTCCAAAGCACACCGAACAGAAGCAGGCATTCAAATTATTAAGTACTAAACTATAGTAAAATGGATTAAAATGTTAAACCTGCTATCATTTCTATAGTATGAGGAATATAAGCACCGGTACTGTATTAAAAACTGACTGACCAGCAAAGTGACCAGCTTCCTGAAAAGGGAGAATTCTTCAGTGGAGTGAGAAAGAGGGAGGCACAGTGGGAATATTTCATTGAATTTAAGAAATACATTTCCTTAATCTTGGAAGCTTCTCAGTTTCATGAATCACAAAAGCAGTATGAACATCATTTATGAAAAATATGCCAAAAATAGTTATCATTTTCTGCTCAGTATCCAAATTCATTTTTTCATTCCTAGTTCTCTTTTCCGTTCACAAGGTGTTGCTGTGCAGGCAACCTAAAGAAAATTGGTCCACAAAGTCTACAATAATGATTTTAAATTACATTGGTATTATTAGGAAGTAAGATGATTCTGGAATCTAAGGTAAAAACAGCACAATTTGACAAGTTAGTACTTTAGCTCTGAGAATTTCTCAGCAATGAAATGTTCTGGCCACAAGAATGAAAGAGAAAATTAAGGCCCTTGTGTACAGCAGTTACAGCCCTGAGTTTACAATCCATGCCCTTACAAGAATCAGCTCTGGAAAACTGGTAAGAAAAACCTCAGAGACACTGCTTAGAAAAAACACAGAGTGCTACAGGTAGCACATAGTTGTTGGGTTTTGGATGGTGGAATAATAATCCATTTGAGACAAAAATTGCTTGAAGTTTTGTGGCTGCTATAGTAAGTTTTTTTTCTGATTAACCCCTCAAAAAAAAAATTGCTGTTCTATGTTTGTGCAAACAGAATTAATCTGCAAGTATCACACTTTATTTTAGTAGAAAACTAGTTTGCAGAGCATCCATCCCATATAAATCTCACAAACCAAGGAAAAATGTTTCTAAAGGTTGCCTTTAAATCTTTCTGACATTGTCCTGGCTACATGACTTAGCAGCCTAAGGTAATGGAGAAAAAACTTTGTATAACTACTCTGCTTGTGTATTATTATGTGAATATATCTATGGTATGTAGCTATGCATATGTGGAAAAAAAAAACTTCCACTGCTTTGTGCTTTAGATGATTCAAACTAGAGACAACTAAAGTTGTGTAAAATAAGAATCAAACTCATCCCTTTTGATAGTCATTAAATGAGTACCTTCAGTGTCTACTCCAACTGGAGTAGACTAGACTCCAATTCTTAAGCAGAAACTGTGGTCAGTGCTCATTCTATGAGTAGTTACAGCAGCTTTTTGCAAATTATTTAAAGAAAGAAGAAATGATACTGCTGCTGATAATAATGCTTCTGCAGCAGGACCACAGTGGAACATGATGGAGAAACAGAGGAGATACAGCATGGCAGGGCTGCAGCTTGAACCCAGAGCTGAGATCTTAATGAGGATTGGAAGGATTTTACCTCAGAATCACCAAGGAAATTATTAAAAGGGGATGTTTTGCACTTGTATTCATTTCACATTTGAAGAAGCCACCCCCCCTCACCCCGCTTCCACTTATTTATTTTCATGTGTCTGCCAGTATGCCATGATTTTGCTGATTGTTTCAAGGAGTAAGCCTCAAAATTTGCATGTGATTTTGGTGAAACTTAGTGAGAATTCAACACTTAGCAATAAGTAGTTAATCACATGAAAAATTTACCCCTTCTTCAGAATTTTGGCCTTGGTGTTTAATCCACAAGCCAAGGGAGGGATTTCATAAATATCTGTTTACTTGAGTGCTCACATTAATTGTAAATGCTTCCATTGATAGAAAATCTATAGATCATAGAAACACAGAATGGTTTTGGTTGGAAGGGACCTTAACGATCACCCAGTTCCAAGCCCCATGCCCTGGGAGACTTTTCATGAGACCATCCAAGCTGACCTTGAACACTTTCAGGCATGAGACATCCACAACTTCTCTGTGAAACCTGTCCCAGTATCTCGTCACCTGCACATTGAAGAACTTCTTCCTAATATCTAGAGTTTTTGCCCTTTTTTTTGTTTTCACCAGACAGTGTTTTACAGTCTGGTCTCCATCAGCAATCTGCGTTAAAAAGAGGACACATTTTTATGTAATATGCGATATCAAGCAAATCAACAGCAAAATATTTCTTAGTTCTATACAAGACAACTTTCATTGGTACATGTCAGGAGTTTTACTGTGTTTGTGATTACATGTTGCATTACTTGTAATCAAAATACCAGTGTATGAAACTGTGTTTTGCAGATCTATTCATTGAGCACTATTATTTAAGGCAGCAGGCTTCAGAGAGAAAGTTTATCAGATCCTGTCTCAGAAACATAAATATGTTTTTTGACAGCAAGCTATAAATATCAATTGTACTGATTTCAAGGACAAGTGACCTTTGAAATTTGGATACTTCTGCAATTACAGGAGGATCATTTGAAGTGAATTGCAAATTTTGAGGATCTTTTTGGTAAGATAAAAAGATGGGGAAACAGCAATCCAGGAGTGCTACCAGCTTATATGTGTCTCATTCTGGTCAATTTGTTCCACACTGGATTTGGATGATTCAAGTCATGTCATAAGATAACATGATAGAAGCAGACTATTAATAAGAGCTGTTCCTGCTTACTCAAGGGCATGAGTAGTCCAAGCAGATGTCAGATTTCAATCAGCTTCCTCAGATAGCACTTTTCAAAGATGTCTTTACAGGGGGCAAGTTCAAACTCTTTTCCCAATACCTTAATCCCCCCCCTTTTGTGGGTGATTTGTCTCATACATTAAACTATGAGTTTTTTCAGAGAGGACAGCAGCAGTTAAGTGGTCTCCTCCCAGGAATGAAGAGCATGACTAAATGGGTACGTGCACACCTACACACAGCCCATGGACCTGCAAATGGAGGAGATCACATCCCCATGTTCAGGGATAACTCCTTGAGGGCTGAAGTTGCAAGAGGCTGAGTTGGGAGGACTAAAACTCTCAGAGAGTTTATGAGCTCCTCTTTAAATATGGTTTTTAGAGACTGTTTTTCATCTGCATACCTCAAGCAGTCACAGAAGAAGGAGTTTGAATAATTTCTTGGTTACAGTGAAGGGATATAGGACATGGAGAGGTCACTGCTGTCTAGCAGACTTCTGCTGTTGGTAACAGCAGGAAGCTCAGAGGACTACACTAGACCCTGGCCTAGTAAAATCATTACAAATTGAAAGACACTGGTGTTACAGTTTATCATATCTTTGTGTTTCCTTATGGGCAAAATTCTTAATCTAAATATTTCACATCGAGCTGAGTATAAATTTTCACTGCTGTGAACAATCAGCATAGTAATGGAGTTTAAATCATAAATCACATTTTCCTTTCCAGCAAATTTCCCAGTAGGGGTAGTTCTAAGTTGACAGTTTTAACCAGGTTTTGGAGCAAACAGTATGCAAAAGCAGAATTATTTAATCTCCTCAAGCTAAGGTGGTGCCTTTAGTAACAATAATCTGATTTTAGTGGTCTCCATAGCAATGCAGGTGAAAATTTAGGAAAGCATTCAGCAGTAAAACCAGAAATTCATAAAATTAAGAATGTAGCCCACTGAGAATTGGTTTTCATGGACGCTGAGAATGTTATGCTCACATTTGTGACTGAAAAGTATAGGGTTTATTTACCATGAATCACTAAAATCAAGCAAGGATCCTGCTACTATAGCATGTTGCCTCTCAGGAAAAATGTTTCTATTTCCATATTCTTTGCAGATGTCTTTGGTTTAAAAAAAATATAACAATTATTGAATTATGAATTTTAGTATGTTTCCTCTTTTAATTTAGGCAATACCATATGCTTTGCTACATAAAAATCTCCAAATCACCTGGCTGAAAGATTAAGCACATTTACACAGAATACCAGAGAGTATGAGGGAGACACATAAACTAGTATAGATCTGAGCGAATGAGTCTAAAACTGAAGCCTATAGAATGACAGAATCAACAAGGTTGGAAAGATCATCTGTCAACACAGCACCATCATAGTTACTCCTGTATCCTCAATGCCACATCCAGGTGTTTCTTGGATACATTCAGAGATGAGGCACTGCCACCTCCATGGGCAACTTTTTGCAATGCCTGATCACTCTTACAGTGAATTTTTTTTCTAATATCTAATTTGAACCTCCTCTGGTGCACTTTAAGGCCATTTCCTCTTTTGATATGGCAGAACAGATCAACCCCTACATCACTAAATCTCCTTTCAGGTGGTTGTAGAGAGCAACGAGGTGCCACTCTGAGTCTTCTTCAGACTAAACAACCCCAGCCACCTCAGTCGCTCCTTATAGGACCTTTCACCACTCTTGCCCTTCTCCAGGCATGCTCCAGCACTTCAATGTGCTTTTGGAAGTGACAGGCCCAGAACTGGACACAGCATTTGAGATGTGGTCTCACCAGTGCCAAGTGTGGCTGGACAATCACTTCCCTAGTCCTGCTGGCCACTATTTTTGACACAGGCCAGAATGTCATTGGCCTTCTTGGCCACCTGGGTACACGCTGTCTCATGTTCAACCACTGTGGGTCAGCTCTCCCACATCCCCTTCTGCTGAGCAGCTTTCCAGCTACTCTCCCCTCTTGCTGTAACAGTGCAGGAGTTGGCCCAAGGGCAGGACCTGGCACTTTCCCTTATTGAACCTCATGCAGTTCTCCTGAGACCATTGGTCCAGTCTGTAAATATCTCTCTATGGAACCTCCCTGCCCTCTAGCAGATCAACACTCCCACCAAACTTAAGTGTTGGCTTACACTAGCACACGTGGTGCCAGCTCAGGTTTTTCAGCCTATCCACAATCCAAGTAGGGCCAAGATTTTTCTGCATCTGCTGGTGCAGATGTGCCTCAGTTGCACATGACACAGCTGGACAGGAGGATCTCCAGAGCTCCCTTCCTACCTCAGAAATTCTGTGGTGCAGTGATTCCATGTTATCATAAAGTGACATACATAAAGTTTACATTAAAAAAATGCTGAAGGTGCATAAGGAGCATGCCAGAACCAGCATGTAACACCCATCTTATGTATGTTCTCCATCAAAAGGATCTCTTGTCTATATTTAAAATATTCTCATCATGATCACTTTTTGAAACAGGAACCTTTTATCCCAGTAGAGTCTTGCAGTTGCTGAAGTCATGCTCAGCTTGCTTTCTCTCTCATCCTATTCAGGATGAACATTCATTCATTCATAGCCATTGAGCACTTAGTTCACACAAAGAGGAACAGTTTCAGCTGGAAAGAATAAGAAAGGGCTGTCTCAGAAAATTCTGCAGCCCTGCATCAGGGAGTTTGCAGTTGTAAGGTCTCTGAGGTGGTGAGGGGAGGTGTTCCTGTCTGTTCCATCTCTGAACTATCTGTGCTAAGTAATGAGCTGCTGGATAAAGAGCTACAAGAAGGGTGGGATTGGCTAAGCACTGATCATAGCTGTTCCCACAGAAGAGAAATATTTTTGAGATCCATTGTCAGATGAATCCCAAGAAGATAGGCCATACATTGCTTCAAGGAAGAAAATAGCAAATGGTAGTGACTGAAGGGCACCGCAGAAAGAACAAAGGCAAGATCCAGAGGGAGACACCAGCAAGACCTTCCTAAGGCACCGGTGTTTGGCCCAAGGAACACAATACAGAAGTAAGTGACTCAAGAGGAACAGTAGAGCTGTTGAAAGGCAAAGTGAGAGGCCATCCTGTTGCCAAAATGCCACTGGATGAAAATCTAGGTTTTGTGCAGGATCCAGAGAAGAATACCTAAATACATACATGAGATAATCATACCAAGTATCAGGTGGGGAGAGCTCCTGTGTGCATATGGGGGGAGTGTAGGCATGAGCTGTGTGACCAGGGCACACAGTTATTAAGTCTATGGCAACTTAGCCCAGATCCAGGCTGAGCATTTTCTTGCTTCCTAAACCAAAGGGCAGGACAACAACAGCTGAGGGCAGGTTCCAAGGACTGTGAGATTGAACTGAGACATCTATATACAAGTTTTCCAGTGGTTGTAATCTTCAAGGCTTAGAGAAATACTGAGTCCCACTGGAATCAATGACAATACCACAAATTCAAATCCTGAGGAATCCTTCCTTAAGATCCCAAAACAGAGACACCAAGGAAGCATGTAGATGACTAAACACAGATGTCTAGTGCCATTTTAGATCCTCCTTTAGATTATCTACAAAGAAATAAGGCTCACATAGTCCTGACCATATCTGCCAGTTCCAGGAGGATGTTTCAGTTACTCAGGACTTACTCAGATTGCCAAAACTTCAGTTTTGAGAAGGTTGTAAGGTTTTGAACCATTTCAATATTTATAGATTTCTATGTTGCTGATTGAGACTTCCAATTTTAACTGAGATGTTTTGATAGGATAACTGGGGGTAGATGCCAGTTAAAAAGGGCCAAGATAGGCAAAGGAAAGTTTTGAATACATTTTCAAACTAGAACCTGTAGCTTCATAATTCAGATTCATGTCACCAACAGCTTCCAAAACTCTGCTCATATAACAGAGAATTTCTTGTAGGAACTCTTGGAAAACTGCAAACTAGGTTGAACAAAGCTTACAAAACAGTAAGTTGGCAGCAAAAATAAATCACTTATTGATACATCCTAGATCAGTTAAGTAAGGTAGGAACTGAAACCCCTATCTTGTGTTACCCACTGAAAAATAGAATTAGATGTAGCATCTGCTAAATTATCCTCTTATCCTATGAAAGAACACCAGACTGTGGCACCTATTATTACCATTAGATGAACTATACTTTAGTCACACCTATCTCAATTATTGCCACAGTGTAAGCTGCAGCAGGTGATTTCAAAATATACCCCAGCCTGTGCTGTCTTTGTACTGCTGGGCTCCCAATTAAAAGAAAACTACTGAAAGCCCATTTTCTCAGCTTAGCACTGCAGGAACTTGAAAAATAAGAATAATTTCTCACCATGAACTGTGAAATGAACATAAAAGTGCCATAGACTTCTTTTTTTTTTTTTTCTCCCTTTGAATTACAGGTTCACCTCTGCTTCAGAGTTAGAGACACTTTGCTCAGTAGCTACCCCAAAGCAGCCCTGCAACCCCCCTGCAAACCTGGCTGAAAAGCATTCAGCCCTAGCCAACACAGACATTTTCAGGGATGGAAGGGAAGAGTCCCAGGGGCAATTCCTACCACGAGGGCTGTGGCATCCTTACAAACACTTTTTTTTTTTTTTTGCCCTTCTGCTTTTAATAGCAGCAAAATAATGTAAAGGAAATAACTATGGCTTAATAAAAACTTGTTGTGCATGAAATCTAATTAGTTTCTTTTTTAATGTATAGATATCTTGTGCATTCTTTCTGCTGTGAGGAAGGACTCTGGGTCTTTGTCACAGAGACATCCAAGTGGAAGAGAATGAAAAGGAGCAAGTGGGAGAAAGCACAAGGTTTTCTGTAAGATATTGGCTTTTTTTTTTCCCCCTAAAGACCTACCTATTCTTATATTAGTGCTACATTGGTAATTAATGACCTGTAGTGTTCTTGTTTCATATACTGCCTTGTCAAACTTTTGTTGCACTGTATATTCATGCTTATATACTTAGATATCTACCTCAAAATTTCTGTTGAGACTACCATCAGCTACAACAGTATCAGGGAGACCATTTTTGAGAAGACTATAACAGATTCTGAACTACATTCACCTATATAATTTGAGTAAAAAGCAAAAATACAAATGCAGAAATGCAGAGGCTTTGGATTTCTTTAAAAGCTATTCCTCAGCTCTCAGTTTCACAGAGTCCTTCTTGTCTAAAACTGAGGGTTAGAACTGCACTTCTTGAGCTACCTTCACTGAATTATAAAGTTGTTTGTTTCTTTGTGAGTTAGGTAACAAAAAATCAAGAGCTGAAATAGCAATCAGAAAGGTATTAGCCATTCTGTGGATAATGAAAACTTCAATAGTATTTGAACAGCAATAGTTCTTCTTTTAAAAAATGCACATACTTTTTTTCCCCCATTGCATAAACTAAATACTGACAGCACAAAGGGAATGTGGAAACAGGTTATATCATTAATATTTACCTGGGGATTTTGAACACCTCTCTGAACCCTTGAAGTGCAACATGATCAGAGACTGTATAATAGGACTTCATAGAGGCAAGTTGAAGCTTAAAAGACTTGAAGGAGAGCTAGACATGCTACAACTGTATATTTTTAGTGTTACTGAGCAAAATTGTTCTGTAATGACTCCTTCCCAGCATAAGCAAGAGAATGCTATTGTGTTTCAGCCTACATTGAACTTCCTATGCTTCCTAGAAGTAAAAATATACTGCTGGTAACTCAGGAGGTGAAACCATTCCAGCATTTCCTGCTTCTTTGAAGGACAAAAAGGCACAATAGTATCTCATATGCTCAGGCTTAGCTAAAAGACTGTTACCCATACCACAGCACTGCAGTCTGCTTTCTTATACTTAAAATTAATCTAGTGATATTTCCTAGTTATTCTGTGTATTGCTATTAGACTGGGCACAGTAGAGGCTTCTGGCCTGCTGTGATTAGGAATAATATGATATCGCTCTTATTATCAGCAGGAAAATGAGAGTTTTCTAGTTGAAACTGCATAGTTTTGCACTCAGTTTTGCAGTGATTCATCCTATTTTTATGTATAACTAATGCACTAAATTATAAGTGGAATTACTCCACTTATTCTGAACTAAAAGTTATTTTTCTGAGAAGTTTCAAGAGAAGGTGTTAAACACTTCATGTGTTGCCTTTATTTAGTGATGAAACCTTAAAGGAAAAGCAGTGTATCCAACCTTCGCTCTGTCCCCAGTTATCTGCCCATTGGCAAGCCCTGACAAAGGAAGGAAACCTGAGAAATTCCAGCTGGATTTCTTCTCTCTGTTGTTTAGTGTTGGGTGTGAGGACTGTATGACACCAATTCAGTACAAGTGAAGGTTTTTGTCCAAAGGAAGTTTTTAAACTTACATTATTCTTAAGAGAAACCCACTGAACCACAACATGATATATTTGTTTAAGGCAGTTGACTTAATGTGGTGACCATCACCTAGTCAGGAGTATAGGAAGGGATAAGACTTACAGCTAGGACTGCTAGTGTTAAGTTTCAATACTCTAGGGTTTTTTTAGGGCAAAATAAAATGCATTATCTCAAACTAGATCAATCTGATACCTGCAAGCGAGAGGAAGCTCCCCAGCTGAGGACTATCCCAGGCAGCAGCAGTGTTGTCCAGTGCTTTGCATCAGCCACATTTATCTTGTGGAGTGTGTTAAATTAACTGACTGAGTTAATGGAAAGAATCTCCTAATTTTAGGAGAGGATGAGCATGACATTGTTTGGGTTTTTGCAGGGTCAGACTTCCAGCTTGCTCCCACTTCAAGTCCACAGCAGTCACAACAGATGACACAAAGAAGGCAGGAATGCAAGGCCAGGAAAGGGAAGAAGAGCAGAAAAGGTCCTTTGGAATTCTGACCTGGCATCAGATGAAGATGATCTGCCAGAGCTTTTTGTTTTCTTTCAGGCTTACTTCAAATTGACTAACTCAATCAGATGCAGACAACTATTCAGTAATTAGAAGTGAAAAGCAGTATGGACCAGAGCTTAATCTATCAGGTTTTCCTTGGCTTACTGCTAACATGAGGAGTACAGGGTTCAACAGTCAAGCAAAATTGTTAAACTCGTGTTCATATTCTATCTTTTCAACTTCAATTTTACATGCTTTGCATATATGCCCCTTCTGTTTCTGTAGACAGGCCTGTATTTTCATCCTTGAATGTGAAAGTAGTTTTGCCAGAGTATTGACCATTTACAAAATTTTAATGTTCAAAAACATGTACATAGAAATATATTTGAGACCTTTTGGAGACTTCTGATTATAAGACCCTGCAAACCCTTCAGTTAGGGAGATATACTTAATTTTTAATCCTGAATCTTCCCAAGGTTCTGTCCTTTCTTGTTATTTATAATTCTGTATAGTAAAATCTAATACTTCCACAGAGAAAACATTGCTCAAAGGAAGGAATTCACACACATCTTTCACCTCGGACTGCAACTCTTCAAGCTCCAATTTTCAGAGAAGCCCAGGAAAGTTTGATTCTTCCTGACATATTGGAGCAGATGAGCATCTAATCCTTTTAGCTCCCTTTAGAAAAATATCAGGTCTGAGGCAGGTTTGGGCTACTCTTAAAAAAAAAAAAAAAAATCAAACTTTCTCTCAGACACCTATTTACATGCTAAAATGAGTTCAATCTCTTCGCCATTTAATAAACTAACAAACAAAAATCTGATGCAATCATCACAATTGCCTTAATATCGACTCTGTTATTTGCAAGGCATTTCTGGGGACTGAATGTTGTTTATGAACAGCTTGATTTTTCAATACACAACTTCATTTTCTCTCACTCTTTTTAATTCTTCTTGATTTTGCATATTTTCCATTACAGTAAAATTGAGCCTTTGAATACACCAGATATAAACACACTATTAAATGGCATTTATAAGCATCACTTTATTTGGAAAGAAATCACTGAAGTATCTGTTTAGTTTATAACTGGGAAAGCAGAACAATTATTTCTTTCCAATATAAAAAGTATTTTTTATCTAAGCAAAGACTTATAGCAGGTGGAAGTTCAATATCTTGCCTTTGAAAATTACAGTCTGTTTAGACTGAAGTGAAACTATTTGAAAGAAAGTATTAAATAGTGTGAAGTAGTTATGTGTAATAATTTCCTAAAATATTTGGATTTCTCCTTTCAGTCTCAGCCACTTTTCTATGTGCCATATCCTTTCAACTTCATATCCAGTTTGCAATTTCAAGTCTGAAACAGTCTTTGAAGTATGCAATTTATAGCAAAAAGCACAGGCACAATACTACTTCTCTTTTTCCCCTGGTGCACTGAAGGAAAAAACACATTGAGACCCCTGATTGTGCACTTAGACCTGTATGAAAAAATCATTGCCTAAATCCCTGAACTGAAGGAGTGATAAGAATATTTATTCAGTCATAGGGAAAGGCACATTTACAACTATTCAACTTTTACTGCTGATACACAGTCCTCAAGATACAAAAAAAATTACTTAATAATATAATGTCAATATGTAATATCTTAACAAATCTTATCTATGTTATGATAGCTGTTTTGCTAGGAAAAAGCTTGACTTCACTTGGAAAAGCAGGCAGCAAAATCTTCTTCTCAAAAGTGCTATAAAGTAAAATATATTCCTTCTCCCTTTGTCCTCCATATCACATTGCATATACTTGAAAATTCAGAGGTCATGTTTTACCTCCAGGTAGGTGTTCTCTGCATTGCTAGCTTCTGCTGCTTTTGAGGATCTGACAGCTTCCATGAAACAAGCCTGATAATCCCAGAGGAGAATTTCTAAATTATTAAAATTATACTTAGAAAGAGCAGCAGTATTACTGGATTTTCTGAGAATTTTTACATATAGATCACATATAGGTCACAAGTGGTGTTTCCCAGGGCTCAGCATCTCGGCAGCTGCTGTTTAATATCTCTACCAATGACCTAGATGAGGGAATCGAGTGTCCCCTCAGTAAGTTCATAGATGACACCAAGTTGGATGGGAGTGCTGATCTGCTGGAGGGCAGGAAGGCTCTGCAGAGGAGTTTGGACAGGCTGGATCAATGCCCCAAGGCCAGTTGTGTGAGGTTCAATAAGACCAGGTGCTGGGTCCTGCACTCAGGTCACAACAACCCTGTGCAGCTCCACAGGCTGGAGCAGGGTGGCTGGAAAACTCCTCATTGGAAAAAGGACCTGGGAGGGCTGATCTACAGCAGCTGAACTTGAGCCAGCAAAGTGACCAGAAAGGCAATGGCATCCTGGCCTGGGGCAGCAACAGTGTGTCACTGGGCTAGGGCAGGGATCATTCCACTGTACTCGTAGTCACAGAATCAAGCAGGTTGTAAGGGACCTCTGAGATCACTGAGTCCAACCTATGACCAAACAACACTTTGTCAACTAGACCATGGCACTGAGTGCCACAGTCAGTCTTTCCTTAAACTCCTGCAGGGACAGTGACTCCACCACCACCCTGGGCAGTCCACTCCAATGTCTAATCATCCTTTCTGTGAAGCATTTCCTCATAATGTCTAACCTAAATCTGCCCTGGAGTATCTGCCCATATGACTATGTCCTCTTTTCCTTCTGCTGATTGCCTGGTAAAGACCAACCCTCACCTTCCAGGGAGCTGTACAGAACAATAAGATCTCCCTTGAACCTCCTTTTCTCAGACTAAACAACCCCACCTTATTCAGCTGCTCCTTGCAGGACTTGTGCTCCAGACCCTTCATCAATATCTTTGTCTTTCTCTGGACATGCTTTAGCTCCTCAATGTTCCTCCTGAATAGAGGGGCTTAGATCTGGACACAGGGGTTGAAGAGACACTGGATGCATAGATACGAACAGATTGCAAGTAAAGATATCAGATTTGATTCCCTAGCCTATACAATGCATGCACATGTGAATTGGTGGAACTGAAGACAGCATTGTCTCTTCAGCTTGCAATAACACAAGGAAGCAAGAACAAAGTAAATAAGTTTTTCTTCTTCCCTTCCTGTGTGTTTCTTCTTGTTGTTATCAGAAATAAATAGCTGCTCTTTCCAGGAGCTTTTAAGTACTAATTCCACAAAGAAAGGTGAAATGAGTTTCCCAAGGAGAAAGTTGCATAAGGTCAAAGCTATTGTTCCAGGCAAAAACAATACACTGAAGTGCTGCTTTGTGCCCTGTTATCTTCTCTTTCAGCATATGTATCTGAATTAAACCCAGAAATATTTCAACACTCTCTGAAGTCAGTGAATTGATATTTGCATTTGCTGCATATTTTTTTCAGAACTCTTTGTGACCCACACACTACTCAGTACCAAAAATGTGGTTATACTGCCTTCTAACAATGAGAGACAAAAATGTTATTGTTCCACATATAATATTATAACTATGTTTGATGTATATTTATAGCCTAATCTTTGCTCTTCTGTGGTACTTTGCTGCTGTTTCTTCTTTCCTTGTAGCATTTAGTGGTAAGTCCAAATTATACAAAAATGCATATCTATCCTGATAACCAGGATGCTTTTTCATGCATTTTTCTCTGTATATGTGAATGTATTCTTGTTCGTTAGACCCGAGAAAGTGTGAAAAGCTACAAAATGACCTTTCCCAATTCATTTAAAGGAAAAAAAAAAAAGGAGGAAAGAAAAAATCAGACATAAGTGATAGACAAAATTCACACCACAGCAAAAGGAAGAAAAATCATGCCAGTAGTGATATTTTTAAACTTTTAATTTTTGAGTTTTTGTAAAATAGGAAAATATGTCTAAGACCAAGAACTGCAAATGAGATTCAGTGGGCCTGTGTGATTTCAGGATTGAGAAAACAGAATTAGACTATGCCAGTTATGCCAAATAAAAGGGAGAGATGGTTTGTTCACTGGTTTTCTTTCTGCATCTAGATCAAATTAAAGCAACTTTACAACTGCAACAACTGAAATAGCATCTGAAAATACAGAATAGTCTTTATTTCCTAAGGGTTGTCTTGGAGGTGACTCAAACTTGAATTATTTCTTATCAGTCTGTGCATGAGAACATCTGGAAAATGGAGACAGTTTTCTCAGAGGAGCGACATCTGCAGCTCCTTTAATCTTTAGAGTTTGAGACTGTTTATTTTGAGGTTTTAATGAAGTTTCCCTGTAAAATTTTGATCAATGAATACACTGTAAAATGTTGCTGTTATCCAAAATCAGCTTAGCAGCTTCAGTACCTGTAAAGTTACCTGGCTGCTTTCTAGTGAGTTACACAGCTCACCTATGAACCAGTCTTCAGACATGTAGATCAATTCATTGTACCAGCATAAACTCCTTTGCTCCTATATATTAATACAGATCTTTAAGGTTCAGTGGCCTTGCTTCAATCACCAGGAGAACAAGAATGGGTTGGATTTTTCACTTATTAGGCATTCACCAGAGGCCATAGGAGAGGTTGCTTCTCAGATTAAAACATATAAATAAAGAAGCTTCTCATTCAGGTGGCTGAGTGAACCAATTGATCTTGAGTTTTCAGTCAGACAGAAACTTCAGGGTCTCTTTTCTACTGCTGTACTAATGTGTTATTCCTTCACAGAGTACAAAAGCTGAACTTCAACCAAAAAAATCAAAAGATTTGGACTGACTGACCCATTGTGTATTTTTATCTCACTATTGTCTCTGCTACCAGGATTTCAACCAGTCTTGAAAAGACAGAAAAATACTACTAGAACTTAGGTGATTAAATTCAATGTGTGAATCTGGTTTTATGCTGGAAAAGGTGATTTTTTTTCTTTCATTATTTATCAGTCAATTTAAGGGAATGTTTCCAAGTGTGTTACATCAGCTGGTGTGCTCTATGCAGGTGGAGCAAAGGGTTCAAAACAAGGCGATGCTGAATCCTCACTGATGGTTGCAAAGGTGGATCTGCAAATACACGTTACTGTATTAGGGCTCACCAGCAGCCTCTTTATTTAGCATCTAGTTTCTAAGAGTGGTCAGTGCTGGAGATTCCGGAAAAGCTGCTTGTGGCTTCAACTTCTCCTTTTGCCTGGGCAGAGGTGTCACTGCTGAGAGTGAGCAAGCTACCTGTACAGGTGGGACAAGATCTTTGAATAGCCCTTGACACAGAAGATTATTTTGCAATAAACTTTGCAAAAGACTGCAAAAGTTTTATAGAGACCACAGGTAAAAAGTGGACAGTAAGTGATATTCAATGATGAACCTGAAATCAGCCAGTTTCTGACAATGCCACACCCTGCTGAGAAATATGTCTGGGAATATTTTCCTACTGCTTTAAGAAGCTCCAAATAGTGAAGCATTATGAAGAAGTTATGAAGAGCTACAGAAAGTACCCCCTCTCTTGCAAAACCACACCATATAAGAGTATAAAGCAATCAGACCTTTTCAATGCAGAAATAGTTTTCTACTATGTATAAGATTCTGAAAAATTGCATAATGATGAAGACAAAACCCAAAATTTGAATAGTAAATAGAAATATAGGTATTTAGTTGTATTTTAAAACTAGCTATCATGTTGAACAATTACTACCTCTTGACCTTCACAAGACAGTCAACTTCATCTAAACACAATTTTTGCTTGTACTGCATTTTGCTTCTTTCAAAACAATGAAGCTTTCTTACTAAAATCTTTGGCTTAGCAGGAATGTATTCTCATCTGATAGAAGAATATACAAGATATGCACAGATACTAGTTTACTTATTTTTAAATATTTTTTCATAATAGTTGATTTTCTCTGAGACAGATTAATTATATATCCTTTAAAAAGAATCTTCTCCTGAGACCCATGCATTCCAAATTTCTTTGTGTGAGGGATACAGCATAGAATGAAAACTATACAACTTTGCTGCAATTTATGACTTGAATAAGACAAAAAAAAATGAGGATAAAGTGGGTGGTAGGTAAGAATAGATTACTGGGGTTTGATAAATTTTGGAAGTAAAGTCTGATTGATTGTCTTCATTTTATTTTGTCTCAGTATACACCCAGAGAATTTCAGAGAGTTCATTTTTCCTTTGAAAGAAAAGCCAAGGGCTGGGTTGGCAGAGGTGTTGCAGCATTGACACAGTTGGTGAAATACAACAGTGGTGTCACCTTGAGCAGTTTGCATTCTACTGTGTTCTACAGAGCAGTCTTCAGTCCACAAAATGTGTATGCAGATCTCATGCCAAGATCTCATGCCAATTTAGAGATCACTTGCACCAGCATCAGAATTGCACTGTGCAGAGCATGACAAAAAAATGCTTCCAAATTTGCCTGGCATGTTGGCAGCCCTGACACATTTTAAAACAATTAGACTCATAGAATCAAAGGATATGCTGAGTGGGAAGGGACCCATCAGGATCACCAAATCCAACTCGTGGCCCTACACAGGACACCCCAAAAATCAAATCACCCCCAAAATCAAATGTACCATGTGCCTGAGCACATGTCCAAACACTTCTTGAACTCTTAACAAGCTTAGTGCTGTAAGTTCCTCCCTAGGGAGCCTGTTCCTGTGCCCAGCCATCCTCTGGATTAAAAACTTCTTCTGATATCCAACATGAACTTCCCAAGTCCGCTTCATGCCATTTCCTTGCGATCTGTCACTGATCACAAGTGTGAAGAGATCTGTGTCTGTCCCTCCTCTTTCCCTCACAACAAAGTTACAGATAGAAATTAGGTCTCTCCTCAGTCTCCTCCAGGCTGAATGGACTTCAGCCACTCCTCATTCATTTTCCCCTCCAGTCCTTTGATCCCACAGTCCTCCTTGGACACTCTAATAGTTTAATATCTTTCTTATATTGTGGTGCCCAAAACTCAAAACTCAAGATGAAGCCACCCCAGTGCAGAGCAGAGCAGAACAATTCCCTCCTTGACTGGCTGGTGATGCTGCCTGGAACGCAGCTGGCCCTCTAATAGGGAGGCATTTTCTCCAGAAATTCATTTTGATCCATGGCATTGCTTTAGAGAGATTTTTGTAGCACTTATTTTTAGTCTTGGCTTTGAGCCAGACCCTTAGATATATTGGTTCTGCTACTGCTTTACACTATTCCCACAGATCTCACAGGAAGAAAGAGACAGTGATTGAAGATAAACCTCTACTATAACACTGATATTTCACTTTGTCTTTGAGGGATTTGAGTGGAGTGCCAAATCACACTACAGATACACTTTGAAAAAATGAAAAATGTTTAAATCCATCTGAAATAAAGGGGTTGCTTTTCTTTGACTCATGATCCTTTGGAGATATAGTCTGAGTCCTGGAGACAGTGAAATGAGGGAATTTTTTTGACCTTGGCAAGCCTAAATATATGTGTTTGTCCTCCACCACCACCAAATTGCTATCTACACACATTTGTAGAATCTAAATATTACTTATTACCCACCTGAGAAAGGAAATAATATAGCAAAAGTAGTAGTTGATTTGCTGCTGTATGACAACATGCCCATTCCTGGAAAGGTGTATTTGAAGCACAATGTTGACCCTACTTCAAATTCTTTTCCTACAACAATATCATTTGGTGCTGTATAACATTATGCTTATATTTTTCTAAATTAAATTAAATATTAAATAAATAGGGTAAAATTAGGAATACAATTCAACCATAATGCTTGATCTTGCAAAAGCAGTTCTTTGATTCATGATTAGTTGCCTAAAATTTAATTTAAACATCAGGATACATAACAAAATTACTAAAGTTCTATGAATTAGAGAAATACTTCCATTTCCCTAAAGTCTATTTCTTTAACTCCACATATGATTCCAGGAACTTTACAACAAATAATTTTAAAAGCCTATTGCTCCTTCTTTTCTAGTAAGTATAATCAACATGTTGCTGTTACTGACCTAATTATACTGAAGAGCCTTCTTTTATAAAGGGAATATTTGGGCTTTTTATATGTTTTCCTCTGTAGCTGACATCATCACATGAAGGACTGATTGAATTTACTATCATAGGCTATAGATACAATTCAGATCTGCAAGAAAAAAAACCCTACTGTTATAAAACCAAATAAGGTCTTCTATGAAGTAAAGTTATTTTGTTCCCTAGGAAGATTTAAAAGGTAAAATATTTTTCTCAGTCTGAAAGATAAATTTAAAGCCAGTCTTCCAGGTATATAAAACTGCATAATCCAAACAGAACGATGATAGCCAGATAACTTACTTTACAATTAATATTAGCTAAAGCTCTCCAGTGTAGTTGACTCAATGGACATTTCTTAGAACCCACTATCTTCTACTATATTACAGAAAACCCAATGGTTGGTTTCATCCAACAGACTCCAAGGCATCAGCAGTAAGATAGTTTCAAGTGCAATTTATTAGATGTGGATGTCCTTGGTGGAAATACTGTCTCCATACAAAAAAGACAATGGAATCCATACATTTAGTCAGATACCAAAATTACATGGCAGAAGGTTTTAGAAAACATGAGTGTAAGATGTTCTGCTAGTCTATGCAAAATTACATTACCAGTTTTTGTCTTTTCATTGTGGTGGTCACAGACTCTTAGAAATGTTGGAGGGAGAGGCCTCTGAAAGGGGCCTCTGAAAGTCATCTAGTACATCATCCTGCTCCAAGCAAAGCTAGTCCCACAACTACATCAGATGAACTACAGCCATGGCTGAGTCTTCAAAGCAACCAGGAACAGGTGTTTCTACATGCTGTATGTCTCTGGTTAGCAGTATGTTCTCACTGCCGCTTTCCAGCTTCTCGTCATCCCATTTTGGCAGAAAACACTAGACTGCTAAGTTGAAAATTTGTCATTTATCCACTCTCCATTGAGTTTACAGAGAGAATGTTGCAATTCTCCCCCTCCTCTTTGCCTGTCTCATAGAAGGATTCAGTGTTGTTTTTTTTCCAGTCAGCAGGGATCTCCTCAGATCAACATGAATTTTCTTAGATTGATCTCACCATCATTTCAGAGAACTCCTTCAGTATACCTCCAGATGTATTCCATTGAGTCCCACAGATCTGAAGACCCTCAGCTCTCTAAATAGTCCCCAGAAGCTTTAGCTCCTTAAAAGTCATCAACTTCTCTCTTTCCCAACTACATTGATAGAAGCAATGGTTCCAGAAAAGGCCTTTGTCTGTATGAACTGACACAAAAGAACATCTTGAATATTTCAGCTGCCTGATTTGCTCAATGCTGTGGTGCCCTCTCTGCAGATGTATGAAAGCCCCCCATGACGAAAAAGCTGTTTAAGGCCCATAAACCTCCTTCTCTGCCCAGGCAATCTGTTCCTGGCCTCCACCACACCACATCAAAATATGTCCCGTCTCACTTTGGACTCTTGTTTCTTCCTGTAGTTTTTCGACATTCAAAGATCTCTTAAATGGAAATCACATTTATTCCTCCCTTTTCTGCCCTCACATCTATGCAGAATGGCCTCTTTCATCCGTGCCAGTGCTCATTTTTCATGCCACATCTTCCACTTGCACTTATCTCTTTGGAGCACTGATCCTAGTGGTAAAAGCCGAGATATCTGACCCAGGATCCTTTCCCGACAGGACTTGTTTCTCCTCTGCTGCCTGGGCACTGATTAAAGACTAAATAGCTGCAGGTTGAAGTGGAGCCCTGCTCCCAGTGCCAGAAGTCACAGACTTACACCCTGCTGGATGGGTGCCCCCTTGCAGCTCCCCCATTGCCTTCCCACCCTCAGGGATCTCAGGCTCTATCGATGCCTCATCTGTCGTTCTTCACAGAAGGCTTCTCATTTCTTGGCTAGTACTGTTTTGCTTGTTTTAATTAACAGAAGGAAAACATGAAGTAACAGAGTTCTTTTTATGTTCACCTTTTATTTTTCAATCTGGACTGCAGCCCCCAGGAGCATGTATGTGAATAGGACACCTGGCCTGTGCAGATGGGAGCTCAGACTAGCTGACTTACCTGTGTACCTAAAATCTGTGGTCTACAATAATTTCTCCTTCTCTTTAATTATTTGTGAAACAGAATGCTCTTCCAGCTGTGCAGGACACAGAAGGAGATGTGTAGAAAGAAATGCAGTTGGAATTCTGCAGTGTAAGTCTAACCTTGCAGAGAAAGAGAGCATCAATTGTGTAGAAGCTGCTTTTTGGAGCTGAAATCCAGCTGTGCCTGCAGAGAGGGGAAAAACTAATGAGCTGATGTCCTACTGTGGAAGTCTGTGCTGGGCATCTCTGAAATCTAGTGCACTAGAAGAGACTTTTTTTTTCTCTATTTTGGGGTGAATCACACCTCACAGGCCATGTTTCTAATTTTTAATGTGTTCTGGCGGAGAAGCTAAACTGTGTGCATTTGCCACTGTGAAATATCTTTTCAGCTCTAGCAGAAATACATCTTGTGACAAACTGATGCTTCTCCTTCAAAGGCAGCAAAACAGACGTGTATTTTTAGGAACAGAGGCACCCTTAAGTGATCACTTCAGTGTTCCAAGACAACCTCAGAATGCTTCAGGGTAGTTCTCTCTGGAATAAACTCCTCATGGAGACAGTCTACCTGAAATCTCACCTGCCAGTGTCTGGTTAATGCTTTGAAATGTAATTTCTCTGCTGCAATTCTCTGATCTTTTGGTGAGTTCCTGCTAAACTAAGTTATTGGAATGAACAATTATTACACAATGACTTAAACTATTGAAGTTACTGCAATCCAGTATTTTCTCCTATGTAGACTAAAGTCTATATTAAATGTTAGAAGTACTTATGACACTGAAAACATAAGGAATCAATCATGTTAGTTTCCTTCTTGAATGGCATGACAGGTTGATAGACACTTTCAAATTTTATGGCGTTTCATCTTGATTCAAACAGTAGGTCAGTAAAATTTACTATTGTCCTTTAATACATGTATATATACCCACAAGCAGGGAATACAACCAGACCATCCCCATCAGATACAGACTGACCTGGAATCACTGGGATCAAGATGTATGTTGATTTACATCAGTTGATGTTACAGACCATAATATTTTGATTGTATGTAAGACTAAGTCTTATGGCTTAAGTTTTTGCATATCCTGACATGAAATAGTCTTCTTTATCAAGAAATGAAGGTCCTGACTCATAAGGCAATCTTTTCAAGTGGCACTGACTCCCACATTTAACTAAAAAGAGACACAGCAATACAGCCTTCCTGCATAGTACACTTTAAAGGAAAAAATTCCCTATTATAATTCTTCTTCCTCTAAATCCTCCACAATCTTAACCGTGGCTGAGAGATTTAAAATAGGATTATATCAGACTTTACCTAGCAAGACTTCCAATTAGTTTTTAAGACAATACTCGTATTTCTACTATACCCGGAGAAGCAGCAAAATTTATGGATCATTAGGCCAGTAAAGCTGAGAGGAAAGCAGCTGCAGTTACTTTAGACAAGACATGAATGCACCTATTTTTCTCATATTTTTATGTTCAGGGTTTATACTATATGTTACTGCCACCATAATTCTGAAAACTGTTACTTTTTTATAATTATATCTCTGTCCAGTGCTAAATCTCTAACACAGCTTGAAGAGAAGGATTGTTACAGGAGAGATAATAAATAAATTACTGTGGCATTACCTGTGTTCTCTTCTCTTGGGATTTACTTGAGGAACTCTAAAAGCTACTATTACGTTTCAGGAAAAAGTAATATTATATATATACATGCTCTGAAAATGGTTTTATGTCTATTAACATAAAGTAATCCCATTTTCTTCAGCAAAATTAAAATCTTAATATCAGTTTTGACAGAAAATATTACACTAGCTTGCTTCATTTGAAGTAGACTAGGAACACTAATTATTCAGGTAAAGATTCCTAATTATACATTATTGTGCTTAATATAGAAATATTAATTATATGTATTCTATATGAAAAGCCCCTGTGCTCCTGTGCCTCAGACCAATGGCCCCAAATCATATTTCTCCTGGGCCCAACTCTAAGGTCAACAGCAATTTCCTGAGCAGTCACTTTGGCATCAAGGATGTCAGGCTGAATATGTATGCATATACTTGCATATGTACACAAGAATTTTGCAAAACTAAGCTCCTGCTTAGTAATCCCTTTTCCATTTTTCACATCATGCACTTAATAAGAAATTTCATAGGACAATTTCTGATAAAGTTCATGAACATTCACAAACCTTCATGAGTAAACCAGAGCAAAACAGCTACCAAAAAAAAAAAATCAGATTTCAAATGCTAACTTAACCTTTCCAAATCTTGCTTTTTTTTGGTCTTTAGAACATCAAAATCATGTAACTTCTTCTTTTACCAGTCTCCCATTCAAAACAATCATATTTAAGTGTCTTTCTCTCTTTCTCTGTGGTATTATTTTGACAGCAAACCAGATCCCTTTAGTGTCAATATTTCTACCTTTATCTCAGCAAGAGTTGTCACGAGATTTGGAAAGGAATTTCACTTCCAACTCACGGATCATGGCATGAAAAATATGAAACACAGTAGACACGTGGCTGACAATTGAAACCTCTGATAATTATTTCAATTACTGAAGAAAGTGAACAAAAAAACCCCCATCACTTCACTATGATTAGCTATAATTTTGTTGAAATTATATGCATTATAATGACACTTTCAATATAGTGCATGTTCATCTAATTCAGAAGAATATATTCCCTGAATTCTGTCCCGTAATTTACCAAGACTGCACACATTTCTACATGAAAGGTATTTTAAAACATTCTTTGTATGTGAATACTGAGTGTGTTACCATTATCATCAAGTGCTTTACTAGATATTAGTAAGAAGACCAGATGGATTCCAGGCAAGAGTCAATGTGATACTACTGCACCAAGTCTACAAGTAATTTAACTCATCTACAGTAGTTTTACTCATAGAATCATAATTTCTCTAGAAAATACCCTAAAAGGGAAAGAATTAAGCCAGGTTACAACACATACTCTTCAGTTTACCTACATTTCCCATCCTGCAGAAAACTGCAAAACATACAGAAAATCCAAGACCCATCTCTCTTGCCAGCATGTACAGGAAGGAGTTAGGGAAGTCAGATACTGCAGGCTAAAAGACAACTTTCAAAAATGCAATCTGGTGAAGAGGAGAATGGTTCTTTGTGCTTGCTTATTCCCTTGCAAATCACAGCCATTGTCTGAAACCTCCATGCCTCTGGTCTCTCCCTCCAGTTTGTCATCAATCAGAGAAAAAGTTATTTGTCTCAGTTACCCCCTTTGGCCTCTCAGAGCATGGTTTAAATACCATTTATTTGGAAGCATGATCAGCATGCCAGGAAAAGGTGTCCAGCTGCATCCAGAGGCATTATGTGGCACAGTAACACTCATGGAATCCTATTCTCAGCAATTCTTCTGGGAGGGTGCAAATTAAACTTAGCTACAACTTACACTCTTCAGTCAAACATCCACAGATGGAGTTCTGGTTTATTTGGGGAGTTCTTAATATGCTGTTTGATACAGTTCTTTAGTGAATGGCCTGAAATATCAGACATAAGTTCTGTTCTGTGGATTAGCTGTTGTGTCTGACCGGCTGCTTGCTCATAACCAAGTCACATAACCAATCCTACAACTTCATTTCCATGGCCTGGAAGGATCTTCTGAGGTTTCTGAGTCTCTTTTTGTTCATAAATTACACAGGTAAAAGGACAGACCAGGTTTACAGAAGAGAACAGTAGTGACTGTCTATGTATGACTCCACTCACAGTGATACATCTTACTTTCACTGAATGGTCCCATAAAAAGTTTAAAATGGCAGAGCTCCCTATGAAGCACATCCACATGCTTCACTCTTGCATTCTTCTAGATCTTTTACATCGTATTTTCCCTGGAATTATTGTAGATCACATTGAGAATGAAGTATAAGAGAAATAAGTCAACCTTCACTAGAAACTGATATGTTCTGATCACCAATGAAATGAAGACACCCATTTGTTCTACTTAATTTCTCACTTGTTATCTTCATTATCACAAGACAGCTTTTGGGGCAGTAAAAATCCACTTCCAGATGCACTTGACTCAGTTTCTGCTTCTTATTCCTTTGCATTCCCAATGAGTTTTGGAAAGCAGCAGCAATAATTATTTAGTTTTCTATTACACTCTAGTTAATTCAGTCTCCATTTCACTTTCAAATACTTTCAACCAGAACTGAGGCAATTCAGTCAAATAAACTAAACATATGTAAATGTCTAAAACAAGAAAAAAAACCAGCCCATATGCCAATGGCCTTTAATTTCCTACAATAAAAATTGGGGTTTTTTCTTCTTTCCTGAAATTGGACTGAAAACCTTCTCTGAGAATAGCCAAAAAATTCTATTTGATAAAGCTACATTTTGACATCTATTTTTCCCTTTAGTGGATATCCATAAAATCACACTGCATGTGTAAGGATAAGCTTTCCCTCACAAGTTGAAAGAAACAAGGTGCTAAACTTCAACCTGCTTATTTTTGCCTTGAGACAAAATTAGACAATATAATCTGGTAAATTTGTGAAAATAGTGAGGTCGTTACTTTTTTACTTTCCAGCAGATCCAAAAGAAAACATTTCAAAACTGTGGTAAACATGAAGCAGCATTTGGAGAAAGGATAATATTTCTGTCTAATCCCAGTAATTCTAAACTGATATTTTAGTAGTCGTTGACAGTCTGCAGTTTCCATTTCAGGCTTTTAAGAAAGTAATGTAGAGGCAGAAAGAAAAAGAGATTTCAGGGGCAAGTGAGTCCCAGCCAGCACACACAAAAGCAAAATCACGTTTTGCTCTAAACTGTGGCTAATTTCACACCTAATTTTTCACAGAAGACCTGTTCTTCTCCTTGAGGACACAGACCAAGGCCCTTGACACTCAGGAGAGTGCCAGAATTCATGAGCTCTACAGTTTTAGGAGATGGGGTTAAAACTCAGGTTGTCTTGAGTGCAGAGGACAGGCACAAATTCAGCAAGGGACCAGCTGGAGGCTCTTGGCCCATTTTTTCCCACAGGCCACAAGAATATTATTTATTCAGCTATAAGGTATGAGAATTTCACTGTAGGGTTCAAAAAAAAAAAAAAAAAAAAAAAAACTAAAATTAAACACCAACATTACCAAGCATCTATTTTAAGATCCTGCACATAGAAATTGTCTGTCTTATATTCACATTAAACAGATAACACATTTCTTTGATTGTCAAGAGGGAAAGGTGCATATATAATACTGCTTTATACTTTCAAAGCTCTGATGCTTCACAAAATGATGCCAGTTATGGAAGGTAAAGGACAAGTAAGGAATCACCAGTGATCTGGGAAATTTACTATCTTGGCCTTTACAAAGACAGAAACTTAAAAAAAGGAATTTTATTTTAAACATTGGAAAGGTAGTAACTTCTAAGTGAAATGGAGCACCAATAAGGACTAACTAAAGACTACTCTGTGCTAAAGTCCAAGACTAAAAATCAAATTATAGTCAGAGAAATGAAGCCTGTGTTCTCATTTACACAAAGACTACAATTATGAAACTGGAAATCAATGACAAAAAGAAGGAACAGAGATTTGGGTTTCTTGGAATTTCAGGTGTTTATTTTTATTTGACATAAACTCTTTCCAACTTAGAGTAACACTAACTTTCCTCTTGGTTGATAGACAGGTTGTTTTTGCGATTTGTATTTTGAATGTATTTTTATCCTATAGATATCAGGTAAAAACCGATTCAGTCACAGTATTACATATTTTCCTTTAAGCTGGGAAAGATTATGTAATCACTTGCATTGGATTTAAAATTGTAACTGAGACAAATAACTTTTATTCTGATTGATGATAAACTAGAGGGAGAGAGCTCGAAGGATGGCAGAGGCATGAAGGTTTCAGAAAATGGCTGTGATTTGCAAGGGAATAAGCAAGCAAAAAAAAACCATTCTCCTCTTCACTAGATTGCATTTTTGAAAGTTGTCTTTTGGCCTGCAGTATATGACTTCACTAACTCCTTCCTGCTCATGAGGCACGAGAGATGGGTTTTGGATTTCCTGCATGTTTTACAGTTTCCTGCAGGGTGGGAAATGTAGGTAAACTGAAGAGTGTGTGTTGTAGCCTGGCTTAATTCTTTCCCTTTTAGGGTATTTTCTAGATAAATTATAATAAGTTTGGAGAACAATCTTTTGTCTTTCATCTTAAGCTGCAGTTCAAAGAATCATTCCAGATTGGTAGATAGAATCAATTTAATTTTCTTTAAAATATGCAGTTTCTGCCTTTGTTTACAACTTTACCACACACTTCCTCAGATTTCTACATGAGCTCGCTGGGGGCACAGGGCAGCTTTTTTGCATTTCAGGCAAGCCCTGACACTTTCCAGGTCACTTACCTGCCCTTGGAAAAAAACCCCACGTGTCTTATCAGCTGCAGTTTTATCAGCCGTGCAGTTTTATCACCACAGTATTTTTCCTACTGTAAGATGTTAGAGGATATAAGTAAATAATAATAAAATATACTACACACTACTGAAGTCCAATAAACCCCTTGGATTTCACAGGTATTTAATCTGCAGACTGCAGAGAGCAGTCTGCAAATAAATGATTTATTCATGAAGCCCAATGTATTGACTGCCAACATTCAGGCACTGCAAAATACAAATACTGAAACAACACAGAAATGATGATGTAGAAAAGAAGGTATTTAACTGCTGACAAACCACAAGACAGTACTCTGATAGTTTTAAAGGTATTTGAAGTATTCTAAATCATCATAAAAACCTCTGCAGAGTATTAGGTATTTCTTTGGCTACAGTGAACCATAAATAATAGTTCAGAAATACTTTATTCCATTTAATAGCATTGAATTATGTATTCATAGAGAACATAGCCTGACTGCCCATAAAATTTGATTCACAACAGTGAAATTGGTCAAATAATCTATTGTGAATAAAACCCGTTGTAAATTTGACCATTTCTCATAGAATAATTGCCCATTACTAACTTCTTGCATTATTTAGCCACCTATAGACCACAGTATATTTATTTCTGAGGAAGATGCTGAATTACTTGAGAAACTTTTAAGTGGATAGTTATACAGTTTCACTTAAACTTTGTGCTCATGCAAGGATGTTGTGGTGACTGAATACTGAATTGTATCACATATGGCACACACATAACGTAGAGAAAATTCCATTAATTTGATCAGACTATTAAAAGTAACATTTAGGAAATTCCATTAGAAGCAAACAGAATCTTTTGGCCAAACTCTAAAATAACAGCTCACAGCCCTTTCTCTGAAGCATTTTGTGATATGCAAACAATCTAGACAATAGATGATGTGTCTTGCCCTTCCTTTTACACTGTATTTCAAGTTTCATGAATATCAGTCATGTAAACAAACAGAAATATTGTGGAGGTAAAAAGCATCTTTCCCCCACATTCTAATGCAATCAAGAAAAGCTTTTTGCAGAAGACTTTTGAGTGGCAGTGACTTCATCTCTGCTTTCCTTGAGAATAAGCAAATCTTTATAGCATTCAGAGTAGCAATTACCTGGGCAGGCTGGACATTAATGCTTATTTGTTCCTCTGCCCTGATATGAAAAAGGGACCTGAACTTCAGCACTTCGACAAAGCATATAGCCCACAGCAAAAAAAAAAAAATGTCCAGACTTCTCCTATAGCCATTAGAGACAAATAGGTGCATCCTGGAGATGACTCACCCAAGCTGTTTACTAGGACACATTCTTATAGAGATTTTTATAGACATTTTATAGAGATAATATTCTTCCTTCAAATGGATATGCCAGTTTTCAGCTTTGATTACAAATGTCTGCTATCACAATGCTTGCAAGTGTTACAAACTGTTTATTAAGACAAGCTTTGTTCCACTAAGTATGTTCACAAAGCACAGGTTTATAGGAACAGAAGAACTGTAGAAAACATTTCTTCCTGTATTCATGGACTTGCAGTTGATACTTTAATTTCTGTGGAATGTTGTCAATTTTGCAAAATGAAACAGGAATCATTAGGAAAGAGAAGATGAGATGAATGGACAGATAGTGTCGAATTCTCTGAAATTTTAACTGAATACTGAATACTGCCTAATTCTATTTGCCAAGTTCAGTGATATTGTGAGGTTGTTTGCTACTTTGCACAACACCATGTCACACTGTGTGTGCTAAAAAATTCTGTACTAGATGAAACTACTTATATGGTCTTTGATATAACTGATAAAAGGAAACTGTTGGGTGTTACATAACCGAATTAGGGAATGTAACTGTTGAATTAACAAGCATTCACAGACATTCTGCAGTTTCTCTGGGAAATGTCACAGGGGTTCCTTCTTTATTCAATAATTTGGTGCAATCTAAACTTTGAAGATCTACATCTATAATGTACTGAACATTTTCTGCACTCATTAGAAAAAGCTGAAGGAGATTTGGATTTTCTGAAGGAATACAGTCATGCCATGATTCCCACAAAAAAGATTAATGATGTATTTATTAATTTTGAACTATATTTATAATTAGGCTTAATGGAAGTATGTGCTTGTGCAGATGTGCTTGTTGCATTGTACTTTCCAAATTGTCAAAAGTTTTTCTAACTTTCTCTGAAACTTGCCTTTTAGTTTTGCAGTGGTTTATAATAACTGTGCTCATTAATTTGTTAAGATTTGGATTCTTACATTTCTTTTAAATTCTTTTCCCTATACAATAAGAGAACAAAATTTTTTTTGCTTGGGGTTTGGATTTAGTGTTTCTTTTTTTTTTTCCTAATCTTTCTACATAATGTTTTTTTGTACACAACAATAGAAGAAAAAGTTATTTTATGCTTTATTAGGCTGGGTGACATATTCTTCCAAGATCCAGTGGTCAGCAATATTTTCAGAACATTGTGTGTCACACTTGACTTCAGTTAACAAGAAATTGTAAAACAAGTAACTATAGAGTAGAACAGGTCGAACTATTAATACCCTGGCAAACTTTCTTTTCTGTACACATCAGTCCTAAACAGTCCTTGACTGTACATTTTACACTAACATGAGTGTTTGCCAAATACCTTCTACAAATGACATATTGTTTTGTTGGCTTCTGTTTGCTCTGTATGTCTATGAAGGACCATCTAAGCCAGGTTATGTTACTTCTGTTTCCGAATTTGAGGAATGTTTTAATAGACAAACAAAACCCAGTGCTCATTCTTGCTCTTTAGCATGTAGTATGTTTTCAAACAGAGAATATATTTTGCAGTAAAAAAATCCCTTCCTTTGGAACTTTATTTCTGTGCCCATTTCACATAGCACTTCACATGTCATCTTATTCAGTGCAGAATCCTCCCAGTAAAATTTTAAATAACAACAAAGTTCAATTAGGTAGTAAATATGACAAAATTTATTAATATCTCTTGTATTTAAACCTTCTGTTTGTCACAGTTGCCAACTATAACGATTTGCTTTCTAAAAAGCAAACTAGAACTCTATATAGAGCTCTTTATTAAAACAATTGCCAGTTACAGATTTTCTCAATGTCTCTTAATTGAAAGGAACACTTTTGGTTTGAGTGTCTCAAGGCACACTGGGCAAAAAGCACTAGCTTTATACATCACTATGCCATCAAATGTCATATACCTTCTAGAAATGTAAAAAAAAAATCACAAAAAATCTTCCGGTATTTTGGAAACATTTTGGTTTGATATTTTGATGAATAATCCATGTCCAATTTAAAGAAAATACACAACTGTTCAGGCCAACTAAATGGCTGATAGCTGGCAATGATGCACATTAGTTTCACTGTAGTTTCACTATAAAACTGGCCCAAGATTGTAATGTCCCTAGCCTTCACTGAAATAATTTAATCTTTAATTTCAAAACATCAGTGCTTGGAGTTTCCATTTTTGCCAAGGCTGTTTTCTCTTTAAGGACTGTAAAAGCATTATTTTGAAATACACTTTAAAAACAGGTTGAAAAATGTTTTCAAGTTCTGAACATATACAAAGAACTTGTAAATTGACAGATGCATTTTTGCCTCAAGATGAGTGCACTGCATCATTGAGATTAAATACTGTTAAATTGTCACAGTTCTTAGCTTATTGCTTTGTTTCTCTAAGTTATCACATCTATGGGTAGCCTTTAGAAATGAGTTAGCACAAAGGGTCAGTAAGAAAACTGAAATCCATTTTAAAAGGTCAGCTCTTACTATTTTCATTTTTATCACCACATCTCAATGATCCATAAAGTGATAAAGAAATGGACAACTCAAATCACAAAAATGCATGTGAACTGTTTCCACCTAGCAAGGATTAAGCAAGTTCTTCTTTATACCAAATATAAAAGTGATCCCTGGATAAAACTCTTGAAAGACTGTCTACTCTATAGCAGGACAGTCCAAGTGCAAACTGACAGGTGGTGAATCACTTGGAACTGGTAGCCCAGAGAATTTGTGAGTGTCCCATTCCTGAAAGTATTTAAGGCCAGTCTGGATGGGACTTTGAGCAGCCTGCTCTAGTGAAAGCTGCCACTGCCCATGGCAGCAGGTTTGGAACCAAATGATCTTTCAAGCTCCTTTCCAACCCAAACTATTCTGTGATTCTGTGATTTTATGGGATTTCCAAGCTGAAGACATGCCCAATGGCTAGCAGACAGTGAAGTATTCAGTTGTGTTTATGCCACAGTGTCCAGATCTGGTTTTCTGTGGATAAGTTTTTTGTTCTGTAGAAGCTCTTATCAGTTGTTGGCTCTGAATAAGGATGAAAGGGAGAGAGACCTTCCCTGCAGGGAGTAGCACATTTCTGGTGATACTAGCTCAAATTGAAACACACACTGGGTGAGCTCTGCTCCCCTCAGGGCTGTGCAGACTCATCAGTGGTCAACCTCATGCACAATGTGCAACCCAGTCTGAGGAACTGCACAGAGAACTCAGCATATGCATTAGAAATAGAACTTCTTTTCTTTATAAAGCTTCTCCTAACCACACTAATTCCTACAACATGAGCAACTCTCAGCAGACAGCTGGGCAATGCGTTCCTCATCTTTTATACATCTGCTCTGCAATCATCTCCTTGGTTGAGAAGTGCGCCACAGAGTAGATGGGATGCTTTTGGTAAAATGTAATTCATGGTCTTCACATAGGCACCAAGCATGGAAAGTCGTGCTTAGCCATTCATGTTGGATGGGATGGCATGTGAGGAACTAAGACACAAGACCAGGGAGAGTAATGTCTTGAGTAATTAAACAGTTTTCATGAAACTTCATGAGTGAAAGGAATAACACAATAATTGCTCTATGAAACTGAAAAAAAGTCTTATTTCAGTATTTTATTTTACAGATACTGAAGCATCAGTTGAAGCCATGATAATTAAAATCTTGTTGGATGGAGACCCTAAAAGAATTATCTCTGGAAGAATGAACTGGTTTTCTTTGTGAAAATCATAGTGAAATTTGCTTTAAAGTACTTATAAATCTTTCTTTTTCACAGAACTTCATTTTAGTACTTAGTGTCAAAAGTGTCTGTCAGTTGTTTAATTCTTCTGTTTCATTTAAACTTTTGAAACAGTTGTTCAAACACACACTTGTGTTATTTATAACAGAATATAATAAAACAAATTTATGGAATACAAAGCAGTGAGATAAACATTTTGCCCCAAGATGATCTCTTTAAAAAGAAACACTGATACTACTGTATTCTTATTTCATTCAGCAGTAGCGAAAGCTTTCTGGAGAAGTCTTATTTTGTTGAAAACTAGTAGCATAATGCCTCAGGCAAAAATATTTAATCTATGTTTACTTGAGAAACAGAGTAAAACAGGCATGAGGCATATGTGGGGCAAAATCCTGGACAAAGGAGGCAGTGTTGCCTCATTAATTACTGGCATTTACAAATTTACAAGGTTTTGTTAAAAAAGTAAAACTTTCATTAAATATTAAATGTCTATATACTGATTTATAATAACTAGACACCAGTCATTATCACGTAATTTACAATATGCCTAGCTAATGTCAGATTATTAATGCTCTCAAAAATTTAAAATTTTTATTAAAATATGTGGGAAACTAAGAAAATGCAAGATGATCCTTTTGCTTTAGAGTCAATTTGGCTGTTTACAGTTAATATAGTTGAGAAGTTATTCAGTGGTTTGTAGGCTTCTAAAGGAAACCAAGAGTTCATAAACTTGCTTCTGACACAGTAAATTATATTATTTGGATAAATTATGTTATTATGGACATTTTCTCTATTCATGAAAGGATATTTGTCCAAATGAAGAATCCTCCCACATCCAAGGCAATAAAGTAGAAAATGTACCTAAAGTTAGAGTTGAATCCCAATTAATGCCTTATCAAAATTTGAATGTCAAAACAGTTCTTGTAATTGGTGATTTTACAAGTCTTGTCTCCTACTCTTATCACGTACCCTAAAACAGTGCAGTGTATTCATCCCAATGCCTACCCAGGGTGTGAAGCCATACAGCACCAGCTAATGCACATGTTCTGTGTCCTTGGGACTGAGGCTTCTGTCTCTGCCACAGGACAGCACAAGAACAGCGCCTGATGCTCAGCCAGGGTGTGGCCTTGATTCTGAGTCAGGACGGGGCCAGTGTGTTCCCTTGCATATTGGCCACCCAAACTACTTACAGTAATATTGGGAGGTTTGCCATTCATTATTGTCAGAGGAGCCAGGAACACTTCAGGGACTTGGAGTACTTGACAAAGCTCTTACTGGACAGACTGATGAGCTGCACAGCAATAGGATTCATGCCTGGCACATTATTTCCTAGCCCACTGCAGCTGGGATCAGCTTTTCTGATAGTTCTGACTGCAGATACAAGCATCTTACCTAAATCAATGAAAGGGAATTCACTAGTGATAAAATATGGGAGAGGAAAATTTGCAATTTCTTCCAGACAGTCCGAAAAATCCCATTATTTTTCTTATGAAGAGTTCTGTTTCCTTTGTAAAGCCAAATGTTGCTCTGACTTTTTTGAGTACTGTTAAAACAAAAAGTCAATTATTGGCAAAACATGTCCTTAAATGGCAAAGATAAAATCAAGTTTCAGAAGAAGAGGAAAACACAGAAGTTTCCCAAAAGGGATATAAAGTTTGTTGGTTTTTTTACCAAGGAGTAAAATTAGTTAAATTTCTAAAGAGGTCAGCAAAGGCTGAGAGCATGCATGCCCACAGGGCTGAATTTGGCCTGCAGGAATATTGCACACAGAGTAGGATTAGAAGCAAAAGCTGCATGAAGCTTTTGCAAACTGAGCTAATGAAAAATATAACACCACTAAACACAGACACTGTCAGTGATTGGGAGGTTTGCCATTTATTGCAAAAGCTGATTACACTTCATTGTCTTTTCTTTATCAATTGATGTGGCGTACTTCTCAGCCATGAATGCCTGCTAGATAGGAGTGAAGCCTGATAACAAAAAAACACCATTCTCCCATGCACCAAATTGACAGGATGTAGAGCATCTTTGCAAGCTGTAAAATAGCATTTGTCAGAGATAATAAATAGACATTTTTCCTGTGTTCATTAATAACATGGGAATGAGAATAGTGCTAGCTTTTTCAGAGATGGAAATATAAAAGAGAGGAAGCAAACTACCTTGAAATGCAACATCTCTTGCCAGATTCCAGATCATCTATGGTATCAGAAGAAAACTCCTAGAAGAAATGCCATGGCATATTTTCATTTCATATTTGTTAGCCCACTTCATGCACTTCAGTGAATATTTAATGAATTAATGGCAAATATTCTACACAGCTATTTAGATAATGCAAAGAAGTACAGTAATTTCGTGACTATAAGGCGCACTGGATTATAAGGCGCACTTCAGGGTGTCGGCAAATTTCCGAATTTTTGCCAATATATAAGGCGCACCGGACAATAAGGTGCACTTATTTTTTTGCAGCAAGGATCCACCGCCGGCTCCCCCCAGACGGTTGCTGGCCGAGGCCCTGCCTCCACCCAGCAGCTGTGGCACCATGGCCCCTAGGCTTGCCTGCACCCAGCAGCCATGGGCCCCTGGGTCCGCCTGTACCCGGTGGCTCTGGCTCCATGGGCCCCTGGGCTCGCCTGCACCTGGCAGCCGCGGGTGCCCAGCCTCGCCTGTACCCAGCAGCCACAGCCCTGCCAGCTCCCCCCACGGCTCGCAGCTCACACTTCTGGGTTGGCAAATTTCCAAACTTTGTCCATATATAAGGTGCACCAGACTATAAGGCGCACTTCCAGGTTCGGACCAAAATTTTAGTCAAAAGGCTGCACCTTATAGTCGTGAAATTGCTGTAATTATTTAGCTGGTAAACTTTTTTGGCAGATAAGTTTTGTAGTTCATAGCATCAAATGAGAATAATGAATCTTCAATTTAAAAGAACAGGAGGGTGTCATAAACACAAGATCCTTAATGAAGGTTTCAGGAGACTGGATATGAGTGAAGAACTCTAGTATACAGTGCTAATCTTTTTTAATCATTTTAAAAGGTAACATTTTAAAAAATCTCAACAACCCCAACTTACTAAGTTTGTTCCTGATATGATTTTCTGCCAACTGTTTCATCTTTTGTTTCTCCACTGAGAAATCTGGAAATAATTAAAATCACAAATAAAATAAAAAACTAATAATGAAAAAAAGAAGTGGCAAATTTTAGAAAAGAACATTCATTTTTTTTCCTACCAAAGTAAATTCAATTCTCAATGAAAATATATTTCAGCAGAAATATACGATTTTGTATTTTCGGAGGAAAGTCATTCTCCTAAAAGGTGAAGGCAAAATGTACACCTGAAAGATAGCTCCTAGGTCTGAAAGCTTATTTGCCATTTTATCAGCTTGATAAAAGGAATTACTCCTCATTTCAGATCCTTTCTCATTTACATGCTCAGAATAGCATGGTAACAAAACCTTGATCACTAAGACTATACCACACATCTTGCAGACCACTTTGTCAGAGTAAAATTATAATACACAGCTCTGACATCTAGTTGTAGAAGAAAACTATACCCCTGGTCACATGCCTGAATTTGCTTTTTAGTGTATAGCATAGCTTAAATGAGCTTTTCTATTTTAAAATTATTTCTACTGAAGAAAATTCAATTATTATTTAGTCTATTTTACCCATGACCACTACTGTGTTATTACTCTGTTGATGCAAACCACTCCCAGGTCCTTTAAGTCCTGGTCTCAGAGCTAAAACTTCCTGTGGTAAGGTGTGAGTAGTGAGAACAAGAGAAGACTTAAAGCTTGTGTGACATTGGTATGGGTACAAATTAGGTGAAAACTTATTGTTTAAATTCTTATAACTGAGACCAAACTTTGGCAAATTCTCAAGAGCCAATCCCTAAATGGCTGCCCCCATGTGCCTCCATCTCCACATCAAACACAAACAGGCATCTTCAAGACATGTATTTAGTCTAAGCCAAAGAGCTGGTCTGTCTCTGAGGGAGACATTGATTTATCCTGCAGGTCTTTGTCTCTCTGGAAGCACTTATCCCTTACCACCATTACAAATAAGGCCTCCCAACACATTTCATACTGGCCCAGGGACATGTGCCATGTAAAAGTTATGGGTGAAACAAATACCACCAGAGACAGAGGTGTGTGATAAGCACATGTGGCAGTAGTTTGTCTGATTCTGTCACTTACTGCTCAGAAAATTAAAAGGCAAAATAATGCAAAGATAAACTAAGAAATAAACAAAAAACTCTCAGGATCCATTAGCAAGGGGAGCTTGACATACACACAGCAAAAAAACATAATCTTACGAAGCAAAGTGATGAAAAATGCTAGGTGCTCATCTCAAATAGGTGACCAAACATGTTAAATTATTTTAATAATTAGGCAAGATATTTCTGTCATCTCTACTACCATATAAATTCCATAAACAAAAATGCAAATAGCCAGGGACTACATTAGCAGCACAGCTGGATGCAACATCAAAGTCCTCATAAATGAGAGGAATTGTTGTTGTTATGCTATGATATGAGACTTGAATAAGAGTTTAAAAGTAACATTCATTTTCTTGATTAAAGATTAACAAGGTGAAGTGTTTGGTATTTTAACTGGATAGCAAGGAAATAAATTCTGTGTTTTGGAGTTTAATGGATTCTGCTGATCATGAGAACACAGTTCTTCATCTAATTTAAAATTAAATAGTTAACTCAAATTGCATTTAGTTAAGAACATATTGGTTTTGACTTAGGGAAATATGAGAATCTGATAAAAGTTTATTTTGATTCCCAAGCTTTATTTCTGTGTCAACTATTTTTCTGCTTCTTAGACAGTAAATCTGGTGTAACTAATCTTTGAAGTTTAACGACCTTTCAAGTTTGGATAAAAAAATTAATGATGTTGATATAACATTACTTCCTCCATGTACTGGTGTCCTCTTAAGAACCCTGAAAGATCTCTTCATCTTGTCAACACAACATCTCTTAATGCAGCAAAGTTTTTGTTCACAGAATTTCAAGAATTTCCTTCTCCTATCTATGACAGAAGTTTATCCCTTTCCACAGTCTTCTCCTGTTCCACCCTGCATCTTTTTTTGAAATAAGTTTTTTTTTTCTTCTTTATCTAAAATTTCCTTTTAATTTAGGTGTTTCATATGGCCTTGTATAACAAAACCAAAAAACAAACCCTTGTAAAACCTTGCCCACCTCTGAGCTGGATGTCTCACTTCCATTGGCTTCACTGTTCAGACTCTTCTAATTTTGTCTTGTTCCACAGTTCAGCTTAGTTCAGAAAGTCTCTAACAGGCTTCTTCATTGTCCTACACTGTTTCTGTCAGCAAACTTTGCTCATTACATTGGGATGAGACATGAAAGAATTTCTGGCTACATGACTGGAAAATACAATGCCAAACTGATTACTGAAGAGCAGTTTTTATAACAGCAACATACTTTCTCTACAATAATTCATACTTTAGTTGGATTTGCATTTTGTATTAATTATTCCAGATAATTGTCCATATTGTAATTCATGTTATCTAAGTAAGACTAGATGAACAGAGCTGTGTTTTTCTGACTTAACAGTTTGTGACTATTTGAATCTGTGAAACATGCTAATAATTGGTTTCGTCAAGTCTGTTTAATGTTCCATTGGTTGTTAATGTCACTGTTTAGAGAAGTTGCTTGACTTTCAAACTTTACTGCATAGTAAGACTGATTTGAAAGGTGAAGCTATGCAACACATATCACAGTGTCTGGGAATAGATTAAATCAAATGTTGGATTAAAGACCAAACAGAACTCACAGGAAAAGAACAACATTCCGCTTTCAGCATCAGCATCTGCAGTAGCAGATACTGATCAAACAATGTGTCTTAGCAACATGATCATGAAATGTTGTTGGATAAAAATCAGATTCTCTTTCCCAAATCTGTTTCAGGTCAATCCTCCTTGATGAACTCAGAGCTCACTATAAGTAAAAAGTGGAGCAGAGGGCTACTTTCCCTGGAAGTAGTGAATCCACATTCTGTTCCCATACTATTTTTTTATGTTCAGAAATACCCAGCCCAACTCAGACCTTTTCCAGAGAAGTAAGGAAGGGAGAGTAAAGGTATTTTCCTTGTTGAATACATGTATCTCCTTCTGAAAGTTGTTCAGAAATCCTCAGATTTGTAGAAGCAGTACCATCAACTCCTCTTTAGGAAAAAAAAAAAAAAAAAAACAACAAACTATAAGAGGGCAACTGGAGCAGAATTGTTGGACCTAGTTTTTGATACTGCAGTAGTACTAAAATGAGTAAACCTCAGAAAAAACACCTATAACAACAGAGTGATGATGCACAGAGCAGTGGGAATTGGTGTGACATGAATCAGAGCTGAAGCCTCTTTGGCCCAGCTGGGTTTTGAAAACATGTACCAGAGGGTGGCAGGTGTCCTTCTAGAAAGGGAAGTGTGTTACTCCACATGATGGGTATGAGGTGTTTCTGTCACATGCAAAACTGACATACTCATGCAGATTGCTATGCAGAGGGGCCAATAGACACAGACATACAATTTACCATAATTAAATCTTATTCAACTTCAATAAAATTGAATGGCTACAACCACAGGGAGTAAAGAACTACTGGCATCAAGCAAAACAATCCTTCAGCTACAAGAAACTGCAGGTACTACCATACAAACTTCATAGGCAATGACTGGGACTAACATAATGTGTTTTCTGAGGACTTATCAAGAAACAGCATCTAATGCAAGTAATGAACATACAAAAAGAGTTAAAAATTCATACTCTTTGCAGAGATTCTAAAATCATCACAATCTGAGTTTCTTTTTAGTAAAATGTGTTCACTACAGAGATCCAGGAAAAAGCATTCCAACTTGCTCTGACACTAAACAGAAATTAAAAAAAAACCCCAGAAGATTAAAAGAGCACTGAGCTGTACCTATCTTGCTACATTTGCTTCTCATTGATTTCTGGTAGCTCAGTTATTTTGCTTCATTGAAATTTTTTGTGGGATCTCCATGTGTTGCAAAGAAACTTTTTAGTCTGTTTTTCAAGTGGAAAAGGACTGCTGCTGGAAAGATGAAACAAAAAAGAAAAATTAAACATGGAAGGAAAACACCCCAAAAGATAGCCATCCTCTCCATAATTTTTATAGAGTTCACCCAGAACTTCCTGACAGTATTTCAATTTTCTGCTTTCAATGTACAAAGATATACCTTGGTTTATGCATAAACTTAGTTAACTGCTTACACTTGACATCTCAAGTAGACAGAAAAAGATATTTCTTCCTGGATTAGAAGAATGTTGGACATGAATACATATTTAGCTACAGATGTTGATCCATTTTGAATTGCAGACTTCAGCACAGTCATAACTGTGATAATCGTCACATATTAATGGTCCTAATCTCTTCTGTCACTTTGACACATCCAAAATCATCAGTTCATCTCCAAGTCAATTTTAGAATTTTTTTTCTAATTTATCCAAGGGACAAAAAATTGATTTTTGTTATAATAATATACTTTTCAGTATATTATCTTTTTTCTGCAAGAGGCAATTCTACAAACGGATTCATTCCCCATTACCATTTCACATAAAATAACCTTACAAAAGGCCAGCTGCAAAAGCTGGTACAATAAACTGCTTTTCCCCCAGAAACACAATAGAGAAAACAGGCATTTATTATTTGGATTTGATTATTCACAGCTGGTGCTTTCAC
>PYHW01009979.1:81460-117765 GCA_013186435.1 Turdus rufiventris
AGAGATAAGGATCACTGCCCCCACCCTCAACAGATGGTGATAGAACAGATACCTTTTATCACACCCTGTATTGTAACCTGAGGCTTATGTATGGACAAAAGAACAAAAAGCTGCCAAAACCCGGGAGTGCGGCTTATACTCGGTGTGGCTTATAATCGTGAAATTACTGTAATTCTCAAATTTTAATGCCCCAAGACAAATTTTGTAGGGTTCAGATGCAGATTATTTTTTTTTTTTATAATAATAAAGGATGATTTGCAAATTGGGTTCTCAGGTGAAACTTCAGGCTCACCCAGGCCTGTAAGTAATTACTTATATTGACTTAATTTGAGTACCTCCATAGTCAGTACACTTACAGACTAATGAATCAAGAAAGGCAAAAGTCATGGGCTTAGAATTATAAAATCATAGAATTGTTTGGTTGGAAGTGTCTTGAAGCACTTGTTTTTTAAACATAAATCTGGAGCTGCTCAGTAAAATCTTTACAGTTACCTGCTTTGTCTCTGAAAATTGCATCTCTAAATTTAGCCTTTAGCCTGAACCTTTGGAATTACAATGCCACACACAGGATCAGCCAAAAGTATTTTAAGAAGAAAAGAATATTTAACTTAGGAACTTATAAAAATTTGGTACCTTGTTTAAGTCACATTTCATTGAGGTTAATTATCAGCACTTTCATTTTTTTGTGTATGTGAAAGGTCACTGTTTTAAAAAACAATATAGGTCAGAACTCTCTTAATCAGCATTTTGGCAAAGGAAAAGGCCATTCTAAATTGCAGTTTAGCACTGACTGTTTGCCTTATGTTATCAATCTCTTCAAACATGGGAAATCAAGCTAAAGCAATAAAATATGAACTTTCCATCCTTTTTTATTTTTTCAAAAGAATACTGAAAAGGCCACATTAGTCTGAACAACTGTTGAATAAACAGAATAGTAGGAAGAACATGAACTTCTACACTTGTGTCCAGATAGGAATTTTAAGCATCCTACTTCCTTTTTTAATTTAAGGTAATTAAAAATTTAAAATTTAACTCTCTGATCTCATGTCAGTTTGGGTAACCTCCAGAGATCTATTCTGCTCCATACAAGCTCAAGTCAACCTAGCTGTATCTTTCAGCTGGTCAAATCAGCTGGTCAAGTAGTGTTTATCCAAGCCAGAAAATATATATTTTCAGCACAGCAGTTTTATAAGGAATGACCTCCAACTATTTGTACAAACTCTGTGTTTACTCATTTTCAGTCACATTATTTTCTAGTGAAATACATCCACAGTTTGGTTGGAATGGACCATCAATCTCAGAGCACGACTACAGCAGTAGAGAATGGGAAGTATTCTGGATTTACATCAAATGACAGAAAGATTTAAGTACAAGATTTAAGATTAAGCTACATATCAAGAAAGTGGGTACTAGCCAAAATAACACTTTCAGTCTTGCCAAGCAAGCAAACAAAATTGCTCATATTAAAGAAGTTGAGATGTTGAGAGGAGCACATTCAATTTTCAATACCTGATCATGTTTCTAACTAGAGATATTTCTGGCTGTTGTGGCAGCTCAGCATTGATCTGGATGATGTGAGCCTTTATGAAATGTCAAAGATATTATAGCAATGTCTGTAAACACTGAAGGCAAGCCACACCATTGCACAAACCAAGCATCAGTTTTTGTGTCTGACACAATCACTGTTCTCTTGGAGAGCCAACTCACATAAGAACGAGCCAAGAGCTTTCTAGGCATGACAGACTGGTATCTACAGCACCTGGGAAATATCTTCAGAAAAGATACAGGTTATTTTTGCAATGCAGCACAATCCTTGAAAAACCAAACATGGGGGTTTGTCTAAGATACCAGCCAGGAGCTTTATCTGGAGGATCTGAGTGATGTTTGCCTATACTCTGTTTCATGTACATTTCATGCTGAGAGCTGTTAAAAGAGAGGCTACCACAGTCAAAAGAAAACATTAAAACATCTCCTTTTTTTCCCTTATCATTGTTGCTTTGACCAATCTGTGATTTTTCAGAGTGTAATATGCATAAATATATGTAATAAATATATTCTTTCTACACTAATTGCTTTAAAATATTTGTTACATTTAAACTGATATCACCATCTGATATTATGAAACAGTTACCTGGATAAAATAAGTTAGATATAAGATGTTAAACTAAATTTATATGTTATGAATAATGAAACGTAAATATATGTTGGGTTTTTAAATTATGGTCACTGCTTTATCATCTTTAGCTTTAACATGTGAGACCTTATTTGAACAGGTTTAAAGAATATTAAACAAATTTTTTGGGATTATCTTGATGTATTGTTATAAATACAGTATCTTTGATTTCTTGCCACATAAAACAGCTAATATAATTGCCTTTCATTTATTCTGAAGTTTGAGGCTGAATTTACCAAATCATTTATTCCTCCTATTATAATTCTAACAAACCAAATGTATCTATTTTTTCCTAGATGCATTTGTTCTAGGGGTCATCCTATGGAGAAAAACTTCCTTGACTTACAGAATGAAATATCTGGAGTCCAGGAGTCAGCATCATCAAAAGTGAAACAAGAATCTGAACAAACTCATAAAAATAAAATCAAATAATCCCTTGCTTATATCATATGCACAATTTCACAGAATTCCACTCCACACCCTCAGTCTTTTTAACACTTATGGTTGCTGTATCTTTTGTTCTGCATAATGATACTGTAGATGAAACCAAAAAAAGCATTGCAATTAGAGTTATTCTTGCAAAAAAAGATTACAACCACTCAGGTATGAAATAGAAAATTTGAGAGTAGAAAATCTTTTTAATTACAAAGGAAGTAGATGCAGTAGGTGGCTGCCGAAGACATTTAAAAACCTGAGGACAGAAGGGTCACTGCTGCTTGAACAACCTGTGCTACTCTTCACCCTGGGGGCAGTGCATGTTTGGGAGAGGAAGGAGGGACAGCTTGCAGCCCTGTGCTCACCTCCAACAGGGAGAATGACCTGCTCAGCAGAGAAGGTAACATATGAGTGAGGGGAGACACACAGACCTCTCTCCTGCCCAGAGCTCTGTGACTCCAGCCCATCTCCATGCTCTGGTGTACACATGCTATGGTGTAACATACTGCCCCTAAAACCTCCCCCTACCATCCTGTCTTCTTCCATGTAATCCCTTCTGGACTCAACCTCTGCTCCCCATCCTAAAAAGGTGCAGTCTTTAGATGAAGGACAAGGCCACCAACACCATCGTGCTGGAGCAGACTTTCATTTTGTCTGTGTCACTACAGAACTGTGGGCTGGCTCTGGGGACAAAGCCTGCTTTGAAGTTGGAATCCTGCTGAGCACCCTGGTCCATGGTTTTTAATGGCCCGTGTTGGCCAGCTTTTCCTCTTGCTTAAATTTAGATTAATTGTGCTGCAATTGTACTGACACAAGCGAATGATTAATCAAATTTAATGAATCCCTATTTGAAGATGTTTCCAAAGAGGTTTCAGAGGTTGTGATTACCTCAGTTACTTAGAGCACAGTGCTAGTAACACCAAGGTAGTGGGTTTGATCCTTGTGTGAGCCATTCACTTAAGAGCTGGACTTGATCCTTCTGGGTCCCTTCCAACTCAGAATATTCTGTGATCATGTGGCAAATCTGTTTTACTCATGGAGCCTTTGTGTTACAATAAAGAAGACCAATGCAAGCCCCAGACTTGGGAATTCACTACCAAAAGAGAAAGCAAAGGAGGAAAAGGAATTTTAAGAGTAGAATTATAAAAAATATCAAGACATGTGTCCAATATCTACCTTGAATTACAGAAACTCTGCATTTTGAATATGGACCACAGCAATATGGAATTGGACTACAAAATATAACAAAGCTCAAAGTTACCATTTGCAGTGGGGGAAAAAAAGGCATTACCAATTATACAGTTATTGTTTCCTTTTTTGTCATCACCAGCACTGTGCCACACAGTTTGCTAATGCACATTTCAGAGGAGCAGAGGGGAGCTGACTTACTAAGAGTTTTTGTGCTTACTTTGAACTCAGGGCCCTGCACTGAGTATGAACCTACCATTCCTGAGGTCCTTTAATGTATAGCCAGGTTTAGAAACTCTCTCTTCTTCCATTTCTTATTTGAAGGAGGTGTGCCAGACAGAATTAACGCATGGATTACCATAAATTTGCCATCCATATGGTATAGAAATATTTTTTCTTCTTAGGAAATCAGTAATTGGTAGGGAAATACACAGGACTCCAAATATACTAATTCCACATCCTACTAATTTATCTCTGAAAACACTCAAAGCAGTTTTCTCTTGTGCCTAGTAATAGAAATTTATTGTCTCTCTGAGAATTCTGCTTTTCTTCAGATACTCATATCAAGAGTCACCAGATTCCCTAAAATGTTTATGTATGCACAGTTTTACAACAGGAGAAATTGCTTTTGGTTGTTCTGTCTCCTTATTAAGGTCAGAGATTATATAGGAGATTACATATTTGTCCCCAAAGAAAAAATTATTTATAGCCTTTGCCAGAGAAGTGTGAAAATCTGGAATGTATATTCTTTCTTCCTTCCAATCCAAAGTATTAAAGCAAAGCTTTAAAAAGTGATGTTGAATGTGTAGATGTGAACAATATTTAAGCACCAACAGCAATATATACTGTACTATAATATATAGCACTATTACTACACTACAGACCTTCTGTATGACAGATTCAGCTTTGCTTTTCATTGGGGCTTTTATTTTTATTTTAAGTGATAGTTAAAAGAGCCTGCGATTAGACTTCTGAAACACAAGGTCTGTTCCTGAAGTAGTTATGGGTAGATGGTTGCTTCTCATTTTTTTTTAAATTCTACCCCTGTTCCAAAGCCTGTGTATGTGCTGTATGACAGCAGCACTGAGCAGACACAGGTGCTGGCATGGTCAGTGGGGAGGGAATAACCTGGATTGTTTGTGTGTGGGGGAACAAAAGCCATACAAGGATAACTAAGTCCTCTGCACAAACAACCCTTAAGACCTAAGAGGTGGCTGTAAATACAGCCTGTCAGGGTAGGGACAGGAGCAAAAGCAGGGCCACACCACCCTCTCTGGACAGACACCCCCATGCAGTGGCACCATCAGCTGTGTTGGTATGCACCATGCCAGCACCAGAGTCGTGGCAGCCTGGATTTCACCCCATGACCTGGCAGCCCAGACCTCAGCCATGATGCCCAACACAGCTTGTTCCAGGCATCTTGACTGCTGTATTTGGATGGGTCTGGCCAGCCAGGGAAGGCACAAGCTCATGCTAGTTCCTGCCTGCACTCGAAGCCAAGTACATTAAATTAAGATTTCAAGACATCTATGCCCATGGAAGCACAAGAGCCCTGAACAAACTAACTGAAACTGCAAAATTGGCTAAAACTCTGTATCAGAGTTGCTACAGAGATTAACCACATCCCACAATTAGTTTGGAGACAAAGCCCTTTGATGGCAAATAGAAAGATCCTTAAGAGCTTCAATGGCTTTTGATCCTGGCCACAGAGAGGAAAAAGCAGTGGGACTCTCTAGATACTGATTCAGCTTTTGTTTAGTGTGCTCTAAGTGTATGGCTTCCTATGCTGAAGCTAATTTAAAGCATAGTGTTTACAAAATGTCTTCAAGTGGCTTTTTGAAATCGGCTCTGCTACTTTTATTTAAGTTTCACTGAAAAGCAAAAGGAAAAGCATCTCACTGTTGTATTGATAGCACAAAAGAAATCACTTATAAATTTGAAGAGGACTGTAGCAGATGTGAAAAACTGAAGTATGTACTAACCTTAGGAAAAACACTTTCATTTTCACTATTAGAAACAGTGACCCCAAAAAATCTTTTCCAGCCCTAGAAAAAGCTGTTACCATCTATTTTGAAGCCTTGCCTCTAACTTTATAAAGCATATAAGCTAGACATCTATACAGGGAAGGGGGAAACTCTTGCTAATTGGGAACAATACATATAAAATAACAAAAGGGCTAGAGAGCTTTTATATTATTTTACCTTCCTGCAGGAGAGGTGTCGGGGGATTAAGATATGACAAATGTTTGACAGGGTAGTGAATTCACTTTCCAGATTGCCTGCTTCTCAGTTACCGTATTCCTACTGGACTTCATAATAAAGTCAGCTCACATCTTTTCATTCACACTACTGGACTTAAGAGGTGGACTGGCATTAACAGGACAGAAGTGTTCTTACTGTGGAGGATTTAGAAATCTATGTATCATGGTGTTTTTCATTTAAATTCAGGAGAAAAAAAATATTAGCAATATTATTTTCAGAACAACAGGCAAGGGTACATATCAAGCAGCTGCATGGGATTACCAAGCAATATTGTAGCTCCCAGTGTCCTACCTCCAACACATGCCAGTGGAAAAGGATTAATAAAAGGATATATAGGATAGCAAGCATGGGGTGAATATGCTTTCAAGGTACTCTTTCAACCTCTAGCAATTTGTAGCACTAGCACTTGCCAAGCTAGAGATACAACTTCTAATAATCCACAATGGATTTTTATTTATTTCTCCAGGTTTTGGTTTTAATTCATGGTAGAATTCCAGCATTCAAAACATCCAGTGGTAAGAAAGAAAATCCAGATTAACTGCAAATTTTCTTTAAAATACTTTCATTTTTGCTTTTGCTGCCAATTCTTAATGTGCTATCTACTTAGTAATTGACTTGAAAAATCCTCTTTCATCCATGCCATCCACAATTTCACAAATCTTTTTTTGCCTTCACTCAGTTGATTTATCATCAGGCTGATGAATTCTGAATTACTTATTGTATCTATGACTAGTAAAGAGTCAGTCTTTGTTTACCTTTGCAACCCTTTTATCTTTTCTGCTTTCATTGAGTCCTTCTGAAACAGGGCTGAAACTGTACAAACCAGTTTTAATTTGCAAAAGGGCATGGTGCTGTGCTCTGTTCTCTGCTCCTTTTCTTATCATTCCTCTGGCATTACTACTACTGGTCTCAGAGGCGGTAGTTTCATCAACAGGACTTGCTTTAACCCCAAGCAAGCGGGTCACTTTCTGAAGCCTGTTCATATCCCATCATTTCCTAGCATTTTAAAATAAGGATAACTTTTTTTTTTCAGTTTTATTATTCTTCTCATATGTAAAGCAAACTACTTTCTGGACTACAGTCTGTGGCCAGTGCACCCAGGAAAGTTGCTGTGCTCTGGTTTAAGTCTACTTTGGGACTCCCCAGCTTAAGAGTGACAAGAAAGAAGCAAGCCAGGAGAGAGCTGCCAAGGGGCCAAGAGCACCATGAGAAGGATCTGCAGGAGCTGGGTGAAGAGGAGAGACTGCAAGAGCAACCAGCAGGTGCTTGAAGGGTGGTTGCAAGGGTGACAAAGCCCACAGGTCCTTGGCACTGCCAAATGATACAACAAGGGGCCAAACACTAGCAGGTGGGACTGAGGTTGGATATTAGAAAAAACTTTGCACTGCGGATATAGTACATCTTTCAAAAAAATCCAAGGCTGTGAGGCTGTGAATGAATTACTTCATTTTTACTCTCATATATGATACTGGCTGATCTGTTTCTTGAGTCAACGGTGTAGAAGAGCTATCTGACTACCTTAATGAGTATTCAGCTTAATTAGATGTCTGTAGTTTTGATTCTGGCTTTAAAAAGGTAAGTCCCTGATCTATGAACATAGAGCTTGCAAAGTTGCAGTAAAAATTTGTTTGAATTGACAATGATTTATCCCTAAGATTTTACATCTTTTAAAAATATTCATCTAACATCACTTGTTTCATTGAATCTTCAAAAAGAAGAGCCCTTAAAAGAAAGTGTGTCTCTGGCACGCAACCACTGGGATTGATGAAGATAGCTCATACAATGTGATTCCTGCAAGCAACCAGGCAGATCAAGGGATCCTGATCCCTTCACTGGCTGATTCAGGGTGCCACAAGCACAGGAGATGCTGAAAACCTTCAGAGAGAGATGAAACAGGAGTAAGTAGGTCTCAAATTTTAAAATGTTCAAATATTTTTTAAAGTCTTTCCCAAGACTTTATATTTTATTTAATAAGGTTCATGAACTCATGTTCTAAAAAAAAAAACTGTCTCCTTTCAGAACTGAAGAGAGATTAATACATCCAGTTTATTTCCAGCAATCAGACTTTGCAACTGGTTTTCTTTTGTCTTACTCACAGTATAAAATTTATTTTTCTGTCTTGTCCTTACTGCTTTTATTCTAATCTCCAATGCAGTAAATAAATTACTAGAAAAGCATTTCTAGCATAAATTCAAGTGTGAATGCAAACAAACTTAGTTTATATTTGTGAAAAACAACTGCTCTAAATATTGGTATGAAAAAATGTAATTTTAAAGAAAATAGTGGAAAGTATATGATTGAAAAAAATTACATTTAAGTTTGTGAGGCATTTAATATGCCATGAAAAATGTTTTTTAAGTATAAAACTCTTCATATTATGTTAGGGAAAAATATTATTGTACTAGTGCACAATGCAACAAAATGTATTGTATTGACCAGGAGAGGTGAATATTTTCCAAGAAAAATAATCACAATATTGGCTGTGTGCCTGTTTGCACTGAACAGCATTTCACTGCTAGGACTATAACTCATTGTCAATAATGCATTAAATAAGTTTTGCTTTCTTATTTTCTGAATTTTTTTCTCCTCCTTTCTTGGTTTCTTTTTCCATACTAATTTCCAAAATTTTAACAAACCTTGTCCTTAAACTTGCTCTTCAGAAAGAGAGGGGAAAAAATCATATTAATGCTTTTGACTGATCACAGTTTATGATAACCTTTAAAATTGGGTTTGTGGTGTCAACAGAAACAGCAGAAAATTCAAAATTCATTTACTAAATGTATTTATTAAACACTACAGACTTTACTTAAAATTAGTTGTTTACCACACATTTAATTTGTCAGATATACATAGGAAATGCAAAACCAGTGCAGATAGAAACAAGATAAAAATATTTACACAAAAATGCAAACATATTATGCAATTCTCTGCAACCTTGAATTCATGGACTTCTTCTAGATAAAAGTAAATGCTTCAACAATACTAAGTAAAATGACATTGGCAAAAATAAAAACTTTACTGGCCTGTTATGCTTTTATATTTCTGCAAAATGGAGGAAAGCTAATGCAAACTGATGCATCTCAATGACAAAATACCATTTCTCAGGTAATAATAGGGGCTGAAATGGCCCAGTGGAATACCAGGCATAAGCACTTGGGCATGTTTTGTCTCAAACACTCCTACTGTTGTGACAGGAAGAGGTGATTGGAAGAGAGAGTCCCGCTAAGGTGGGGTAGAGCTGCTCTGAGCCAACTTCCTTTTTTACCTTGACACCCATGTCCTGCATCAAGCTCCCCAAATAATCTCCTGGAGGACTCAAAAGAGCTGACTATATGGGCAAATGGCATGGAAAATATATTTTGCGTAAGTGGTGTGCGTCAGATAAACAGTAAAGCAAAATAGATCAGTTCCCCTTGCTTTTTCTCTCTCTCCTTGTCAACCCCAGATCCGGACTACTCCCAACAGCAGGCTCAATGCAGGATCTAACAGCTGGTTCTTTTACCTCTCGCCTTTCTCTCTTCCTCTCTTATTTGTCTCCTCTCCTGTTTTATCCTGGCAAATGCAGCAATTGTATTCTATCACTTACTCCACACCTGAGGCTTGCTGTGGGAGCTGCGACCTTACTAAAGCTACTTGTAGAACTTGTTATCTTGTTAGCCAACACTTCTGAGAATAAATGGTGGGCTAGTTCACAGAGTTAAGATGATTCAAAAATAAAGTGTAAGAGTTCAGTGACACTAACTTGGACTGGTGTCTGCTCTCCACAATAAGGAAACCACAAGATGTGGCATTAAACCCAGCACTAAACAAATTCAAGTGATTCATGTTTTTGAAAATTCACGGCGAATTTGGGAATTCAAGGAGAAGTGCTGGCTTCCAGGAGCTTCCAGGAGAAAATTTCCCCACAGAAATACTTAACAGTGGATATACCTATGACTATTTTTGGACTGGATTTACTAAAGGGAAAGGCATGGTCTGATTCAAGGGGAAGAAGAAGAGTGTTTGGACTTGCCCCTGCTGCAGTCCCACTACTGCAAGCAGCACCATTCTCGCCTCCCTTTAACATAACAAATGTGAAACTTTTTATCTTACCCTCAGGACCAAAGGAAAGGAATAACCCTTTCATTAGTGACCTAGGGGACCAGGGAATAATTAGCCCAAGTCAGACTCCTCTTTTGCCAGTGTGTGTAAACCTAACAGAAAGGGGCAGCTGACCACAGGCCGCCAGCATCTGAATGCAAACACAGGCCCTTGAATTGCTGCAGTTCCTAATATGGTTGATTTTGGCTATCCAGGAATGGTTTTGGCAACATGAAATATGTATTTTCTATACTCCTCCTGCAAGAATCAGTCAAGGAATGATTTGCATCAACATGGGAAGGAGAGCAGTATACCTTTACTCAACTTCCCCAGGGATATTGGCATTCAATCATTCTTGCCCTTTATGCTCCAGCTCAAGCACTGGCCCAAAATGGCCCAGAAGAGCAGGTCAAGATTTACCAGTGATGATGTGCTAATTGGTTGCCCAGAGGTGGAAGGCAGTGGACCACACTGAGACAAAGGTAATTGTTCATTTGGAGAGTTTGGGACTCCATATCCTGACAAAGAAGGTTCATCTCCCTTCCTGTGAGGTAAAATTTTTAGGCATCTGGTGTAAAGGCTGGACAGCAGGCATTCTCCCTGAGACATTAACCACTCTAGATCACACTGGGATGCTAGGAAATAAGGAGCTACAACATGCCATACAATTATTAATGTTTTGGAAAAAAAAACCATTTCTGACTTTTCCGTAATTCATGGAATTATTCCCTATATGATCTGACAAAGAAAGGGCTGTTTGAGATTGGACACAAGTCCATGAGGAGTCTTTGAAACTGCCTACATTTGAAGCTGGGATATACTAAGTTCTAGGGCCCAAATATCCCACAGACCCCTTGTATAATGAATGGGGTTTTGGCACCCATGGTTTATGAATTCATATGTAGCAATAAGGGCCCAAAAGGCCTAGACACTGCATTGAATTCTATTCCAAAAGATTCAAAGATGGAGAAAAATTATATTTGCCTCGGGGTTTTCTGTAGTAAGCATAGCTTTACAGGAGGCAGACAAAATAACAAATGCCAACCCATTGTGTTGAGAAACCCCTCTTCAGGTGTTAAAAGCAGTGACAGCAGGTGCTCCATCCACCCCAGGGTGGCCTAATGTGAAACTGTCAGAAAGTAGTATGTGCAGATAGAACTGCACTGTTATGACCATGATGTTTAAAAAAGCCCACCAAAAGTTCTTCCAATACAGGGAGTACCAAACTGACCCTGATGGGCTCAGTATAAGTTACCCCACAGAAACAGCTCCCCTATTTATCTCCCACATGAAAAACATATGGTTTAGTGATGGCACCTCCAAAAAAGAAGGCAAGATATGGAAATATTGAGCAGTCGCTCTGCATGTTGACTCCAGGGATAGGATAACCACAGAGTGGGAAGGGACTACCCAGGTAGGCAAATCTATAGCAGTTTGCAGTTCCATAAAGAATGAAGCTGAAAACACTAACCCCCACTACATCTTTATTGACTTATATGCAGTGCTTCAGGAATGCACAGAATGGCTCACTTTCTGGGAGCAAAATGAATGGGAAGTGAATTGACTTCTAACGTGGTAAAAATAAGTGAGAGGAAATCTTGCAGACTGCTTAAAAAAAGACCAGATATGTGGGGTGAGTTGTTGCCTATCAAAATGGGGATAAACCTGTTGACTCCTCAGTAATCAAATTGACTTACTTACTTGTCTTGCAGCAGCAATTATCCCAGACAAGGATAGAAATGATAGTCTCTCCTTGTCAACAGAGCCAAGAGATAAGTGGGAGACAATACTGGAGTGGTTCCGTATGAAACAAGGCACTCCAGAACAAAATATTTGTTCAGGGTAGCTCACAGCAGGGGTTGGCCAGTGAGCTGAGAACTCTGTACCACAACCACTGTACAGTCAGTGCCACTTGTGCCTGGATCATCACCCCTTGCATGATCCAGCCCTTAACCTGAACAAGAGACGGTTTTGGGAAACATGGCAAGTTAATTATAGTAGTCCTTTTAACAAATCTGAAGGCAAAAAATGTATTTTAGTAGGAGTGGAAGTTGTGTCTGGACTAACCCAAGCAGAAGCCTTAGTCGAGACATAGGCAAACTAACACTTCTAAGACTAAATACTGGGCTAGATGCCAGGATTAAGACAATTACAAGGCATAAGAGTTCCCTGACATGCAGATTGGTGTCTTTGTTCAGATGACAAGAATTTATCATGAACATCACTGCTGCTTCTGGGTTGTGACAGGCCCTAAACATAATTTTCATGAGTTTAAGCTTTACACTAGCTGCACTATGTCAGATAGCAGCAAGATGATGTGAAAGCCCATGCCAGCGTACATTGGTGCCCACTGATACAATTAAGGAGGGGGGATTGCTGTTGCTAATACATTGAAAGAGAAGAGTGACTCCCTTCTTTGTCTCTTGTCAAATGAAAAGGCCAAAACTGTAGATTTCACAGACCAGCCATCTCACTCAGTGTCTTGAAGAGGTCCTTTCTCCACTTCCTCCACTCCCTCCACTCCCTAAAAAAAAATAATTCCTGTTGGAGGCATCAGTTACCAGCAATACAAAGTCAAGCCTGGCTCCTTTTACAGGATAGCATCACATCTTAAAGGGTGACAGTGACAGAGATTAGAACAAAGGCTAGGAGCAGCCTTTGCAAGTGTTTCTGGAGAAAAGCAGGTGCAGTCTGCAGGCTGAGCCCCTGTAAAGGGAGATCTCCAGTGTGAGGCACACGCAGTGTAGATGCCTTAGGACTGACCTACAAGCATGTGTAGGGTCATCAGAGCCACACCAAAGCTTCCTGTTCCATTCTTTTCTCCAAAATACCCTGTATGCAGACACAGGGAGTGGATGGTGCAAAACTAGTGCATTCAGCTTTCTTACCAGAGGCTGTGCCCTGCATTGCAGAAGTGTCAGCTCCCTTAGCAGCAGACTGCCATCTGCTTTACAGCGATGTGATGTACCTGAAAAGGACACTAAGAATCTGAAAGGATACCAAATTCTGGGAGAAAGGAAAACTCAGATAAAGCTGCTCCTCCAATTCCAGCTCAGGCTGCTGACACAGTAAGAGAGGCCATGAGAGAGAAAAGACTCACTCCCACTTCCTGGTGGTATCGATTGGTGTGTTTTATCACAGACTTTCAGTTCACCCTGAGACTCCTGAGCTGTCACACAGTCACCTTGTTTTGGGAACGCATGCAGGATGCTTGAAAACTCACATTATTTATCCAGAAGAGCAGATTACTGCAGCTACTGATAGCATGAGGATGTGCAAGAACAGTGGCAGGGTATTAAATCCTGCACCAGTTACTGAGGGTTTTCAGTGCACAAATAAAGAGAGTGGAAAGAAGAGATGTTACATGCAAGTGTAGTAAGAGGAAAAAAGCTCAAAAGTGTCGAGAAAAATATGTTAAGAAAAATTTTCATCTCATAAAGACTACAGCAATAGATTAATTTTAAACAATGTCATTTGGATCAATCCAATGTAAAAGGAAAAGATCTTCTTTCTAAYGTGAAAATGTTCTAAGAGATGMATTTTAAWAAATTTAATAAGAATGTTTGGGAAACTTAAGAAGAACATCCTCAAAGGATCTTCAAGGAGTTAAAATATAGGCGGGGTGTTCTTAAATGCATTAACATTTATATGAAATGAAAGTTCAAACAAGACCCTTCAATCTTATATATGATTCAAGCCAATAGAGAAATAAAACCCTGTTATGTTAATGGGAGCTGGGATTGCAGCAAGCCTCATTATAGTCCTACTTTAAATTAAAGTTGGATTTGCAAACCCAAATTAGTACTTATATTTGAGGAAGATTTCTTAAGCTGTATTGAAATTCAGCAGACAAAGAGGAATGCTGCTTCCCTGCCCATGTCCCAGTTTCTCAATTTTCATGTGCTTCAGATCATCTCACAGCTAGCTATTCAATGATCAGCATCACTCTGACTGCTCCTCTGCTAGGTTACTGCTCTCTTTTGTACTGTTAGTATACAGCTCATAATACAGTATATAATTCACCATATAGAATATATAATTCACCTTACTCCAGTTTGGGTCTAGAGCATAAAAGCCTTCTTAATCTGAAGGAATTAACCTTTGGTTTTTCAGCCTGTTGGAGCACCTCAACTGATGTTATAGCACAAACAGGAAAATTACATTTCTCATAATAAATGCACAGGGGATGGGATCAGCCGCAGTGATGGTAGTGATTTACCTGGAGCTGCTGGTTCCTGACTCTTTCACTGATTCCAGGAAAACCCCTCTCAGAGGGCTCCATTACCATCTTGGTGCAGATGAATACTCCCTGGCCCTCAAAGTCACCGGTACGGAAGATGCAAGTACCAGTACCCACCCAAATTTCAGCTGAAGTGACTGGAAAGGTATGGGGAGGTTGGAGGAGGAGAAATGGGAGAAAGAAGTTATTTTCCTGTTTTCTGAATATATATTTTCCTGTAGCTTTTGTGATAGCTCTGGTCTTCAGTGCTCTGGTGACTGAAATATAATGCTGTATATAGAGTCTTTGAGACAGAAAGTATGCTATTCCCTTTATTTGGCTGTTGATTTAACTAAATGTGAAGATATCTACAGTGGATGGAGTTTTTTTCTTTAAATACTGAATTGAAAGTCATTACCATGACCACAGCATTCAACTTAAAGTACTTAAGGTTAAACTACCTATTTAAAAGCCTGACTTGTCCAGCAACTTTTTAACAGACTAGAAAGCCAATCTGATGACAACAAATACACAGCTTCTGTCCCATGTATGGTCAAATTCATTCTAGTTACTTCTCTCTGGAAAAGTGTAAATAACAAAATAATAGATACATCTCCATGTTAAAGTGCAGCTGGACTTTGATCTCATCATCCCAACTATAAAACTAATTGTGAGCTCAGGAAATAACAATTCATATTGCACAAGTAGAACTTGAGTTACTACACACAAAGGGCATTTTAGATCCCTTTCCACATTCAGCCTATGATTGGCAGGATGCTGCCTGGAGCTACTGGATTTTCCCAGCTTCCAGCAAGCAGCCTCATGGCACCAAGCCTGCTTGTATACTCAGCATAGCAATTTGGTTCCAGGGCAATATGTTCAACTTCCCCACATCAGGGGATTTGTGCATCTTATGACCAAAGTAATTTTCACATGTGTTACAATATGCAGTACTTCCTCCTTCTCCTTTACAATTAATCTTTGTCCTGCAGACTCCAAAAAATCCATGTCACAAAGAAACCTGAGCTAAAGCACAGATTCTCCAGTGCCTAAGAGCAAGCAGGAATTCACACTGCATTCTTCCTAACCATTAAAGGAATCAACAGCAACCCCTCCTATTTGCACTGACATCTTTTCATAAATCTCCAATTCATTATGTTTGATCTATTCTCACAACTTCAGCTGAATTTGACTGATGAGGTCAGAAGTTTTTGCGACCAAGTTAAATAGACAAGGTGACCAAATGCAATTCTTCTCAGAAACCAGGCTAAAAAGGACACCTAAGGGATTACTAACACTTACCTTCTTTATAGTCTTCCTTTTTTTGTCCCAATTTTGGCTTTGCCAACTGGCTACAATTAAGAAAGAGGACAGACGAAAGGAGAAAAGGATTGCTGAATTAGAAGCATTATACACAAATCTTATATTGTATTGCATTGTATACTTCCCCAAGACTGGGGGAGTTCACCAGGTTTATAATCTGGTGCTCTACATCATGCAAAGAAAAGCCTGTGTGCCCCAAGGAGGACCCAGACTCTGAGTACCACACGCACACAGTTCTCAAAGGACAGGTATTTCCTAACCATAATCTTGATGCTCCATAGGGCAACTAGTATCTCAGTAACCAAAGAGGAGATCTCAAAGGAGCTGTGAAAAAAATACATGGGTTTTATGCAAGCAGTCTTTTACTAAGAAGAGTGATTCTGGTTTTAAAAGGCTAGTACTGACATTAACATACCCATATTCCCCTGCTGTCTTTTAGCTGTAGATTTACCATGATGTGACTCATTGTTCATGCTTTCTCTTTTCATTGCATAAATTGAACAGGAATTGAACACCTAGAAATAGAATGCCTCATAAAATGTCAACTGACATTTTCCCCTAGTATTTCCATGTTTTGATCAAAGCTAGAGTTTAAAAGGGATGCCATGTTTTTCTCATTGATCTTAGACAGTGTCCACTGAAACATTCAATGTTGTCAGAGAAAAAATCCTAGGTAAAGAAGCAAGAACATATTTATGTAAACAATGTATATTGACTCTAATCAGAATTTAAGTCCAGCCGTACCCAGCCCCTCTGGGGATCAGCTGGGACACAAGGGTGTTTGTGTTCTGCCAAACTTCTATACCCTTAATGCAGAAGAAAAAAACCTTGTCCTGGGCGTAAAGTCTAATTAGCAGAGTTTTTTCCCTGTCTCTCTTCCATTTACAACAGCATTGAGAGGGACATGAAAAGATTTCTTCCAGAAGAATGGAATTTACCCACAAAAACCCAAAGGGAACTGAAGACAGACCTTTCCATGGCTCTTGATCCTGTTCATATCAGTGTTTCTACAAGGAGGATGATGCTATTCACATTTACTATGTGAGGAAAGCTCTGATAGCCACGGGACAGGCCTTTTTCAGTTTAGAATCCAAAGTTTTGTAACAAGTACACCAAACTAACTCTCATACTGAAAGTGGCACAAACCAGACTAGATTCTTCTAGTTTTCCATGGTAATGCTACCAAGGCATAACATAAGTCAACGATGGAGAAGATGACAGAAGTATGAAGAAGTACATGAGGACTACAAAGATGTGAGGTGGTTATACAGGGAGCAAATTAAAAGACCAAAGTTCTAGTACAACTTACTAGGGCCATAAAAGGCAAGAGAAAATGTTTTTAAAAATATATCATCAACAAAAGGAGAGCTATAGGGAATCTCCATCCTTTACTTGCCACAAAAGAAATACAGAGACAGTAGAATACAGAATACATATAATCCAGGAGGAAACAGTGGTCTGCTATAGACTTAAAACACCCATAAATCTATGGGCTCTAACAAGATCTACCCATTACTGAGGGAGCTGGCAGAAGAACTTGCCAAGCCATTTTCAATCATTTATCAGCAATCCTGATTAACTGGAGAGGTTCCAGTTGACTGGAAGTTGACAAATATAACATACATCTACAAGAAGGGTTGGAAGGAGTCTCCCAGTCTGACCTTGGTGCTATGGAGGGTCATGGCCTGGATCATCTTGAGTGCCATCACATGGAACATCAAGGACAACCATGGGCTCAGGCTGAGCCAGCATGGTTTATGTAACGTAGGTGTTGCTTGATCAGCTTGATCTCCTTTTACAACATGGTGTTCCTGCTTAGGTAGATGAGGGGAAGGCTTTGGATATCTTCTACTTGGATGTTAGTAAAATCTTTGATACTGTCTCCCATGGCATTCTTCAAAACAAACTGTCACTGCCTTCTCATAGACTGCAAAAGGAAAGCAGCAATTTTAAAGTAGATTCCACAAGGGAAAAAACACAAACACCAATCTACCACCCCAAGGATTTCTTCTTTCTTAGTTCAGTAGTTTTGAAACTGATGGATTAAAAAAAACCCAAAAAACCCTAATCCATGCAACTGAAATTCCTGAAAGTGTTCCATGGGAAGGAAACAGAGGCCATGACAAGGCTCACTCCAAGGCAGGGCAGACCATTACTGAGTTGGATTTGGTGTGTGTTTCCCACAGAAATGCAAGACAGTCTGGAAAGAAGAGCCTGACTTGGAAAGATAAGAGAAGAATTTTAGCTTTTGAAAGCTATGTTAAAAACACTGAACTCCTGCAAGCTGAATAATTCAGTCATTGAAGTAGCGACACTGAGATGCAGAACGCATGGACTATTTGATATCCTTTACAGTCATGTAAGTAGTCTCTTTTTCACTAAGGTAGAACAAGATTATAAAAAGTTTAAGTAACATTTTCACCAGATTAGATTATGAGTTTTAATTAAGCACAAATGACTCCCAATTTCTAAACAGAGTTTTGTTTTTAAGGCGTCTAAAGTAGAACATATAAACACTTGACTAAAGAGTATTTCACAAGTACTTCAGCCCAGCTAAAATGGACTCAGAGGTTATGTACATTTTGTGTCAAGCGCTGGTCCTGATGCCTTTTTGGCATCAAAATACGGGCACTCTCTGTGTGACCATTATTAAAATAAAACCAAAGCAGTGTCTAAGTTAACCTTCATGAGATAACTTTCCAGGTAAGAAACTGAATCAAAATAAACAGGGAAGGGGAAGAACAAATAAACCAGCAAACCATGAGGTGATGCATATGGGTTATATTCCTGGGGTGCAGGCGCCCCAGAGACTGGCTCTCAGCACACTTCCACAGCCCCCTGAACCAGGGTTTGTATGGGGCTGCCAGAAAAAGGGGGATGGTACTGGAGGGGTCCCGACTGCACCCATGGCTGCTTCTTCACATGCACCACACACCCAACAGCTGACCCTAATCCTCTTTATCCTCTTTTTTCCCTCCATGGGGCAGTGGTCTCCAGTGCATTCCAACAGGACTCAGGTTTCCAGCTCCCCCCAGCAGTCCTGAGGGCTCCCACGGGCTCCTGGACAGCGCTCCCCACTCCTGCACCCCGGGGCACTCGGGTGCCTCCCAACCCATCCCCAAGAGGTGACAGGGCAGCCAGGGCCACAAGCGGGAATGGCCCCCTGTGTTCTCCTCCTGGCCTGTCAGCTTCTCTTCACTAGAAATAAACCAGAAGGGAAAAAAGAATAAGCAGTTCCAGTGTCTTCCAGCAATAAAAAAAAAATTTAGAAGGTTTGAGACAACAGCAGGAATCAGAATCAATAGACTTTAGAAGAATTCCATGCTGTTCTCTTGAAAAGAAAACACTTTTGTCCCAAAACAGGATCTTTCACCCAGTGTGCAAAAGACCGATCCACACAAATAGAGGTATTTGATTTATTTGCAGTTCTGTGCAGAAAAGGGTGGGAGGCAGTAAACCCACAAAGCCAGCATACTGACTATCAAAACCTTGCAGACACTAATGTTGATTGGCTCCCAATTACATAGTCATCTTATTAATTAATATTCAATCTTCTATTGGTTGAATGATTCTCTTGCTTAATATGCTAATAAGCCTACAATGCTCAATCTTCTTTCAAGCTGGCGTCCACTTTCCTTCAGCTGATGCCTTTCCTTCTTCAGACAGATTCTTCCTTGATCCAGCGGGCATGATCTACTACTGGAATTACCTAGTATAATAACTTTGCTTTTTTTTGTTCCTCATAATCTGGCATTGTATTGGTAATTCCACCAAATGTAGCTGATTCAGCACTCTGTTATGTCTGGTTTCATTTATGTACTTAGCTTCTTTCTCCTATTTATTTTCCTATAGCTGCTACAATTAGTGAGACGTGCTAAATATAACTTATCTATTTGGGAGCCATATATGAACATTAGAGTATGTCAAGCATACTGAAGTCAGGTATCACAGCCAACTGAGGGCTGCAATTTCTTTCTTCATTTCCTAATAAGAAAACAAAACAAAACAAAACAAAAAAGACATGTTAGGAGTCAGTGAATACAAGTGAATACAAGCCTGAGAACCCTTATAACTTCTTCATCAAAAGAATCAAGAATCTGTACATACATACAAGTGTTAGTAATATTTAGCCAATACATGTGCTACCACCATCACAACATTTTTCTAGCCCCACTAGCTTCAAACACATCCTTAGGCACCCAAAACACAGAGCAGGCCAGAGTAACTGCAGGGATCTATCTCAAGGAACAATGGATCACTATCAAGGTGCTTTCAATAAAAAAGAATACAGTTCCTGAAGAGCCACTACTGAAAGTTGAAACTAAAGCTAAAAGTAGACAGGAAATGAACAAAAAAAAAAATCAAAAAGAGCCCACAAGCTATAACACAAACACATCCCTCCTCATGCTAAAACACATTAATTTGCTAGATGAGAGAAGGGTGCATAGGGAATAGCCTCCTTGACTAACAAGAAGAGGCTTCCTCTTTTTTTTAAGGTAGACTTAGAAGCGTAAGAATTTTATGTAATTTCATGCATAAACATCTGAAAGACAAATGGATTCAAGGATCTCGAGGCTGAAGACCAATTATCCAATATATCTAAAACAACTCAATACTGAGAATGCCTGCCTGGGACCATGGGTGCCTGTGGAAGATTTCTGCTGAGTTCTAACAACTCAGAAATCCTCTCTCAGAGGAAGATGCTCAATAGCATCAAACCATCATAAGCAGAAAGTTTTCCACAGGTCATATTAAAGATCACTGAGCCATGTTAAGTTAAAAAGAATGTCTAGTGAGCCTACAGAAAAGCCTGAAATTCTTGTAATGTTTCATATTTAATTTCTTTTCAAGAATGGAGTGCTATCTAAGTGTTACCATGTGTGCCTGCCTGCAAGGGGACAAAGAGGAAATGGCAGACTGAGAGCAGCACTCTCCTTTCACAGCCCCCCACCCTGGAAAATTCTGGAGAAGGACTAGTGACAGACAGATTAACTGGTTTGACTAGTGACAGATAGATTAGCTGGTTTGAGAGGCCTGTGCAGGTGGACCCATTGCCTTTTTCTGCTGAAATTGCCAACAATTACGCCAAATTCAACAATGGGTTTCCAATATGAGTAGATGTCTTCTAGCCTGAAACAAAAGTCTTGTAACACAGGTAACTAACCAGTAAAGAGTGATAAATATGAGCACACACATATGTATAACATACACACACACACATAATACTATGTGACAGAAAGGGTTATAAGACAAAAAAATTTACCTCCACTAATTCGGTTTTGTCTGGATTTTCTCGCTGCTGGTAAATGCACATGCTAAGAACAGAGTAGAGTTTTGCCATGCTCGATATACTGACGTTCTCAGTAGCTGTGACAGCAGCAGCCAACACTTGCTGAAGAAAAAAAGAAATGGAAACTACAATTCAGAATAGGACACGGTATGTCCTGCTTTCATATACTGTCAAATAAAAGTGGCACTTTAGAGAGGTGAATAAATATCTCACAGGATTTAACTGGAGAAAACAAGTTAATTTCTCACACTTATTTATTAAATAAATATTATTTATTTTAGACAAAAGGAAGGTTTAAAGTCCAGATAATATTTTCTTACTCATCAATCTATGACATCAGCAATCATAACAGCCAATCAACTGCCTCCAGAACAGCAGGGAATGATACAATACATTTTGTTATAGAGTAGCTGATACCCAAAAAGCCATGGTTGTATTTCATTAGAAATGCAATACAGGGCTCTGGAAAATATCTTTGGAAGCCAGGCTTCAGATCTTCCAGATACAGCCGTGCCAGTTGGAAACAGAAGCTCCTTAGGTGTTCACCTCTACCCATTAGCTGGATGTGTACTGTGCCAAACACCAGTTAGCTCCTACCTTTCAACTCAGGAGTGGATGAACTAGTAGAATGACTACCTGTAACAAATTACCAATCTGTCCCACGGTCCCTTCTGTTGTGGAGATGTGAATGTGGTAATCTGTGGAAATGCAACACTAACAAGCTAGTGGTACCACTGCTGTTCAATAACTGTGTTGTGTGAGGTTGTGAAGATATAGCTTAAGAAAGCAGCTAGGCTGAATGAAAATATTACTGCCTCACAGCTGCTTGCCATTAACTCAGCCCTGCTCAGATCAGTTAGCACAAGATTTAAGTATTTCCCTGAACTTCCTTCTATCCAATGTGTAGGTAAGAGGCACAAAACCCACATAGCATACTTTCAGCTGCTGCAAACACAACACAACACATAGGACATGACAGAGGTGCATGGCTAACATCCCCAGGGAAAGTACTTCTAGCTGCTGCCACATCGATGACTGCATGCTCTTCTATTTATTCATCAAGTTCTACACCTATTACCAAGCAAATAAACAGAAACTGCAGTCAACCAAACCAACTTAACAAATCCAAACAAATAATTAAAACCTATCCCATACAAAACCAAGAAGATATATTCTGGAGGTTTACCCAGCTCATTGACTTCAGGAAAGTTCCAAAGAGATTCTCTGGTACAAGCATCAAATTCCAGTGACACTCAGGTCAAGGAAAAAAGTTTTCTAAAAAGACTTTTTTCTTGACTGTAGCTTTCTCCTCACAGCCGAAAAATATATGTAAGCTGAAACATCTATAAGGACTCTACATCATTTCTCCAGCTAGAAATAACTTTGGACTACATGCCATTAGGACTCTGACTCTATAAAAACTTATATGGTTTCTCTCCATATGCAGGCAGATGTGAACAACAAAACCCCCCAAATTTTGCTTCCTTAGGACACTAGCCTTAGAAAGCTAGTTTCACTTTTACAAATTATGTCACAGCTTAAAAATAGGATAGAAATTGTGTGGACAAGCCCCTTCATCAGAGGGGATTCCACTGTGGTCATATTCTCACCATTCAGAGGAAAAATCCAAATAATACTCCCTTTCTCAGAAAGATAAACAGCAGCTTCTTCTGCTTTGACCAAACTCCAATTTCCCCAATTTTTGTCCAAGCAATATATTTCCTGAAGGTCCTTCATTTATATCCTCTCCAGTTCAAGAAAAGAAACCTCTTTTACCCCCTGCAGCTAGGCCCACTTTTGACCCTTTCCATAGCTAGAGCCTAGGGTAACTACTACAGTAATTTCACGACTATAAGGCGCATCCTTTTGACTAAAATTTTGGCCTGAACCCAGAAGTGTGCCCTATAGTCCTGTGCGCCTTATATGTCAGCAAAAGTTCGGATATTTGCCGGCACCCAGAAGTGCGTCTTATAGTCGTGAAATTACTGTACTCTCCTACAGGGGACTAGAAAAACCTTATAACACTGTAACTGTATGACTGTAACATTATAACATTGGATTTTGAAAGAATTTTGGAAAAGCAAGTATTAGTATTTTATCCAGAAAGTGCTTTAGGTCAACCTGCTAATTTCAGCTTTAAAGCCATAACTGCTAAAACCCAAGGTCCTTTTCTGGTTCTTAATAAATGAGAACATGCAAACAGAAAAACAAAAAAACCCCTACCCCAGTCCATCATAAAAACTGCATTAATAACTAACAGTACTAGAAGGTTATCATTGAGCTATTTTAAAATTTAACAAGGCCCTTTACATTAAAAATTGGCAGGAAAGCCCTGTCATCTAAAATACAGCAAGAGCAGTTTATATCATCTGCAGAAGCAACTGTCATAGTCCCTTACAGGCCAAATTATTTCACAATAATTGTTTGAATTGGCATTGGTTAACAATCAACTTAATTTACAATCATAAAGAAAACATCCTACTTCAGTATTAACACTGAAGTTAGACTTACTCTTAGTTCAGAGTAATCCACATACACTCCTCGTTTTTTAATTTTACTTGCTTTCTTGTCTTGTATTTGTGGTTGCACATCCACCTGAGAACATCTTGCAGGAAGGTGTACCTTCGAATCTGGAATGACACAAATCTAAGTCAGGATTTCTCTTAATGTGGAATAGAATGTCTGTGAAATATCCTGCACCTGAAATAGGTGCCACTCTGCAATAACAGAAAAATTTTAGTCAATTCATGGCGCTCAAATTCAAGTACATGAAAAATGATTAACAGAGAATTGTCACCTAAGCAAATACTGTATCAGCTGTTAGCTTACAGTAACAAAGTTTTAGATGCAGAATATCTGTACCTGCACTGTATTTTGATGCAGGAGGTTCAGCAGCTTGCTTCATAATCAAGTCCTCATAAAACCCTTTTCTTTCATCACAGGTTGGCCGTGGGATATTGAAAACTTCTTCACGATTAGCATTAAACAATGATTTTATCTAGACCATGAGAAGAAAAGAGTTTTCAGATATAAGGCCACAAAATTTTCTTATTTTCTATTCCAAATGAATGAGTGCATTTCTAAATTATGCTGAATACTCATCTAGATAAAACAAGCTATTAAAAGTAAACAGCTTGGCCTTAAAAGGCAAGATTCTCATAGAACTGCAGACTAAAATACCTTCTCTAATCAACCTTCTAGAGTTTAAGATCCATGAAAAAAAAGTATGATAAACCAATCAGAAAGGGGTGACATTCACCACTCCTAATACTGATTATTGTACATTTACCTGGCCTGATGTACTTTACCTTGAATATTTATGACAGCTACAAGGAGAAGAGGCAGGGCTCAGCAGAAAAGTGCCAACTTTTTGGTAATTTCTTTTTTTTTTTAATTTTAGAAGGCACTTACTAGTTTTATAAAAACTTCTATTACTTAGACAAAATAATCAGAGCAGAATATTAATATTTTAAACACCATCCTTTAATGAACACTCGGATTCTAGAAAGCACAGCATGTGTTCTTAATTAATTTTGTTAAGAAATGCAACTAAAAATTGATTTCCAAGTTGGTTAAACAGAAGTTAGTCCTTAGCTTTTTAATTTGTCAAGTTTCCACTCAGATAAAGAAAGAAATTGATTTTTTGTGAAATAATTTAAATTATAAATTACATTTAGCACTAACAATGTGACCACAGTACTTTACCAGTAAAAAATACTTTCAGAAAAATAAGCTTTTTCCCAGCTACCTTCCAAGCACTGTGTATTCTTCACTAAGTACACACCAAACCATCTTGAAGCTACTGAATTGGTTGTCTGAAGTGTATCTATATATCTGTCTAGTAAGCACAAGTTTGTGAAAAGGGAGAAGAGGTTGGGTCAAAGTCAATCTCTTTACTCAGAAAACACTTTAGACAAATGCTTTCAGCATTGTTTTGTCTAAGCAATTTAAGAGACAGGGCTCTGGTGCCTGAGTAATAACAGCATAAATCTGCTTAAGAGCAGCACAGTATTCCAACGTTTCAAGGAGCTGTAAATTAATGAGAAACTGAGTAACAAAGAAAGAAAAGCATTGACAGAAATACCTCTTCAGGGAGATCTTCATGTGGCACATCAGATGTTGCAAGGAGCAAAACTGGAGCAAAGTATGGAATGTTATTCAGCAGTCCTGTAAAACCAGCTTTCAGTGTAGGTCCAACAGCCTCCCACCACGAAGGGATTTGTGGGATATAAATGATACTTGGTGCTGTTCTTTGAGCTTCTCGTATCAACTGGTAAAATGAAATCTTGGATAAGAAAACTACATCATGTAGAACAGGCCACTAAGTAACCATATATGTCAGACTATCTTGTGAAATAAGAGTGCAGAAAGCCAAGGCATCAAGACAATAAATTAACAACTCCTGAGCAATAAGGCAACGTTTTCACTTTGACTCAAACATAGACATTGTTATGCAGACAGAAATAGAACTGAATCATATTTCAAAATTACTTAGGGGTAAGGTAACTCCTGAGGAGGCTCAAAACTCAGATGATGTGATGATGTGCCTGAAAAATCAAGACAACCCTTCAGCAAGATTTGTTAGCCTGGAGAAATCACTACGCAACTGCGACTGCACCATTTCCAGCTCAGCATGGGCCCACGTTAGACCGGAGCATGGCCTGAATAAAGACTTATGTGAAAACATGAGGGCTAACACAATAAAAGAAGCCTGGTCACAAATCATAACTTCAAGCACATTTTAGAAGAGGTGACCAGTCCTTAGCCTGCCTGAAGCGCTAAATTGCTCAGAGCCTCTCATTCCTCTCATTATCAAAGTATCCATCAGAGCAGATAATGTGCTTTGGAAGACCACAAACAGCGCCTACAGATGGCACCTCCATCACAGAAGAGGGCACAAATCGACTACATGAGGGAAGTGGCAACAGTCCTTTAACATGGCAAATTTCTCCATGCGCCATTTTAGAGCAACAATATGCAGGGAGTTCCTGTCACAAGATAGGAAACCTGTGGCATATCCATGTAGTACATGGGGTATTTATATAGCCATAAGTGCATCCGTGACATAACAAAAAGAGAATTGTTCCTCCTGTGTGGCAAACACATATCCAGTCACATTATATGTCTGTCCTGATTTGTACAGCTCTAAAATGCTGCTAATAAAGATAAAAATACTTTAATACAGAGATGCCAAGTAATTAAATTAATTATTGCCTAAGGGTAAAAAATCAAAACTGCAGTAATCTGCTTATATTTATTTTTTCTGGTTTAGGGACACACTTCACTTTGCACATTGAAGCATTCCATTAATTGCAATGCTTTCATTGCTTTTCACTGCAGCTGTACAAATTGTATATTAAAAAAAAACTTACTTTCACAAAAATTTTGTCTGCCCTACAAATACAATAAAAAAGAAGGTTACAAAAAGCATGTGTGACACCATCAGGTGATCCAGAGATAGCTACTGGGAGCACAGACATTTAAGAAGCAACAAAAACAACTTTCTGGATCCCATCAAGACCAGCAGGATTACTTTCCACAAAGAGGGACTTTGCAGCACCTCCCATCTTCCCAAGCTGCTAGCAACAGCCTCCCTCTTTAATTTCAAACAGAAATGAAACATGGCTATGTACAAATGTCTTTATTCAGTATCATACCATCTACAAGAAAACTGAATTTTCAGACAAAAGTAAACATATAACAGCAAATCCAAATCAGACACTTCCATTAACAGTGATTTGTGCTCATTTCACCAGTTTAAATACAGTTCAAGAATCTTACTAGAGCAACCAAAAAACCCAAAAAAGATACCTGTGAGCATGTTTCTTCCTGTGATGTGGTGCTAACAAACAAAGTGGATAGATCTAGTGTATAAGCGGGAAACTTTTCCAGGGCATGTAATACAGCAGGTGCCAAATCAAAAGCCTGCCCACATCCTGGCTCTTCAACTAGTAAGAACCGTGGCCTGAAGGACGTTGGCTGGTAAGAAGAATTTCTACAACAATAAGAAGAAAACAAGTTTTAAAAAGAGTGATGAAGGGGCATACAGATGTTAAATATTTTTCCCAAACGTTTGGGTTTTTTGTAAATATGTTCCATGTTGTACCAAATAATAAGCTGGTCTGTGATTCTGTGATCAAGAAGACCAATCTATTTATCAAAGCCTATTTTCTCAAAAACTGGTATCACTCTGCTAAAAAATCCTGCCAGTCCCCAGCATGTCTATTATTCCTTTGGCTGAGTTAAGTAACAGTTCTTTAATCTCACAGGGGGAATGTCCAGGCAAGTCAGCTTGCTGGTCAGTAACCTCATACAGGGCAAAAAAACAACTCTCACAGCATGAACCAGTCTGGGTCACTTCACTGTCCATACACAACCATTTTCAGCTTGTCTTGACTTAAAGTGAGATCTCTACCCTGTCAAATTTAGCTAAAATTTGGCCAGAGTTTCTGGAGATGGTGGGAAGAAAAGGCCAAAATCATCTTTCTAGAAAAAGACCTAATGTGGGTACTGAAACACATCAGTTGTATCTGAAGAAGAACACATCTTGACTGCTTAAATTACAGCATTACACTGAATATGCATAAGATTTACATTAATTTTATTCCATCATTCTAGTGGTTTCATCTTTGGTGTTAATTTCCTAGTCATCTTGCTTTACTTGCATGAAATACGCTTGTGAAGAGGTTTGTGCATTTTCCCACCACATTATTATTGTACCTTTACTTGCTGAAGTGAAAGATTCTAGAGACCAACCAAGCTTAGCAAGTCATTATTTTCTGGGCAGCACAGCCATGGAAGGGAGAAAAATATCTGACAATAATCTATTTTTAAAACTATTGGACAATGTGACTTCCACAATTAATATGTCAAAAACTAACAAAAATCAGCAGGGTAAAGGTAAAAAAATGCAGATATCATTTAAATTTTTCTCACTGTGATTTAACAAACCAGTTATTGTTTCTGATACGTAATTTGCTACTGGTTCAACCATCTTGGAAGGTAGAAGTGTAAAAGATGGCTACATAAATTCATAGAGGTTTTTCAAGCTAAAAGGACAGAATTAGGTTTTTGGAAGTCTTGGTTCTTTGAAGGAATACTATGGATTTAACCTACATTTTTTAATACAATAGTTTGACTCAGTAGGCTGAGCTGATCAGTTTGACAGTGTAGTCAGAACAGTTAGATCTAGTACACAGTTGGATCTTCACAGCTGAATTCTTGCAAATATTGATCACCCCCACACACATCCTTAACTCCTTCATCAAGCAACCCTCACATATCTACATGACATTTCACAGATTCAGCCATCTCAAAAATGTCCCCATAAAGAGGATAAACATGTACCTGCTAAAAGTGCGGAATTCTGCTTTTTTGCTGTCAGACTTCTTTTCAGAGACTGATGGTAAGTCATCATCACTGTCAAACACATCATTCCCTAAGACAGGATTTAAAGACAAGAGAAATTTGCTCTCTTCACTGAATAGTTCATATCTGGCTCCTGCTTTAGTATGGCTTTGAAATCAGTGCTGGAAACCATTTCTCTTGCATTTTGTTATTTGAATGCTATTATCTGAAGGGTACACTCTGCCACAGATCTAAGAAGATTGCACAAGTCTATACATAGCTGTCCTATGTCCTATGATGTGCAGCAGGTATTATCTCTCTATTGACAAACATTTTGGAGGTTTTTCCTTAGAATAAAGATGATCAGGAACAACTTCTGTAGTTCCTAGATACCAGAAAAATCCTTCTCCCCTCATTTAAGCATTTCTTTACTATATCAGTAATAATTATACATCAGTGGACAAAGGAAGGGTTATAGACATCATTTATATGGACTTCCATAAAGTTTTTGACATGGTCCCTCACAGTGCCCTTCTCTTTAAACTGGAGACAGATTAATGTGATGGATGGACTGCTAGATGGATAAGAAAGTGGTTGGATGGTCACATGCAGAAAGTAGTGATTAATTGCTCAGTGTTCCAGTTCACATCAGTGACAAGGGTTGTCCCTCAGGGTCCCTGCTGGGACTGGTGTTACTTAATATCTTCATTAATGACATAGATGAAGGAATTGAGTGTAATCTCAGTAAATTTGCTGGTGACACCAAGCTGAGTGGTCCAGCTGACACACCTGAAAGGTAGGATGCCACCCAGAGGGACCTGGACAAGCTCAAGAACTGGGACAATGGGAATCTCAAGAGGTTCAGCAGGCCCAAGTTCAAGGTGCTGCACCTGAGTCAGGGCAATCCCCAGTATCAACACAAGCTGGGGATGAACAGATCAAGAGCAGCCCTGTTGAGAATGACTTAGGGTTGCTGGTGGGTGAGAGGTTGGACATGATCCAGCAATGTGCTCTGGCATCCCAGAAAGCCAATTGTATCTGGGGCTGCATCCAAAGCAGTGTGGGCAGCAGGACAGGGAGGGGATTCTGCCACTCTGCTCTGCTCTGTGAGATCCCACCTGCAGTGCTGCATCAGCACAGATAGGATATCAGCTTGTTGCACTGAGTCCAGAGGAGGCCACCAAGATGATGAGAAGGATGGAGAACCTCTCCTATGAGGAAAGGCTGGGAAAACTGGGTTTGTTTAGCCTGGAAAAGACAAGGCTTCAGGGTGACCTACTTTTGGCTTTCCGGTACCTGAAGAAAACCTACAGGAAAGATGGAGAGGTACTCCTTACAAGAACATGTAGTGGGAGGACAAGAAGGAATGTGTTCACACTGAAAGAAAGTTTAGGTTGGATATTAGGAAAAAATTACTGTGAGAGCAGTGAAGCATTGAAACAGGTTGCCCAGAGAAGTCATAGATGCCCAGTTCTTGGTAGTCTTCAAAGCCAGGCTGGATGGAGCTCTGAGCAATCTGGTTTTGTGGAAGGTGTCCCTGTCCAAGGGGCTGGAACTAGATCACCTTTAAGGTCCCTTCCAGTGCAAATCATTCTATGATTCTACAGTTTGGAAAGAAGTGACTCATATGTGAAAACTTAGATCCATCTCTGAAATGATTAATGAGATGTGAGCTACTGTCAGTAACAGGGGGCTCCAGTAGAGAACCCACAGTTCTCCACTGCATATTACGAGTCACACACAGCTTCTACTATGCACACACAAAGTATGAAATTGCACTGTCATTATGACTGAGAAGTTTGTGCATTTTGGTTGCAGAAATCAGAAGTTTCTGCTTTGGCAGGATTTTAAACAATTAGATGTTATTGTAATACCTCGGCTCTTCTTCAGCGCAAAGCTTGCATGGGGAAACGCTCTCTGCAAGGCTTGTAAAATTCTTTCCAGAGTGTTTTCTAACAGCGGCTTTGAAATAGCTGGTAGTGCTCTCCCAGGTGAAGCCCCAGCTCTCTGTGATGCTGGAACAATCTTCTGCATGGCAGTGGCAAAGTCTTTTGCAGTTACTTTAATCGATCTGGCATCTATCTTCAGTCTTTTGTCACTCTCATGTATCTGCGGATAGCGGCGGCGCAAAGCACAGAGCCCAGCTTCAACACACAAAGCTTTAATATCAGCTCCACAGAATCCTGACAAACAAAACAAGAACCACTTGTTACGTCAACATACATACGTGTTATATAGGTTAAAAGCTGTCTGGATGGCTGGGCCAAGCGTGTTGGTGAATGATGCTAATGCAGTTGGCTGAGGGTTCACTGGCAGCGTTCCCCAAGGCTCAGTACTGAGTCCAGTCCTTTTTAATTCCTTCAGCAATGGTGTGGATGAGAGGATTGAGTAAATCCTCGGTAAGATTGTGGACAACACTGCATTGGGTGTGAGTGCTAATCTGCTGCTGCAGAGCAGGAAGGCTCTGCAGGGGGATCAGGACAGGCTGGATCAATGGGTATGATGTTCAACTAAGCCGGGTGCCGGCTCCTGCACTTCAGTCATGCAGTGCTACAGGCTGGGGGCAGAGTGCCTGAACACTGCCCAGGGGAAAAGGATCCACACTGCTTTCAAACTCACCAACACATTTCTCAGCCAGGTCTTCGAGTAAGTTGTCTGATGGCTTCAGGGTCCAGTCTCGTGTATGAATTTTGAAAATTTCTAATCTTGCCTGGAAACAAAATGGTTGCATTTTTATTTGTCTGAAGTTTTCTCTTAAGAAAACAACCACCACCCAAAACTCCAAGTCTCACACTAGTACAAATACTTTTCCTGTCTCCTAAACTATTTTAAACGTCAGTTATTAATACACTCGCTGCTTCTTCAAGCAGGAAATTTAATCATTTTTAAATTCTTGTGGGAGATGCAGTGAAATAAAAGGTGCATCTTCTATAAAAAGTGAGCTCCGTAAGTGTGAGACCTAAATTTTTTGAAGAACATATCTGCAAATCTGCAAATAGTTATTTTGCATCAAAAAAAATTCTCTCAAATTTAGCAAAATTCCACAGTGACAGTTTCAGTAGTTCATCCAATTTTCTTTTCTGCCAGTTCATTCAAAGAAAACAGTCCTAGTCCATTTAAAATTGCTACAGTTGCTGCCAAGAACAAAAACTATGACTCAAACTACTGTCACTCATCCAGAAAATGTCAAACATCACCCATTCTCATCTCTGATTCTAGCAAGACTTTCAGTGAAGTATCTCCTGATTATGGCACACTTCTAGAATTCTTCCACAGCAGGGAATTGTGTATTAGATCTGTTTCATGGCACCTTGTCTCTTGTTCCTGACAGCAGATAAATACTGGATACAAATGTTTGTGCTAAATGCACTGTTTTATTGACTTTTACTAGCCTTCAATCCAATTAGCCTTTTATCTTTGCTCCAAAAAGGGCCAAGGAAAAAACACAAAAGCAGGGTTACAGTTTTGCACACCATGTCTCTCCCAACCATCCCCACCCCAATGTTTTGGTTGCTATAAAACAAATTTCTTCATTGTTTAGCTATTGCCATTGAACTCGAAGTGCTGCACTGTGCAGCATATCTTTGTCCAAGAGAGAAGCGACTACACATTGACATCATCTAATTCCTATCTATATTCAGTACCAGGTTTGCCCTTCACAGTACAACAGAATGGCTGCAGATATCTCTCTTATGTCAAGCTGTACACTACAGATGGAGACTTGCACTGCTCCACAATGCTGCCTTGTTACAGGGGTTTGTTATAAAGAAGGATTTTGCCACATAAGGTTGATTTGAAGTTCTGACCTCTTTGTTTGGCAAGTTGAAGCGGAATTCTCGTTCAAAGCGCCCAGGTCTTCGTAAAGCAGGGTCTATAGAATCCGGTCTGTTGGTGGCTCCTATTACCACAACTTCTCCTCTGCTGGCTAAGCCATCCATAAGTGTCAGAAGTGTCCCCACAACAGAGCTAACAGAAAAATGTAATTTTCATTCACTGGCTCAGCAAATTTTCTTCAGTCCCACATAACCTTCTCCACTGATCCTTCAAAAAGGACAAGTTTTTATTGACAAGACACTCATCAGTGAAAGAATTATTTTAAGACACAGCAAAATACAGATAAGGTAACACAGACTTTGTACTGGTATCAAGCTTAGTGAATTGTTTCCAATTATTGTTTAAAAATCATCTGAAATTCACTAGCACTGAATGACTAGTTTTCAGGTTAAATGAAGGTGTCACATCAAGATAAATAGGTTGCAGTCTTCTTTTCATAAAGATCAGACATCTTCTACACAGATACAAAACATGTCCTACCTATGAACTTGGTCTTGTTTGCTGGACCGTATAGGAGCAAGAGCATCGATCTCATCAAAGAAAATAATTGAAGGTCGCATCTGGTAGGCCTACAATGAAAACACAGGAACACTGACATCAGGAAAACAATACTACTTGAAAGAGAAAATGCATTAAAGACATTATGGTTGGAAAGGCACTGAAATGAGATTTTTCAGACTAGTATCAGGGATCTCTACTAATTAACCAAATGTGAAACAGAAGCCTGTCAACCCACTGAGACTGGATGACAGGAAACAAACCATGCCAGTAGTTTTTACTGCTATTTCTCAACCATGAGAACAGAGAGAGGACTCAAAGTTTCTGGAAGTGACCTTCCATTACTAATTTAAATGAATATGTTTTCACCCTGCATCTGCTTCCCTCTCACCTAAAGCTACCTCACCTAAAACTTCTTGAGATCTTTTTTGTGAGTGAGTTATGCGTATGGTGGAAGGTTTTTTGAGGGTCGTGGTGATTTTCTTATTTGCTTTATTAATCTTTTCAATACATCTCAAAAGACTCCACTGAAAAAGGGAGTACTGATAATCCCATTTCAGTGGAAGGAGATTACAAAACATGAAAAAGAGTTCTTCTTGACCACAAAAAGTTAAGTTACAATTCCAACAGAACACGTGGCATGTTTCAACCTTACCTGCTCAAATACTAAACGAAGCTGTCGTTCAGATTCTCCTACCCACTTACTCATGCAGTCAGCAGCACTTCTCATAAAAAAGGTTACTCTCCTGTCACCTCTGCTGCATTCATTAGCTAGTGCACGAGCAACCAGGGTCTTTCCAGTCCCTGGGGGACCATAGAATAAACAGCCTCTACAATTTAAAAGAAAGAAAAATTTTAAAAATTCACAGAAGAAAAAACATAATGGAATGTATCTATTACAACCACCATCCCTAAAACACTCAGCTCTGCTCTAAGATGAAAATTTCATGGATAAGGTTACAACAGCTGAAGTGTGAGAAAAGTCAAAAGTGTTCCTACACAATTCTGCAAGGCAGCAAACAAAATGAATAAAGAGAATAATGCAGATGTAAAAAATCTTGAGAAAAAATGGTAGCATCTCAGTTCTGACAAACCAACAGAAATGGTCACAGTACAGTGGAGTGACACAAGAGCAAAGATTCTTCCAATGCAGAATGTAAGACTGGGATGACTTAGGAATCATCAGTTCCTTTTTCAATGATAAACTGCATATTCATTCTTGTTTTCACAGAAGTCAAGATTTGAGAGTAAAGCATTTCATTCTCCCTTGAAAAGCTTTAATTTATTGGATTTGGTCTCCCTTTGCTGGTGATTAAGGAAGTAGTCTAAAAATGGGAAGGTATTCTGCATTTCTGTATTTCCACCAACTAGAAGAGCTAATGCCCTGCTGCTTCAAAAACAATTTCAATGAATAAAGAAGCAAAACACAGATTTTCTTTTCAGTGTTTCCAATACTTTTTTCACTGGAAGTAAAGAATTTGAAGTTTTATTTCAATATACCATTACCAAGGATATATAAAGCTAATGAATCTCTAATAATCTTATTTCATAACACAGAACTCACTTAGCTGTGTAACAAGGTGACAGGTTCTTATTTTAGCCCAAGTACAAAAAACCCTGCAAAATTCTAGTTGCAAGTCCCATCAACTGTAAAGCTAATACCTGAAAATAGTTGGGGAAACAAAGGGTTGGTGTAAGACAGAATTGGATTTCCACACAACAAACCACAGTTAACGACCAGCAGATAATTCCTTCCTGCTCACAAAATAATCAAGTCCACTTGCATTCAGGACTCTAAAGATAAAAATCTTCAACTCCACCTTTTAAAGGATAGTCTTGCCACACAATAAATCCCTGAACCTACATATATGCTGTATTCTATAATTTCTTTATAATTACTTTTTATTACTGTTAAAAAGAACCATAAACACTGCTGAACATTTTGAAGCATGGAAACATCTGGATACCTCAGTTGAATATACTCCTGAAAATAATTGAGTTAAGAACTTACAGTTTTAAATGGTGTCTCTTACCTTGGAGGTTTAAATTTCAATATCTCAAAGACATCAGGATAAAGCAACGGCAAAATGACCATCTCTTTTAAAGCTGAAATGTGGTCAGACAGACCACCCACGCCATGAAATTGCACCTAAAGATGAAGTCAACAGAACACATGTTAAAGAAAGCTGCAACCTTTAGAAGGTTCCATCACAAATTAGACGTCAGTAGAAAGAAAATGTTAGTAGCAATTTGAAAATTGCTTGAGACAACACTGTAAGTCAAGGGAGCTGTAGATGGCCCATTTCTGGAAGCTTTCACAAATACTGCACGTCTAACTGACATGATGAAGAAAAATACTTACAGAATCATCTATTTGCATTTGCTCCACACCAGCCAGACTTGCTCCGATTTTCATGTGATCGTGGTGAACCTCATTTAAGTTGCCTTTCCGAGTTGCTTCAGTTTTCATGTGATCATTTAGAGTTCTCTTTTTGTGATTTTTCTTAGACTTGGACAAAGGAGACCTAATTTGAATTAGGGAGAAAGAAAAAAGTGCTTTTAATTTATGATGCAGTTAGATGATTTTTAATTTTCTAATGATAGCAAATGAATCCAAAAGCTCTTATAAATGAGCATAAACTTGCTAAATAGTTATTAATTTCAACTGTTTTACATTTAATGACCATGAATAAACACAGAACTTTAAACTGAGATAATTATTTTAACAACTCTTAGCACTTAGAAATATGACTATTGCAACTTATAATTTAGAATTTCATTAGGCATTTTTCTTGTTTAAGGATAGTTTCATAAAGAAACACAAACTCTCCTGAGTGATTGAATAAAAAATCAATTGAAACTTCCATACAGGCTCTCCCTGTAAGCTGTCTTCAGTTTTAATAAATTGTACCCTTCAAGATTAATTTGTACACCCTTCAAGTCTCACATTTTCAGAGGGATATTATGGCTTCCATTCCAGAAAAATGAATTTCAGTTACACAATCTCAGTCACAACCCTCATCATCACCTTATCAGTGGCCATAAATACTGCATTTTCAAATAAAATCTAACATCTAGTAAAAAGGATGGCCTCCCCTGCAGTGTTTGTTTCCCTTATACCCTCAAACTACCACAGTAATCATCTGCAATTATATTAATCCCTAATTACAACCAGTCCAAAAAGCCTTGAAACCATTATTCATTCATATGACCAACAGCATTCTTGTAAAGGGGAACTATCACAAACCATACAACCAACCTTTTAGGTTTTTGGCCTGAATCTCTTCTTTTGACAGCTGAACTACAGTTGGGCAAATTTCGTTTACGTTTTCTTAGACCTGTTGAAAGCAAAGAATTTATAATTAGTTACAAACAAGTTTGAGAGAAGCCAGGATAGTCAGAGGCAGAAAATGGGACAGGTATTATCCATCTCTAAGTTCAGAGAAAGTTTCAAAGAGCAGATGTTGGGTGGTTTCATCTGTGCACAATGGAAGTAAAAAGACACACTCCTGATTTTTAAGAAAAACCACAAGAGTAAGATTATTAAGTCTGTTTCATTCCTATTCTTTTAAGGGTAGATAGGTAATTTTTTTAAACTGAAACGAAATAATAAGGATACCAAATGGCAAGAAAAAAATATAATGCTCACAGGATATA
>PYHW01009979.1:117815-128677 GCA_013186435.1 Turdus rufiventris
CACAGTGCTGTGCTGTGCCTTGGTAGCTGGAAGGGTGGTGATAACACACCAGTGTTTTGGCTGTTGCTGAGCAGTGCTGGCACAGCAGTAGTGCAGTCTCCCCAACATTTCACTCCCAAGCAGCGGGCTGGCAGGATCCTGGGAGGGGACACAGCTGGGATAGCTGACCCAAATTAACCAAAGGGATTTTCCATACCATATACCACCACCTTAGCTATAATTTGTAATTGAAAATGTTTGCATTCTGGAGCAATCACTACACATGCTGAAGCCCTGCTTTCTGGGAAGTGGCCAGACATCACTTGCTGATGGGACGTAGAAAACAAAACTTTTTTCTTTGTTTGTGCACAATATTTTTCTTTTGCTTTGGTGAACTGCCTTAACCTGCAAGTTATCTTCTATCTAATTTTCTCTCCCCAGCTCAGCTGAGAAGCAGGAGTGATAGAGCAGCTTGGTGTCCAGCCAGGGTCAGCCCAGCACACCTACTTTTCAAAGGAGATTGATAGCGCTCAACAGCTTTCCTCGGCCGGAAGGAGCGACGCAGACCATTGCCTTCTTTTCCTTCATTCCCTTCTGCTGAAACCGCTGCACATCCACACAATGTTGAGTTGTGTAAGTACTCTTGCAAGTGTGATCTATTCAAAACACACTACATGACGTATTCCCACCTGTCTACAACTTCCTATTTTGTAAGCATTTTGGAAAAACATGGATTTTTTTTTTTTCCTCTGAATACCTTTTCTGAGCTCACTACAGTAGGGTCCTAGACCTTACAGCCTGTAATGGCAATAGCAATATAAATTCTTTAACAGATGAAAAACAACAAGCAGTTCAGCCCATCTCAACTGACTTTTGGCTAAAGTGTGGTCAAGAAAATTTAAAGCAGAAATAGCGTACAATGCTACCTTGATCATCAGATTTTTCATTTCTAGTTCTTCCCATATTGAGGCTTTCCTAATTAAGAGAAAGAAGAAAGATCAGTCAGAAATATGCAAAAAACCTGTGGGCATATTTGGTACTTATATAGCAACATTATCAAGGCACTCCATATACACAAAAGATTAAATTAGGCACAGGAGGAGAGAGTGGGAGCATCTCTCTGGTACCCAGGATTAATAACAAGTATTTCTGCTCTAAAATAGGGTTTAGTACATGTGATAGTTAAACACTTCACCAGATGCAAAAAAAGAGCGCATGAATTAATCCCAGGCAAATAATCCAAGAGTGTAGCAGAACTAGGACAAAGCAATTCCTAGCAGACAAAACAAATCATCCCAGAATCTGGGAGATGATAAAGTACTACAGAAAATTCAGGTTTCATTTAAAAACAAATAAACAAACAAACAAGCAGAAAAACCAAAGAAAACATAAAGGAATTCAGATCTAAACAACAAAAAAAAGACCTATCAAAGCAGGCTATGAAGATTTCAAAAAACAAAGCACCTTTCATTCAAAAAGACAGCAGACTAAATAGAGGAAAACTAAGGGGGAATATGGCTGCTAAATATAATTTTAATATGAGTTCTCACAACAGAGACTACTTGAGCTAGCAGGCAAGGCTGGCAAAAAAGCAAACATAGATAAAGCCCGCATCAGTATTTATTAAGATTTGAAGTGAAAACTCAAGCCCTGAAACAGCAGAGTCCATTCAAAAGCCATAAGGCAATTCAGAAAGCACAGTTTACGGCATATATTGCAGCATTCCACTGTTATTTTTGAGTTTCTTCTGAAGATATTTCCATCCTTTGAGAGTAGATGTGACATGACTGTAAGGTATTCACTACAATGGGACAGCAAAAATAAATAGATTCCTAGACTACACTGTGCTTTGGAAGAAGTTTGTTGAGCTAAATTAAAAATACAACTAAGTAATTACGTGAAATACCCTACAAATCTTCTCCCCATCACCCACTTTGTTGCCAACCTGCTTCTGAAGAACTAAGATATAAAACTGATATGTAAGAGCAAAGATAGGCAGGTACAAAAAACCTCATTGAAACCAGCACACATAACCAGTATGATGTTTCAATATAGTGTGCACTGTGGTCTCCAGTCAAGTTTTTCAACACCACTTAAAAATTAGGTCCAAAAGTTTACTTTTTTATAGAGAGATTTAAGAAAAAGTGGTTAAGCATTTGCAAACATACACCATTTTCAGGTTTATTTTCCCCTCTTACTGTACACAACAACAAAAAAAAATCTAACTAAGCAACAAAAAAATTAATCCTGAAGATCATATTAAGATAACAGGAAGAAATTATGGAAGTTTGTCACCACACTTACGTTGCTCTGCATGATAGCATTAAGTCATTTTTAGTTCACAGCCTTCCTCAGACAGCAGACTCAGAGTGTACTGCAAGGAAGCAACAAGGACCATCGACCTCAACTCCTAAGATTGCTTATTCTTCTTGCAACTGGAATAAAGGTCTTACACTGATTTTCTGTGATGGCATATGGTAGAAAAAAACATCTCATTGCTGTTCCACTTTGCAAATCTTTCAGAAAAAATGTCAGTGTGGGCTTCACAAAGACACACAGACAGAAACACTAGGACTGCTTCACTTTGTATCCATCATTCCACCATGTCTTAACTTGACCTGGCATTAGAAAATAAGTTTTAAGCCTGAAAGAAAAGTTTATTAAACATGAAGGTGCTTCTGATGCCAAGAAAACTGATTTAGAGGAAAAGTTTAATCTACTGAAAAGTCACAACATAGTGTGATAGTTTTGGAGCACAAGAACCAGCCCACACATAACAGAGGCTCATGTGTGATGATCTCTCTGCAACAGGCAATCCCAAAATGAGGACACCAGCAGCCAATTTAAACATTAGTTATGCCCAAATTCTTTACACATGAAACACCTGCCAAATACATCCTTCTGAACATACTCTAAAGTCTTAAACAACCTCAACAACCTGTTGCCAAAAAAAGGCTCAGGTTCAAGAGCTCGGCTGCAAAGTGCAAAGGCCAACATTTTATATAAACTAGCATTTGAACAACAATGGCAGGACATACCCATGCAGGCAGAGTAAAAGAGCGGGACCCTGTGTGCCAGCTGCAGTGGAATGTTTACAGAAAGGCTCTGAGGCTGCTTAGTAACAGCCCCTCTCCAAAGTTCCAGGCTTGGCCACACCCAATCCCAGTGGGACTACTACAGAAAGTCCCACTGGCAGCCTAGAATTTCATAAGTACAGAATCATGGAATGGTTTGGGTTGGCGGGAACCTTTAAAGATAATTTGATTTCACCCTCTCTGCTGTGAGCAGGGACCCCTTTCACTAGACCTAGTGGCACATCCAAGCTGGCCTACAATGGGGATCCATCCACACCTTGTCCAGGCAGCCTGTTCCAGCTCCTCACCACACTCCCACCAAAGGCCCATTGTGCATGTAGTGGCACGTAGGGAAGTCTCAGACTAAACACATTTATCTCTTGCTGCCAGGAGCAATACCTTCCTCTGTTGTCAAAAGAAGGAGAAAATCCCTAGCCAATATTATGCACAAAGGCTGACTAATAGGGCTCATTTAAGTAGCTTTGCAAGATGACAAAAAACCCTAGTCACTCTGAAATTTTATGTACAAAACAGATTGATTTGTAGTGGTGGACTTTGTCAAGTCTGCAGCTTTGGTGGACCTCAAAATCACCTTTTCTTCAGCTTTTATCCCAACCTATACTATAGAAAGTATAATGTGAAACAGGTTTGATAGGATTATTTTCCATAAATACAAATGAACCGGCATTAATTCTGCTACTCGCTTTTAGTTTGTTATTAATTCAGCTTTGTGTTATCTATTCCATTACTTTTTCCAAGGAGTTATGTGACACTGGCAAGTCTATAATTTCCTGACTCATTTCTTTCATTCTATTTAAATATTGGCATGTTACCTTTCCTTTGCACTTCTGAAATTTTACCTGAAAAGTGAAGAGTTCCTGCAAATCAACTATACAGCCCAACTCCTCAACAGTGCCTTTAAACCTGTAGGGTACAGATTATCCAAGCCTGCTAATTTTAAAATGTTTCATTTCCTGTTCCAAAGCAAAAATAGAAACAGCATCGAAATTCCTGAAGCAGATATAGCTCTTACCCCTCTGAATCAAGCCAGTAACAACTGGGAATGCCCAGATCCCCCATCACTTGAAATAGGTCATAGAGGACAATGACAAGAGTAACATCTGACTGTGATACAGAGGAGAGGTCACAATTGAATACCCTTTGATCTGTTAGTGATTAAAACAAGGTGTTTCTGGTTTGGCATATGTGGAAACTGAGATGTAGGGAACTTTAGGAATACCCACAGTGCACATATCAAACATAAGAGCAGAAGTCAGGAAGTCTGAACAACTCATGGCCTAACAGCTACAAGCATTCCTCATACATCCTCCCCTATTAACCCAGAGGTTCCAACCAAGTATCACCACATCAGAGCACAAAAACTATGTGCAGCTGTTCATTATTAGCTGATTATCTTTTTATTGGAATCACAGTTAGTATTAACTATGAAAAGGGAAGTAAAACAGATAATTGCTGTGGTTTTTCTTTCTTCTGCACAATTCCTGGGGTTTGCATCAGAGTGGTGTGTTTCTTCTGTAAAGCAGTCAGCACACATGGAATTAGCATGATGTATAATTACAAGTAATTTTAAAAATAATACAGATTAAAAAATTGTATTTTACATTGTCTTTTTAAGCAGATAAAGGGGGGGAAATGGTAATGTGGATATACAGACAAATATTGTGTTAGAAATCTAGAAAAACAGATAGGGAGATTACATGTCAAAATGGACCAGTCAGTACAGTATTGATAAAAAACTATTCACAGTCTATCTTTACTTGTTGTAAAGTTGAAGTTCTGATGCCAAATATGCATAAGCATAAAATAATTATAAAGTCAACTATTAAAAAAATATAAAAGTTAATAAATGTCTGATACAGTCTTGTAATAAAACAGTTGGACATTCATATAGCATTTTCTGAGATATATTCAAGTAGGAAAGCAGCTGAGATCAACTGAAAGAAGCTGTAATATTAAAATATTGCATTGTTCTAAGCCAGAGTAGCTAACAAGAGTTATAAATTTGAATTCTATTTCTTTATGCTTACTGCTTGGAGATGTGGAATGAGCTAGCAACAATAAGAAATCTTTATAAATTTAATAGTGTATTTGCTTCTTTGTGATTTAGCATTCTAATACACCCAGGCAAAGAAAGTCTGTATTAAGTGACTCATATTCAGGGGATGGGCAACACCATATCTGGGATTGCTTTTATAATGCTAATTCAGCTCTGCTGTGTGAGTCCCTTTCCAACAGGGGTTATTAATGACAGTATTCTTTTACAGAAAATCCTGTCTCTTGGATCTGAGAATAAGTCAACATTTGTGCTGAAGAAGATGCTAAAAGTGAGGCAGCCAATCCCTCATTTGCTGTAAAAGAGGGATTTGATGTAGTGAATGATGTAGCACTTGCAGAACAGTTGCTGAATTTAGGAATTTGAGTATTGCCCAGAAGAATACACATTGCTCTTTTTCTATAAAATTCCATGGCCATGCTGGAATAATTTAAATAGTAATTTTTCAAAATTGCAACTAATTCAGTTTTCCTCATTTTCTATACCAAATTTTAAATCCTCCCATTTGATTTCTAGAACTTTAAAATCTCATTGTTGTAAATAAACATCTGGGAGATTGTAGGTCTTAAAGGAATTGCAGCTACCCTCTGTTAGTCAGAAGCTGAGCTAAAAGTTACCAGCTATTCATTAAACCAAAGTGACTGTGATAATTTGTCCTATTTTCCTTTTTGTAGTGCTCTTGGAACTTAATTCCAGGGGACTATAGGCAGTCTGAACTCACTAATTGCTATGAAAAATCAGCTCCAAGGTACCCCATCTTAGGCATCCTAAGTTAGTGAGCAATTTTGGCCATACTTCCTTTGTTGCCATCTAAAAGCTGGAATGAATGGCAATGGAAATCTGTACATTGTGTCTGAACGGCCATACAAGATGTATATTCACCAATTCACTGGTTTTTTGCCCTGTTCCTAAGACTAAGAAACATCCATACTTGGACTTGAATCTCCATCAGTGGTTCTCCATCCAGGTATTTGATGATCCAGGTGAAGTGAAGGATCTCAGGGAACATCACAAAATGGATTTCTTGTGCAATCTACACATCGGCTTAATTTACAGCTAGCAAAGTTGATACCACTGACACAGCTCATGAAAGTCAAGAGAAATTAGTGGTTGATTTTGAAGTGTAAGGTGCTGTCAGGAGGAACACAATAGAAAAGTCTGTAAGATATCAACAATGTCTAGCAAGAACAGCATTTGACCAGATAGTGATAAACAAGATCACGTGTTGAAATGGGGAGAAAATAATAGTGAATTATTTGCCACTACCCATTCATTGCAAAAAAAATGAGGTAAGGGTGTATAGAAAGAACAGTTTATTATCTGATAATGCAAGGCCATTGAAAGGTGCCTTTGCAGAGGGGCTTAAGCTTGCATGGACATTTTTTATTCTGACATATTCTAAATCTTCTCATCTTATATGATTATGTGCCATTTCCTAGATTTTTATTAAAATAAAAACTATCTACTACACATTCCAGAAAGAAACATAAATGCAATTTATTTCATATTACATTTCATTGGGACTTTTGAGCTCCTTGATTGTTTGGAACTGCGAAACCTCTATATTTGAAGTTTGTATCATTAACGAATACATGCTCCAATTACCCAAACATACCCTGACATATGTAATCAGTAGGTACTCATTATGGAATTAAATAGATAGTTGACACACTGACGAGAAATTACATGGAAATAACACACCCAATTGAGCAACTTCCTCCATATGCTTGCATTTCCTAATCATCTGGTCTACAACATACTATTATTGTCACATAAACTTTTTTTCTTTTATCTTCCACTTTTCACATTAAAATATAGATTTAAATAAATTACTTGAAAGTTCAGTTGCAAATCTGTGGCACTGTCACACCTGCATTTACAAATCACCAATGGATGGTCACAGTAAAATAATTTCTTCCTTTTACAATTCAGTCTTTAAAATATAACTCCTCTACAATGCTGATGAGTCTCATTTTTGGAATTTAAATAGCAAGAGAAATGTTTTTCCAATAGCACTATTGAGTGAAATTAAACATTGATTCCTTTCTTGCGTGCAGCAGGATCCAGTCTTCAGCTCAGCTGTATACACTGCAGTCATCACTTGTATGAACTTTTCTTCATACGGCATTTTAAAAACTATCATTTTTTTCTTCAAATTTTCATTCTGTGTGCATTATCACCTTGAGAAAAGCCACTTGCATCATGTATTTGTTTTCATTTGGGGGCTCATTCCAGTGCAAAGACAAATCTTCTTAAACCTTCAGTTCATTCCTGGTTTTATTTATGGCCACCCTAGACTTTGGATAGCTATGAAGAATTCCTTATCTACCATTTCGATCTCTAAAATGTTTATACATCAGTGAATCGAGTATTGTAACAAGATTTTTTTTCATTCTACTGTGTTATAATACAATGCCCTGTAAGAGTTTCACCAATACAACATCCATCAAACCAGAGATCATGGTGTAAGAGTGATGTTCGACTGGGGTCATCTACTGGTTGTAATAATAATTTTTTCATTGCCAGATTCGGAAAATCACTTTATATTCTATAGTTTATAAAAATAGCATCATATGTTAATAATCACCTACATACATGATTTTTAACATACTTTTTATTTGTTTTTAAGATTAAATTTGCCATGAACTTTTTATCACCCAATTATCAGAAGAAAAAAAGAATTAATTTATCTTGCTTTCATAAACAAAATTAAAATAAAGGGAGGAGGCCTAAAAAAGCTCTTACTTCTCAAAAACACCAAAAAGAAAGCAAGGAATAAAGTAATATTAGTGCTAAGATGTAAATGATTTAGTAAAGAAATCTATATATCTTTAGCTTTTATTTCTGTGATGAAAAGGATAAATAATTCTTATTGTCTTACTTGATGCATTGTAAGATTTCAGCTTGAATTTGTATGTGTTGTTCTAAAATAGCTAAGATGCACCATGTCCAGTTTTCTTGGGATTTAAAAATATCTCAGTCAACTTTATGATATTCATCAAAGGCTTTCATTAAAAAACAATTAATGCCAAAAAGTAGCAGAGGAAAAGAAATACAAAGTCTTTAAAACCAGAAGTTCTAATCAATGAGCTACTGCAAACTAAAAATAATCCAGACAATTTAGTTCAAAGTGTGAAAGTGTATTTTTATAATGATGCTATTATGTATTTATTCACTTATTGTATTATAATATTGATCATTATTTGTGCTGTGATTGAATCTTATTTCTATTATTGCAAGACTTGACACAACTTTAAACTGTGTTTTCAGGAGAAAGAGAGCATTTTAAAGATTTTGCAAGTTTAAAAGAGATCCTGTGCACCTATTACATTAATATACATGTACATTAAAGTATTTATACAAACAAAAACAACATATATACATATTAACTTATCATGCTAATGCCATGGTTTAGTTGATGAGGAGGTGTTAGGTCAGAGGTTGGACTTCATGATCTAAAAGGTCTTTTCCAACCTAGTTCATTCTGTGATTCTGTGCCCATACATACATATATGTGCATGTTTGCAATATATGTGTATACATCTACATATGTATATGCATGCGTGCACACCTATATATCACACCAACATTTAAATTGCACAGTTTACAGTCTCAGTTAAACAAAATCCTGTGTTGGCTCTTAGTTGAACTGAGATTTGATATCTTCTATTATTCACATTTGCCCTCAGCAGGACAGACTTCTAACAGGAGCTGTAAGTGGCAAGTAATTTTATCAAGAAATGCAAAACGCAATTTAAAATGTATAAAAGGCAGATAAATAATAAGACTTCCAAGCATAAACAGGAAAGCATAAACATATTGCAAGTTTGGAGACCAGACTATGGGAGCTAGAACTAGGAACAAAGACATCGCCACCATCATAAATGGAATTGGTAAAAACACCTGTAAGAGAAAGAAAAAAAGTGGCTTAGGAAATAAACAAACCAACTGTGATTTTATGTCTCTTTCATTAGAGTAACAATGTGTTCTTTGCCACAGTAGAGTACCATTTCTCATGCTGCTATACATTTACCCAGGACAAGAGTCATCTGACTCAAACTGCTTGTAAGAGAGGCATCTTTTTAAATATTTGTTTAGGCTCCTTCTATTTTCAAGGGGAAGAGACAGGCAGTATTGGAAATCCATTTGTTCACATATATATGGTGGATTCCTATGAGACACTCAGGGTTGTGTGCCTAGAAGCCTTCACAATAAGCATAGACTTCTAACCCAGCTTTCTGACTGCTGGAGTAAGAGGAAATTCAACCTATCCTTAATGCCTGTGATTGTGGTCAAGGAAATGAGAGCAGATCAAAGTTTAATTAACTATGAATGGCAATGGGTCCTACCTATACTGTTCTTTTTACTGCTCCACACTGGTATGGTTCCACATTGTTTGCACGTCTCCCCCATTCTGCAAAGAACCATCTCCTGTTTTCAAGTTCTCTGGGACATAGACCATCTATTTGTTTCTCTTCTTATTAAAGCGAAGCAAAATTTTCAAATAAGGCTCTAAGCATTGAGATTATTATTTGTATGTCTGTGACTATCTGCTTTGGATTTGCACTTCTATAACTTTTGCATGCTACCCAGGATATAAAAATATTTTGTAACTTAGACCCATTTACTTTGTATGGTCGGTGTAGATGTGGCTCCCGGTATCGAAGTACAATCAGGCTTGCGCAAGTCAATCCAATCATAAGCCAGCCAGAAAATCCAAAGTAATTTGTTAACGTAATAAGGTCAGAGGGGATGATAAAAATGGATGCAATGGTGGTTGAAAAAATCATGGCTGGTGCTGGAGTACAGGAATGGACATTAAGCATGGATATTAAAAGAGGTAAATGTCCTGACTGACTTCCAGCATAACTTAATCGACCGAGTGTGAACATGCTGCTGTTGAGGGCACCAAATATTGAGACAGCAACAGAGAGAGGAATGATCCAGGCAACAGAGGGGATCACTCGATCAGCCCAAGTGACTGCTACAGCAACTGCAAGAAAACAAAGAATTAGTGTAGTACAAGTACCATGTTCTGAATAACTGACCAACTCAACAGGAATTAAACTTAAAATACAGAAAGTGCCTATTATTTATCAGCAATGCCACTTTGCAGTAGTCACACACTAATCCAATCCTAAGAGTATTTCATCCAGCAGCTAAACATTTCCAGGGAGGATGACAGCAAGAAGGAGTACTGCCTGTCAGAGCAAGCCAGGGAAACCTGCTGTGGCCAATACCACAGTCATGGACTGCCCAGCAGAAGTGAACTGCATCTCACCTCCTGCATCACAAACACACACACCTGAGCAAGGAAAGAAAATTAACTCCTTGGTTCCTGGTGTGACCATGGTGGTACACAATCTGCTGCTACAGGAAACTGTCAACAGGAGCACATCTACGTTCAGAGATGAGTTATTAATGAGATTTTGTTTAGGGTGGAACTGGGAAATGTGAAAGATTGTTTCTAAACAAGAGACATTCAATATTGCTTGGAAATTAGCTATAGCTGATATTGTAGTAAGGACAATATTTATTTGGTCTATAACCAAATTCCATGAGGAACATAGGTCTTGCAGTGTCCTATGCAACATAGGAAGTTATTAGGGATGGGAAAAACAGTGCCCCCTACTTGGGAAAAAAGAAAAAAAAAAGAAAAAGAAAAAAAAGAAAAAGAAAAAGAAAAAGAAAAAGAAAAAGAAAAAGAAAAAGAAAAAGAAAAAGAAAAAGAAAAA
>PYHW01009979.1:128794-158748 GCA_013186435.1 Turdus rufiventris
CCTGACATTGGCTGAGTGATAATATGAGGTTACTGAGTGACAGATCCACTGTTCTCATTTATATTAGTCATCTTTTTTCGTAGGAAAAAAAAAAAAGGATTGATCCATCTAAATGAGGTATGTTTTTTGTCAGGCCTGTAGGCAAAGTCTGACAGCTCAGTTTCATTACAGTGGGATTTAAAATGTGCTGCTTGGACAATCAAGGAGAAATACAGTTCCCTTTGGAGTTTTTCATGGCCAGCTTATTAGTACAGGATCTGAGACAAGCTTTACATACACTGGAATTTTGTATAGGCTATTCTAGGAAATCACAATATTTATTATTAATAATACACACCCAAAATGGCTACATTTTTGTGTCCATAGTCTTTTCTATACTCCTGAATATGTTAGACTTGTCCACCTCATAAAGAGTAATAGCTTTAGTCTGATACTTCACTAGATAGGGAAAGTAGGAGGAGATAGGATTAAAACTACAAGAAAACAAAGATCATCTCCATGCTTGGGATGTGACTTTCACCTTATTTTCCATGTTTTAATACACTTCTGATTTCTTTTTAGACAGTGTAGGGAAAAGCCAATTTCAACAATGTGCCTGCATTCACCCAACTTAAAATTAAAGAAAAATTCTCTGTTAAAAGAAAATGATCCCAAATTTCTGGGCTGTGAAGTTAGGGCATTGGCGTCAGATGTATGTGTCAATGGGCCATTCCTTTTTAATTAAGAAAATATTTAATACATACCTGAGGAGACAATTTCCTTAGGTGTGAGGACGGTCAGATATGAGATGTTCACTAGTAAATAAAAAACAATTACTGCAGGAACAGCAGTCATCACAGTTAAGGGGATATTTCTGCTGGGCCTTTTCATCTCCTCTGAAAAATACAATTTAAAACAACAAATGAAGCAAGCAGTGTAGCTTCTGCAAGTGTTTTTCAGTGGTGAAGCTATGCAGTTTGACAAATTGATACCAAAGCCTTGCCCCAATCCCTAATCATGGCTGCTAAATTCTCTGCTTGTGAAGTCCTACAGTGGTTCTCAAATAGGTTAATACCAAAGATACTTAAACAATTTATTTTTATTTAGCTATTTTTAAACTGTTTTGGAAGGAGGGCTGGATGAAGAGCTGATTGATTCAAAAAATGACAAAAGGAGTGATAATTTCCCTTTGATTTGATTAATCACGTATTTGACTTACATTAGAAAAGTGATTTGGTAGGAAATTTTCAAGTAACCTTACTTGAAAATCACTAGATTAAACATGAAACTCTTAAGTCACATTATTTATTCTGATGTCTTCTCATGAATCCTGATCTAAAACTTATTGAGCATATTTGTCTATTTCTATTCAAAACCTTTCTCTTTCCAGAAGAAGTGACAGAAAAGGCTGAAGGTACAGACATAAGAGCAATAATGCAGTGGCTTTAAAAGGAGAGCATTCCCAGATGAATTCTGATGATAATTATCTTTTCCAGGGCAAAGATGGTGGAGGAAACTGTTTAGTGCTAATAGAATGGTTGATAGCTTAGAACAATTCTTACCAAACAAGAAAAAAAAATTTGCAGGTGAATAACTCAGGCATCGGCACACATTCCTGGACATGTCATAGTCCCAGCAAAAGATGGAGCTGGTATCCAGAAGCTTAATCTCAATCACCCTCAATCACAGTCAAAAAGGTTCTTGTTCTTTCTTTCACTCCTTCCTCTTGTTCCCTCTCCACTTCCCACTTCCCTCAGCATTTACAGACAATTTCCTGAATATTACCAGCAAATAACTGATAAAAGGGAGAAGTGAAAAGTCAAAATTCAGCTTATTTAAACTCTTTTTATGAGACAGAAATCTGTTTCCTCCTTCACATTTGTTTTCTATCTTCTGCTCAGGACATCAGCCTTGAGCCATGATCCCTGTTCTAGCTGTAGTGCACAGAGACAAGATTGAAGAATTACGCAATAGTGGAATTCAGATACTATCAGAGAATTTGGGATTTATTTCAGATGTAAGAAATACACTTAGTAATTTTGAGCTCAGAACAGGATAATCACTAAAATTGCCAATTTAAATTTATATTTCCATTTGTTTTGTGGCTTGTTGCAGTCTTGCCAGACAGCTGGCACCTGATCCATCAGCTAAAGCTAACAGAAATGAAGTTATTGTTGAAAGAGACCCAGTTTGGTTCAGAACTATTGCATAGGTTACATCTGTCTAAACAGCTGTGCTGCCCAGTGTTTGGCATTTATTAGTACTGCTAACTGATCAGAATAAATCAGTATTTTACCACTTTTACCAAAGTCTTGTATTTTCTCAGGTTTACAAAGCCAAGTACTTGCCTTTAAGGAATCCCTAAGGTTTCAAAACCATACTTTCATGATTTACATCACTTTTTTTAAATTGCAGCCTATTTTTAAAGCTGGAATACCTGGATTATAAAGACAATAGTCAGGTTTTTAAACATTAACCAATTTTTCACACTATCCTCACCACTGAACTTTGTGGTATGCATTTAACACATTCAGTTTATTTAATATTTTACATGATAGAGGTCAATGGATACAAATGGTTAAAGGTATAACAGCAATATCCACTTGCTTACAATGTAATTCCATTAATCTGATGATACTATAAAACTCAATTTAAATTGTGATGTGAATAACTAACATCATGAACATTATCTCTGTAGCTTTCATGAAAAAAATGCTCATTTATTACTGCCACATGTCAGCAGATACAGCATAGGGAAGGAAATACATTTTAAAAATCTTTAGAATGTTAAAATTGACTACAAGTTCTATGAAAAACATTATACCATCTTCCACAGACCTCTCTTTACCTTCTATTAGACTTCAAAAGTCTATTTTCCCAGGAAAATACATCCCATAAAATTACTATATTCTAACAAAACTCAAAATTAATTTGTCCACGTTCAAACCAGCTGCATAGCCTCAGAAGAGCGACAGAAATTTAAATAGAAATTATCCATGCACACATGGTTTGGCATGGATAACTTAATACTTTACTAAAAATACACTGACATGGACACTGAGAAAGACAAAATACAAATTTTTAAGGTATGAAAAATTCTGTTTATTAATGAGATTTTAAATTAACTATTATGATTTCTCTTGTACTTCCCTGGAAATGTCAGCTTGATTCTGCACAAAAAGCAGGAATTTTCCCTAGAGAGGAACAACGACTCTTCTACCAGCCCCAACAAACACTCATGTAAAATGTGAAGAACCCTGTGGTCTTGAAGCAGAGACAAGTTCTCTCAAACAAGCTGAAGAACTCAAGAATGAGAACTGCAGAACTCAATCTAAAGAAGAGGAGTGCAATACCTGCCATGTAGTTGAGAGACCACCAGCCACCATATGCGTACAGCCCTTGGAAGAAGGCTTCGGCAACCTGTGAGGCATTGGGGATCTCCGAGCTGAACATGTCCTCAAACCTGGCCAGACTCTCCTTCTGCCTGGCAATGAGAACTATGCCACCGACAGCAATCACAGACAAGGCCATCATCTTCAGCAGAGTGAAAACTGCCTGCACCCACGCAGCCATTTTGACGCTGAGACCGTTCAAGATCCCCAGGGACCAGAGAACGGCCAAAGCCAAGCACTTCTTCAGCACATCTGGTGCAGGACAAATGCCATAGAAAGGCTGCGTGGCATATTCAGCAAACAGCAAGGCTCGAGCAGCATTTGATGCTGGCTTGGCAAACATTGATGTCCAGATAAACACGAAGGCAGGTAGGGATCCAAGGCCTCTTTTAATATGGCTGTATTCTCCTCCACAGAAGGGCAGAGCGGTTCCCAGCTCCGCATAGCAGAGGGCACCCATCAGAGAAACGAGCCCAGACGCGGTCCAGATCATTAGTGCAATGCCAACATTGAGTAAGGAATGTTTTAACACCCCTGTGGGAGACACAAAGATCCCTGCTCCAACGATTGATCCTATAATAAAACTTACCCCCTCAAAATAACCTATATTTCTTTTGAGTTGCATCTTGGCTTCTTCTTTTCTTTGCACATCTTTGGGATCTTTTTTTCCTCCTTTTCCCATTTTTTCCTGGTTTCTTTTTTTCAGATTTCACTTTGTTGTTAGCAGTTTGTCATAGCCCTACTTGCTAGTGAAATGTTATGGGAAGCTTGGCTTAATCATTCAGAAAAGAGAGCATACTCTGGGTTTTGATGTCTCCTGTGTGAAGATAATTAACCAAACACTTCAAGAAGCACTGGCAAATCATGTACATGTCAGTTTAATATGTACTTCAGAAATTATGAAGGTCTTCAGGTATTTTTAAAGAAAACATAAAAATAATGCACAGCAAATGCTCATTTCTCAGATAATTTTCATCAACATTTCACTTTGTTTTATGTACACCTTCAGAGACAACCATAGAGGTAAATGTGGCTTCTACATCAACCCTAAGGAAAGAGGAAGGATATGACAGCATGAGGAAAGAAAAAAATCTTCCATTTATTATTGACAGTGACATGGACATTAGATGAACAGCCTGGCACTACATTTCCACCATCCATATTGAAAACAGACAGTGATAACCAATTATCACCAGCATGTTCTCCCGAAATCTCATCAATCACTGGGTATACTGGAGCTTGTTTATACTTCACTCATTAAACACTGCCCTAGAAAGAAAATTACCGGTTTTATTCCCAGTTTTTTCTGAGCACTCATTGTTTGACTAGTACTCAAGCATGTCCTAAGATGGCATTAATCTTCAGACAATGCTATGTGGGAAAGAAGCTGTATCATAATTTCCGTTTCTTCATGGGGGCTGTGGAACAGAAGGAGGAAGCATGGAAGTTCCCCCCAGTGTGGCATGTGTCTTTTAAGGTGTGGCTGCTGATTTTTCTACATATTTATCAATCTGTGGTATATTTTGTGTTAGGAGCTTCTCTTCAATCAGATGCGGAGCTATAAACCAATGATTTTTGTACCAAAAAAATGCAATTTTTCTTTTAAAAAGATGTAGAGAAAAATGGGCAGAAAGAAGAAAATTAACAGAAAAGAAGCTCAGCTTGGACCTTAAGGGTTATTTAAGTGCCCAAACTTGTAACTGCAAAGTTCTTACTTCTTGTCAGTCAAGTTGCAGAACCAGTTTTGTCCTGCAGGTCAAAGCTCAGCAGTGCAGTGAACAAAACTCATGCTTTTACAGGGACCATCTTAAAAGACACAGTGGTTCACACCAGTCCTAAACAGCAGGATTGCCACTCAAATACAAAATAAGTTAATCTGAAAATTTAGTTTATATAATATGGCATTATGCAAGGAACCTTTGACTGAAATAGGCATGTGCACAGACTGTTCTTTTAATTGTGTCAGTGACTTCAAGTGAGTTTTCTTCACCACACAGAAGCTTTGCAGCATGGACAGTGACAGAACCTATAGCTCCAGAGCAGTTTATAACCACAAAAAATTTCTTCCATTTTCTCCAAATCCCTGTGGTACTCAGAAAATCCTTTCACCTTACAGATTTCAAAAATTGTAGTTCTACAAGAAGCACACCTGTACTTACTAAACCTTGCATACATCTTAAATTGAATTTATTAATTTAATAAATTATAGCACGTATTCAGTATTCCTTTACCATCCATGATTAATAATTAATAATACTTAAAATATTAGTTGTCTAGTACACATGATCAGAAAATCCAGCGTGGCATATGTTTTAAATGGTTAAAATAAGCAATTTTTTGTTTTATTTCAGTGCCTTTTCCGAGTCCCCTTCTCTGTGAATGCACACGTATTTCTTGATATCCAGCGATCTTCCAACTCTCTGTGCATTCTGCCATGTACAGCTGGATTTGGATCACTACCTTAGAACAAATCAATGGTACACTAAATGGCATCTTAAAGTACAGATGCAACTGACTTTTTTTTCACTGATCATCCTAGAGTACGATTTCTGGAAAAACAAAGATTTCTGATTTACAGAATCTCCCAGGCAGCAGATTAATAAGGATTTCTTACTTCTGACAAAGCTGCCTGATCTCAGAAAACCCCAGTGAGGTTATCCCCCAAGGAGGCGGTCTCAGCTCCAGGCCTGGAGCTGCACAGCGCTCTCAGGCACACGCTGTGACTCTTGGGGATGGCCGGCGATACACCTCCGCATATTTTATGATTCTGTAAAACCCTGAAAGCCGGGCAACCTCTAAAAACCACCAAAGCCCCGCCCATGTCCCCTCGACAAGAATCCAAAGCAGTCCGGTCTGTTAACTCGGCCCCTTCCTGGCCGATGGCAGGAAGCGGCAGGTAGGCGGCAGGAAAGCGGCAGGAAAGCGGCAGGAAAGCGGCAGGAAAGTGACAGGAAAGCGGCAGGAAAGCGACAAGAAAGCGGCAGGAAAGCGACAGGAAAGCGGCAGGAGGCAGCAAGGAGCCCAGCGGAGGCACGGGGCCCGTCCCGCGCTGCCCGCGGCCCTGAGGCGGGGCCGTGAGGCGTTTGTGTCCCTAAGGTGTTTGATTCCCTGAGGCGTTTGTGTCCCTGAGGTGTTTGATTCCCTGAGGCGTTCGTGTCCCTGAGGCTGTTGTTGTGTCCCTGAGGCTGTTGTTGTGTCCCTGAGGTGTTCGTGTCCCTGAGGCTGTTGTTGTGTCCCGGCCCGAGGCGGGGAGCGCTGCCGTGGGAGACGAGGGAGGTTTGAAGCGAGATGCGGGCAGCGCGGGGTCCCGGCGGGACGGCGGGGATCCCCGGCGAGCTGAGCCTCATGGATAAGGGCGTTAAGAGGTGAGTGCGGACGGGCCGGGAGAGGGAGGGAGGGCGGGCCGCGGCTGGGGCCCAGCTGCCCGGCTGACGGTGGGCGCTTCTCCCCGCAGCCTGCGGGATGTTTCCCTGAGCTCGGACCTGCACACGCTCAACGCCCACTGTAACCTCATCACCAAGATCCAAGGGCTCGACCACCTCCGGAATCTGCAGCACTTGGATCTGTCATCAAACCAGATCCGCCGCATCGAGGGGCTCGGTTCCCTGGCTAAGCTGCGCAGCCTGAGCTTGTCCTGTAACCTGCTAACCAAAGTGGAAGGTGTGCAATGTTTATTTCTGTCCGTTTAACAAGTTACAAAGGTTTCGTGAGAGTCGTCTTAAATTTACTTCTGGAATGGTTGCATATAATTAAGGTTATACCAAGTTAGTATGGGTTAGTATGCTAACCGTTTTATAAAGTAAATTTTATGATGGGTATATATGGTCTTCATAAACCTTATCATGGCAAAATGCCTTAATTTTGAAGGAAAACCTGATTTTTATATTATGATTGTAGTTTAATGCCATAATTCGTAGTTATGATCTTTAAAGGCTCACTTTGCAAGCTTTGAATTTGATTTGAAAGCAGAGCATTCTTCCAAAAATCCCACTGATTCTATTTTTTCCCCTCATTTTGTTTAGGACTGGAAAACCTCTTTAATTTAACTATGCTGAACTTATCATATAATCGCATACATGATCTCTCTGGTAAGCGATGTGGCCATGTGTTGTGCAATACAAAGCATTTGTCTCACTTTAATTTTGAAGAACTTGACTAAGTGTATTTTGAGAAGTTTCTAGCACTTCAAGTGCCAGTTCAGTGACTTATTCTAATAAAGGTGGCAATTGCTGCTCTTCTCAGCTTAAAAGCTTTTAACAGCAAAGATTGTTCTGAACTGGAATTTATTCTTCTGTGTTTGGTGAGGCCAAGGTTGTTTATAAAGTGGTACAGTAAACATTTCAGACTTACTTCCAAACTATTAATATCTTAAATTTTTATAGAACAAAAATGCAACTTTACATATGATATGGAAGTTCTCTTCTGGGTCAGTTCTTACTACTTCATGCTACAAAATCATGAGAGTTTGTAATGGAAAATTAAAATAACATTGGTAACAATTTTGTTAATGAGCTTGTATTATAAAATAACCTTTAAGGAAAAGGCTTTTTTTACATGATTTTTGACAGTCAGAGATTAATCTGTTTCTTTAAAGTTAGCTCACATTAAAGTTAGCTTAAGTGTTGTACTTTGTGGTAGAGTAGCATAGGCAGTTTACATGTAGACAGGGATATGGAGCAAGTGTTCTCTCATTTCCAGTTATGTTACTTACTGAATATTTTTCAACAAGATGCCGTTTGTTCTAAATTCTATCGTCAAGGACTGTAGCAGAAAACATTATTTTTTGGTTGTTTTTTTTCTAAAATTTCCAGGATTTCAATCCCTTCATGGAACCAGACATAAGATTAGCCACATTGACCTTCATAGCAACTGTGTAAGCAATATTAATCACTTACTTCAGTGCACGAAGGGGCTGCGCTGTTTGACAAACCTCACGCTGGAAAGAAACGGAAAAGCCAATCCAGTTTGTCACACAGCAGGTATGGATCTGATCTTACATAGATAATTTGTGCTCATTAGATCAGTGATTTCCTTTAAGCTGTGAGCTGTTTAATGAAGCTTGTAAATTCATTCATAAACTGGCCAGCCTGCAGAAATCTAAATTCTGTCAAAATTAATTCGTTTTCCATTTTAAACAATCGGGTTTTTTCCCATGGCATATTCTCAAAATTGTAACTTTTTTGCTTTGATAAAGCTCAGAATTTTCACTTGTGAGTCCAGAGGAGTGCCAGCAACATGAGTAGAGGGATGGAGCACCACTCTTATGAGGAAAGGCAGAGAGAATTGTGATTATTCATCCTGGAGTAGAGAAGGCTTCGGGATGACCTAATTATGTCTTTGCAGTATCCGAGAGGAGTCTACAAGAAGGGAGAAAGACTCTTTCCAAGGGCATGTAGCAACAGGAAAAGGAGGAATGGCTTTAAACTGGAGTAGATTAGGTATTAGGAAAAAATTATTTACTATGAAGGGTGGTGAGGCACTGGAACAAGTTGCCCAGAGTGGTTGTGGATACCCCATCCCTGGAAGTGCTCAAGGACAGGTTGGATGGAGTTCTGAGTCACATGGACTAGTGAAAGGACAGGAGTGTTAATATTAGAAGCTGGAAAGGTGGAGAATTCAAAGAATGTACGTAGTGATACTGAAATGTATAGACAGGGGGCAGGCACAGGAAGTAGGTAGTCTGCTACTGATAGAGACTGCAAGAGAAAGATCAGTAACAGTTAGCTTTTCCTTCTTTTCCCACTCCTTTGGTCAGCAGTGACAGACTCTAGGATCCTCTGCAGTAATTAGCATTTTCATCCAGATAGGTGGCAGGTGTTTCACTGGCCAACATGGAGACAAGTTAGAGAATGCGTGTTCATACATCATTTGCAGTTGCACTTGAGCTTCTGGTTTGGGGGTAGGTTTTTCAGGCCATAAAGATGTTATATTCTTAAGCTAAAACAAGTTAAATTGTAGCATTCTAGATGGGTGTATTTAAATTTTCTTTGTGTGTAAGAGAGGGAAATCTCTTACAGGAAGGTAGAACTGGAGGATTGATCTTTTGTGAGAGTTTAAAAATAATTCCATTACAAAGAGTAGGAATTACAACCATATAAAATAGCAACCATATCGTGACCATAGAATTGATACAGGTGTAATGTATCCACAGTTCCAAAGAAACATCAGAGGTTTTTGAGGAAAGCAAAGGTTTTAAGTAATGTTTTTAAATGCACTCATGTTTTACAAATACATTCAGACACCACAGAAATAGTAACAGGACTATTAAAGGTATCTGACTAACTTAGAAAATGCCACTAGTTTTCTTCTGCAAGTATTTACATACCTCTTCATATCTATGTCTTTTGTGCAAAACTGCAGTGTTTTGAAAATGCTAACTTCAATGCTTTACAGTTTCATAATGCCTTATTTCATTCACTGGCAAAGGATGAAGTTGTCTAAGCCCTTTCAAAACTTGCTTTCCCGTTACATTTGTCTGCCTTTGCACTTGCTACAACTGTTTGGGTGCAGTAGGCTGATGTGAAAAGGTTGTCTGTGCAATTGCAGTGTACTAATGGTGGCTGGGAAACTCCTGTATAGATCAGGACTAGGCAGGCAGTTTCCCAGTTGATTTAATTTGTAATGTTGATGTTGTCTGTTGAAAGCCTTGGGTGGGGAACAGTGAGACAACTGTAGATAACTCTACTTTTTTTCTTACATTAAAAATGCAATGAATCATTTAAGATGATGAGGTACCTGAAATACACCAGACATCATCTTGAAAGGTTGATTTCAATTTAAATGTGGTCTTTTTCTCAAGGTTATAGAGAAACTGTTCTTCAGTCATTACCCCAGCTAACAGTTCTAGATGGAAGAAATATTTCTGGTGAATTCGTGGACCTGGCAGAAGAAAACTGTTCAGATTTGCAGTGCTTACAAGACATTTTGGGCTCTTTGGTTTCATCTGGATGCCCTTCTTCCAGAGATCAGGTGCCGTAGTTATGTGTACTGGTTTTAAAATTGACACATTCTGTTTTTATATTGCATGCAGTGTATTAATGCTACAAGGGTTGTCTTTTCTTCCGATAGAACAATGTTCCCTTACCGCTGGTGACACCACACATTGACCAGGCACTGGCTCAGTTTCGACAGCGTACAAGGATACCAGTGCAAGGTGCCACCAGCTCCTCCACAGAGCTCGTCTCATCTTCTGAACCTGAGAAGACCCAGCTTGATAAAATACTTAGTGAGATGAGGATTAAAAAAATAGAAGATCAGATTTTACAGATACTGCAAAAGGTGATTTTTTTCTGTGAATGCACAGTAAGTTTTGTTTTTAAGATAACAAACAAAATCAGCCTTTCTGATAATAAAAAAAATTGCTGAACCAGATTAGCACATTTCTACTGGTATGTATGGGCTGACTGTGCTAATGTGTCCTTAATCATTTTGAGAAGCTGGGAATAAAATCAAAACAAGTCTTTAAAACTGGAGATTGCACTTTGTATCATGAATCATTCCATACAAAATAAAATCATAGTGTATGGGAATAGCAGAGCTGTCTGATCATGTTATATTAGAAAATTCTTTTTATGTTCGGAGGATTTTTAATCCGGAAATATCAATATACTAACTGAACCAGGGTGAAACATGAAATGCACCACAGTGCCTGGATTATACAGTTGGTGAAAATTAATTTCATCAAAAGGTCATCTTCGTCTGATATGTTTGTCAAGTAATGTAGTTTGTATTGTTAACATAGGTAACATAGGTTTGTTGGGCTAGTTTGGTAGGGGTGTTTGAAAGGCTTTTTTTTTTGGTTTTAAGTGGTGGGTTTGTTTTGCATTTTTCACCAGCTGCCTAAGGATTTTACCAAACTTCAGATATTTCAAAAGGAAACAACTACATGTTCTCAAGCATCCTGGGAATACTTTAGCTTTAAAACAACAAAATATTTCGACAAGGAGGGAAGGGATTGTAAAAGTAAAGAACTAGAAGCAATTGTTTAGTATTTTTCAAAATTATTTTGTGTGAAATTTTTTAAAAATAGCATCTGAATAAGTGTTAGAAATTAGCCAATCAGAAACTGTAAAATTTGTATCTAAAACTTTGATCTCTTCTTAGGTATCTGATAGTTCAAGACAGGAAGCTGCTCCAAATGCTTTCAAAGCTAAGAGAGACACAGATCCAACTTCTGAGAGTGAAAATGAGAGTGGAAAAGAGAACAACAGAAAGGTCACGAAAGGAAGCAAGATCCCCATTTACCGTAAAACTGCCTTATCTACAAAAGGTCATGCACGTCATTTAAAGAAGAAAATAACTGGCAGGTATCCCAGTGTTTACTATATAAAGTCAAAATGAATTAAACTGAATATTGTCAACATGAACATAGTTTTAACTTGAAACATTTCACTGAGAGTAGCAGATTGAGTAAATCAGGTCAGTTAATAGTGCCCTGAAAATGAGTAGCTAATGAGTTCACTTGTTTCTCTATATAAGCCATTTCATTCTTCAGGTGAGAAGGAAATTGAACTGAAGATTCCAAAACACTTTCAAAATTTTAACAGCTTGTATTTCCGTTTTTTTTAAATTGTGGTGACAAAAGATTTATCCACAGATGGAACTGAGTAATTAAAAAATGTAAGATTCATGGTGTCAGAGCAATGGTCAAGAATATATATCCTCGATGAAGCTGAGGATGCCATAGTGATTTGTTTGATTTGTATAGTAAATATCAGATGTGATGAGTAGAAGACAATACAAATTAGCATATATTTTTTCAGTCAGCCACTGCAATTCTACAGCTACTCTACCCTTATGAAATTATTTCATGTCTGTGTGATCATGAGATGGTTTTGGGTAGCACCTACTAGTTGTAAGTGTCTTTTTAGGGCTGAATATTTGAATTTAGCTGTTTCTGTGGTTTGATTGCAAATTATTTTCTAAATGGTTTTGAACTCTCTAGTGTCCAGCTGCTGGACAGAACGGTAAGTTTTTTTTCATTTAGAAGTGTCTGAATCTACTGTTAATGTTTAAACTCTGTATACAGGGAAGAGAAGAAGACTTCCTCGAAATGTTCATGCTCTAGTGAAAAAGACACTGATTTTAAAGTAGTCGGAAGAAAAGCTGAAATACTAACTGGAAGACAGAGCAATATGGAAAAAGTAGAAGAATGTAATTCAAGTCCCATAGAGGAATCAACATACCGAGTAGGTTTTGCATCATTTCAAGTTAAATATGAGCATATCTTCATCTGAAGCTTGGTCAAACTAGAACTGAAGGTGACAAAAATCATTGCATGTAGATATTATCAAAAGTAGTGGAGTTCTTGTAGTGTCAACTGGGAGAGGATATCTTTTATTTGACTTTTGTGGGAATTTTTGGCCTGGTTATTTGCACTTTCTTCTGTCATCCATGAATTCCAGAAAGACAAAAATGTCTTGTTCTACAGTTACACAGATTGTTTGTTATTTTTGGCTATGCTTGAATGTTTCCTAGTAAGTTGATGCTTATCACATTCTTGCTAAGGCACTGATTCAAGAACTGGATCAGGAGAAAGAAAGGAGGTGGAAAGCAGAGCAAGCAGAGAAGAAATTATTAGAGCATGTCAGTGAGCTACAAAAGCATGCAAAAGAAGAAAAGAATATTCAGAGTATGGCTGTATACAATACAGACAGGTAGGGAAACAATGCTGTAGTCTTAGAGTTTGTTTTGATGGGGTTTTTTTTTTAGTTTCCAATAATCAGTTTCATAGGCTTAAGAAACAAGGACAGCTTTAAACAATATACTTGAGAATATTGAGAAGTAGAGCTAGAATTTCTCTCAGTATTACCTAGTGAAATTCCCTTCTGCAGCTTTCGTCCTATTCTTGTCATAGAACAATATCAATATGCCACTTTCCTCCATTTCTAGCCCTTACTTTCCAAACATCTGTATCATAACTGTACCTTCAGTTCAAGCTCTAGTAGCTGTCCCATATCATACTTCTGCCTTCTGTGTCCCAGTCTTCTTTTCCAATATGCCTAGAGTGTTCTTTGCTTTTTTCTGTGCAGCACATTAGAATAAAAATGTTTCTGGCCAGCCAGAGCTGGCCCACAGGCAGTTCAGGGCAGGCCTAGCACATCTTCAGAGAAATGGTTGTCACCATGCTTGTGTGTTCTGAGCATCAGCCTTTTTTTTTAAAGATGTACTTCTTTTTTTTTTTTTAAAGATCTCCATATTTTTGGACATGACTGCTCCATATGTCTTTTTTTAAATTGCATTTTATTTATCAAAGCCATATTTTCTTTCTTTTTGGAAGAACCAAATCATATGCTTCCTGAGTTACCATCCATCACTGACTCTGAATATTTCCCCTTTTTCCCTTTTTAAGTTCACTTCCTACTTTTATATTATACCCATCTACATTTATACCATCTTCTGTAAGAGGCTTATTATGTTCCTGTAAAGCAAAGTAATACTGGAATGTAATTTCCTAAAGATGTATCTCTGAGGTTGTCTCAGGCTTTTTAAAATGAATCTCCATATAGCAATGCTACACATGACTTAAGTAACAGTTTGTCCTTTTAAACAGTTTTATATGACTGCTAATAATAGAACTCAGTAAAAAACAAGGTATGTTGCTACAACAGCTACTAATGCCTTTTTCTCAATGTATTTGGCATCAAACTTAAAGTAAAATGTTTGTAATACAACTTTGTGTTTATTCTCAGGTTAAAGGAATTGATATTGGAAGAGAGAGCTGCCAAAGCAAGACTGCAAGCACATGTCCAAGAGTTGAAAGATGAAACTGAAAGGCTCACTAATGAACTAAAACAGGCAAAAAATAAAGAAGCAGAATATCAGAAGGCCATTCAAGCTTTAGAAGAAACACTATCCAAGATGGAGACACAGAGATTGCAGCAACGAGCAGCAGAGGTAAATATTTTTCACGAGTAAATGATGCAATGACAACAAGATGGCTATCATAGTTCCTGAAAGAAATACTGTTTTTTTACCAACATTGATTCTGAGTTTCCCAAAATAAAACCTAGGGCCTTCTTTCTGCATAGGTATCAATTTTAATTGTCATGAATGTATTTCATAAATGGTGGCCTTAAGATAAAGGAGAACAAGTCCTATGTACTTAACACTGAGAGTTGATACTTTCTGAAAATACTGAGTGACAAAGACAAGTTTTTTAAGTTCTAAGTTCAATAGACATCTTACTACTGGGATGGAAATCTGGTGGGTCTGTTTGTTTTGCTGATCTAAAGAATTAGATGCTTTTAATTGCAACCAGAACAAAACACTAATTGCTGAGAATGTTTAAGATTTAGTTTGTGTGATGTTTTGTGTTTGTTTGGAATTTTTTGGTTTTGTTTTTACAGCTGGAGAAGATAATGATGGTTTTGTTTTGGGAGGCTCTTTGTTGAATATACAAATATATAAGATCAAGATGCTGGACCAGATACTGCCACTGTTTCTTTCTGAAAAATTAATTTCTGAATTTTCAGTGTCCTCCAATACCTATTCCTTTTGTCTGCTTATATTATTATGTTAGTCCGTTTCTGTGTCACTGAACTTAGAGGAAATGAACCTTAACACATCCATCCTGAAAAGTCTTTGAACTCGTAGTGTGGTGCTCTAGGAAGTGGTGTTGTTCAGGTTCCTTGACAGGAATGAGAATCAGGGAGTGTGCTGACAGATAAACTGCAAAGTACCATGCAAGACACCATCTACTTCAGGCTCCTCTTTGGGCACTTGAGTAGCTCTTCCATTTCTTCTTTAGCTGTAGATATCCTGGAGCTATTATGGAATCTAGAAGTGACCTTCAGTTTAGATCAGCTATCTGCCTGTCAGTTTGAAAAGTACTAAATTTAGTGATTTGGAGAACAGGAGAGTGGGATTTGCATGTGTGTGGGGGGTTTTTCTGTCCTGTGAGAATGGACACACTTTATTAATGTATGAGGCTTTTATTTTTCCTTCAATAAGTTTGTAGAAATAAGTCATCTCTTTTGGCGGTAGTAACATTGTTTTTATTAAGGGAAGGTTTTTGTTCCTGTCTTTAGGATCCTGTAACAAATACTCCTTAATAATTATGTTTCAAAGAATAATCATGAGGCTCTTAAAACTAAATCCTCTTTTTGAGTGTTCAGATTTAACATACCTTGGGCCTATTTTATCAATTCCAAGATTAAGAAATTCTAAAGCATTTCAGAGAGCTTTCTCATTGCACATCCTGACACTTACTTTCAGTGGTTAATTATGAGTACTCCATGTAGCCACCAATGTTTAAGGCCTTCAGTCAGCATTACTAGATGACTTCTTGAAGGGATTCAAGATTCAACATGAGTACATTTACTATGCATCTAAATGTGTACCCTGTTCCCTTGTTCTACCTTGACATTTTTGTTGAAATGTGTTCCCACTTGACATTTTTTAAGTGCTTCAATGTAGGAGAGAATTGCTTCAATTCTTCCACAAAACAAAGGAATACAGTGTGGTGTGTCTAAAAGTTACTCATTAAACTATCCATGAAAAGGTCTAACATATAGAACATAAGAACTTTGCCTTCTGAAGTGTCCTGATTTTGAATTGCCGTTTAATGAGTAATCAAAACCCTTTCTATAATTTTTTTGATATCTTTTTTTCTTCATGTTGAATCAGAACAGAGTTTTGTATTTAAAAGTCTATGAAATGGAATTACTCATGAAAGCTTGCATTGAATGGAAAAAGTGGAGTATGCCATCTGCTGTTTATACTGATTCTACATTTTTTATAAAATCATTAGAAAGCAGCTCTGTTCAGTAACTCTAAACTGTACAAACCAGAAAGATGGAGGTTTTTACAAAAGTGGAGTGTTAAAAAATGAAGTTAATGTTGAATACATCTAAAAATGTTTTGTTCAAAATTAAAACAAGTCTTAAAATAAAAGAGTTTCTAATTGAGGAAATCATTCTGTCAATGCACTCCCACTTCTGCAGGACACCTTGAAGTTCTTTACAAATTAAGTAAACACCCTTGGTTTTTTATTAAAGTAGCTTTTTGAGTTGAAGGAAGTTAAGACTTTATTTTAAACATCTCGTCTTAAATTTCTTCAAGTGTTACAGTATATATTAAGAAAAAAAAACTCTTAGAAAGTACCTGTTCCTTTGTGTTCTAATATAAAACATGAAGACTAGAGTAAAGTTGTAAGAAAATCTTGCTCTTGTCTTTATGACACAGATGAAACAGGTGCAAGAAGCAGAGCTTAAAGCATCAGCAAATGAAAGAGAAGTACAGTTACTTCGAATATCTGTCCGACAACAGAAAGAGAAGGTAAAGCATCTACATGAGCTTCTGGTATTAAAAGAGCAAGAACAAAGGTATGGGGTCATTATTTCTTTTCACAAGTTAATAGAGATGCTTGTCTTAAAATATGGCTGAATTCTTTATTTTAAATACTTGATCTGTAATCCAGGAATAATCAGATAAAAATAAATTGTATTTGAATTACAGTCTGAAGAGCTGCTACAATAACACAAAGTGTTCAAAAAAATCAGTTAGCTTGTTGGGTAGAGGGTGAGTTACTTGCCTGGCTGTTTTCCTCTTTGAAAATTTCCCTTTTCTGGAGAATACTTGAGACTAAGTTCTGTGGTGTTCAGCTAATACAATCAAATATGTGCACAAACAATATCAAGAAGCATCATGAGGTATAGTATTATGTAAAGAAGGTTCTTAATAAAATATGGTGGTTAAATTTGCTAAATTTTACAGGGGAAAATGGATTCAGATACCAAGAAAAATGCAGGTTTAGATGTGATGAATCATAAAGCTTTGTTTTGAGAACTTTAAATAATTACCTCATAAAGCTCCAAAAGACATAAAGGACATGAAGGACAGTGGATATTTAATTTTATATTTTTTTGCTTTAAAGTAGATGAACAGAGAAGTTTTGAAGTATAGGGTACATTTGCTTCAACATTGGCCTTTTAGGTGCCTGTTGCTGCTACTTTTCAGGTTTTGGATGTCAGTGAATAGCAGCAGTTGTTGGATGAGGGTGAAAGGAATAACTGACTGCAAAAGAGTGTGTCTGGCTGTACTGGGCTTTTCTCTGATTCCACTGTCATTTCCATGTTTGTTAACAGCAAAACCAACAAGTGCTAAATCACAGCAAATGCACAATTGGAATAATTTCTACAAATGTTTGAATTAAAAATTTAGGATATTCCTTCGGGTGTTTTTAACAGTAATCAACAGAATGTTCCTCATGCCAGGGCCACAGTCAGAGAAGACTGAAGGCTGTCTGTGAGATGAAGGAATTTATCCCATTTATTATGTAATTGATTATCCTTGTTCAGTAAGACCAAGGAAATTAATTAAAACAGCATTGTGAGATCTTGCAGTTCATGTCTCAAGTGTATGCTTGATAATTTCAGGAAAGAACTTGGAACCCGAGTTGCTTTAAATGGACCTGAATTTCAAGATGCTTTGTCAAAAGAAGTGACTAAAGAGAAGCAGAGGCATGAACAGCATGTTAGAGAATTGCAGGAGAAAATTAACATGTCAAACCAGAAGTATAGAGAGTTAGAAGATGAATTTCATTTAGCTTTAACTATTGAAGCAAAAAGGTTTCAAGAGGTAAGACTAAGAGAACATTTCATCTTACACTAGGTGGGGTTGTAGTTCTCTTAAATGTGTTGGATTTGGGTGGATATTCTGGGTGTGGTTTTTTGGTGTTCTGTTGGGTTGGTTTTTTGTCCCTGTAATCTTTGCTCCAAGGATTCATGCAAAAATACTGATAGAAAGGTTTGAAATATCAGTTATTAGAACAGTGACAGCAAATGCCAAGTCTGCTCTCAAAAACCCCAAAATCAAAATAAATTTTAAAAACCTCTTCTGTTTGATGTTATTAATTTATTTTAAAATATGTTGACCTTCATTTAGAATATATTTAATCAGAGTAAAACATCTTTTTTTTGTGTGTGTTTTGATAAGGTTATAGTTAAATATATATACAAGTGTATTTAGTAATACAGTTCCTTATTTTCTAAATTTTCAAAATTGAATTTTGGATACGCATTTTGAAACTCAAATTGAAAACTTACTTGATTAATTCCTTAGAGAATTTGTTTCTGTGGCTAGTATTTATATGTTTTATATGTTAAATAAAATATTAAATTCTTCACCTTAAACTTGGCTTTCTTTGCTTTAAGTAAGTTTTAAGTAGATAGGAGAAGAGGGGAAAGAAAAGACAGGGGTTTTGCCCTTCAAATCTTTCTGTTTCAAGAAAAAAGGCTTGAATTAACTTTGTCCTTCTTTTGAGATTTTAATGTCAATTTTAACAATGAGATTAAATCAAGGCATTGTTTTTAGTTCCCAAATATGGTTTTTCTGCTCTGTTTCCCATCCACCCAATTATTTTTTTTCTGCATCTGGGGGTTCTTTTTGTTTGTTTGGATTTTTTTGTTATGTTTTGTTTGGTTTGGGTTTTGTTTTTTTTTTTTTTTTTACAAATATGTGGGTGGGTAGAACCAGTTTTTCAAGTTGAACTTTCACGAACAAACCAGGAGAAAACCGGTTTCAGTTATTCATTAATTTCACATACAGTTGGTGTCTTCACTTGGAATTCAAATGTCACTTGTGTTTATATATTTACAGTTTATTTCCAAATATTAGCGTTTTCCAAGTCTTGTCTCATAAAATTTTAGGTAAAACAGGATTTTGGAAAAGTTTCTGCTGATCTAGTTGAACACAAACAAGCCCTCTTTGAGTTGGAACTAAGAGAAAAAGACATGGCAAGTCTGATCCAAGACCTGACAAACTTAGTGGAAGAACAGAAAGCAAAAATTGCAGAATTAACAAAATCAAACGAAGAAGCTACAGCAAACCTAAAGGTATTTGTTTCAAAACCTTTCAACGACATAAATTATTTTTTGTGATGTTTCAACTACAAAAGTGAATTATTCCATTCAAGCTTGATTAACTAAGACACAGGTTTCCTGTTGCATTAAAACCCAGTAGTGCATGCCAGCCTTTATTCTTGAATCTTGCACTTCTATTTCTCACAAATACTGCTCCCCATATAGAAAAACGTTGACTCATTCATGTTTTGGAAAGTGTACTCCTTGCCCTGTGAGCAGTAGCAGTTTGTATATATCAGTTGTGTGTATGTATATATATAATCAAAATTACATTAATAGCCCTAACCCCTTGTAAATTCAAAGAGATGGAACGTGCTTCTGCATTGGTCACTGTATGTGAAATAAAAATGTAATTGAACAAATAATGCAGTGTAGTTATTATTAGCAGCTTAGTATCTCCTAGTTGTATAATATTAGAAGTATTATTTATTATCTACTATTTGTCAAATTTTCATCTTTAATACTGTGTTGCTTTGTGGTATTTTGTGGTACATATTCTAGTACTATTCTATTATCTCTAAATAATTTTTTTCAGTCTTAAGGACATAACTTTTGAATGGCTGTGCAGTCCAGCTTTGTGCTAAAACTTGGGTGCAGTACAATCTCTGCCTAACTGTCTCTAATCTTCCCTCTACATGTTGTTATGGTGCCCAAACATTTTGTTGTTGTGTAGAATAGGATTCTGTCAGTCACTGATGCTTTTAAGAAAAAAATTGAAAAATACCTATATTAAATACCTGTAATCTGTAAAACAAAAAGTAGCTGGAATAATTGGAAGATACATATTACTGGAAGTGAAAGTACATCCCAGCTTCTGTCTTCTGATTCAGTTTTTAATATCTTTACTTTCTCCTTTGCTTTCTTGACTTGTGCATTTATAATTCTAAATGGGTTTTTATGATGACATTGATACTTTGGAGTGGATATTTAGAAGTCAGGTTTACATTTTTCTGGGATGGAAGTATGTCTTTTTGAAGCAAACATTTGTGGAATGAGATGCAGATGGAACCCTTAATGCAAGCAGAGTATTTGTCAGTTAACTTCATTTGGTGTATATAAGGATTACTTTCCTAACCCCATAGTATTGATTTGAAATTTTGAATATTGTTTTATGAATATTTTTGAATATGTTTTATTGTTTTATTTTAAATGATCTTACTGTCTTTTCCCAATGTTTGTTCATACAGTGTCGAACTGGAGAACTTGAAACTGTGGTTGAGGAGGACAAACAAAAGGCTGTTCAAGTTGAACGTCTAAAAAAGGAAAAGGGAGAACTTATTTCCCAGCTGACAGCTCAGGAATCTGTGATTGATGGATTAAAAATGGAAAGAAAAATATGGGGGCAGGAGTTGGCAGAACAGGGTAAAATAGTGGGGTATTTTCTTTTGCAGAAAAAATGGTGGTGTTCAGTGTCTTACATTTCGAAGAAACACTCCAGTATAGTTTTAATCATGACGGGGTCCTTGGATGCCTTCCTGATCATATCCAGTTGTAAAGATGATGTGCAAAAATAGATCTTCTGTGGCACATGGCCTGATACAGGATTTGTAACAACAGTTGTGAGTCAGCTGTGAATACAGTTTATTTGTTTCCTGAAAATATGAAAGTGCCATAAAGTTGTACAAACAACTTTTAAACTTGAAACTAGAAAAACAAGATCTGTAAATAATGTTATGCAATGCTTCTTGTCTAGCAGGGAAGTCTAATATGAAAATTTCAGGATATATCTTTAAAAGAGTGTTAAATGCTGTGAGAAAAGAACAAGTGTGGGCATTTTTCATTTTTCTGTATTCCTGTGACTCAGCACCACCTTGTGGTCTTTTGGGATATGTAAGTATTGGTGTCAACTATTTTTCAGAGAAGTTTTCAAAGAGGATAAAACACAGGCCTTCAGTTCTGCATTTTATCTTAAGTGTTACCTACCTACAGATTCAATCCCTACAGTGCTTCCACTGGGCAAAATAGTCAGTACTTTGGTTTGTAAGGTTCTTACCTTTGCCTTCCCCAGCCCAATCTCCCAACATTCCACATCTTAAAATAATCTGTAAGATGAGTTGCTGTAATGTGAATATCCTGTTTTGTCCAGGAGCTCATCTTGCACAAGATCGGGGGAAACTGGAGGCAAAAATTGAAGCTTTAACAAAGGAGATTGACACGTTAAAAAAGCAAAAGGAACAGGACAGTGATACCATAAAAATTAAAAACAAAATAGTGGATGATCAGACAGAAACAATTAGGAGACTAAAAGAAGTAAGTGCCATATCTGACAATTTGTGTGCTTGACTTTCACTGCATGACTTAATTTTAGTTATCACAAAGCCTGTGATAAAAGTTGGGTCTGCACTTGTAGTTCTCCAACTCACAAATCACAAGCAGGCTGTCAGTGACAATTCGTTCCACTGATAGCAGAAGAGGGCTTTTTATTAAATTGATACACAATGATGCTACTTGGATGCTACATCTCTCATTAAATCATATTTATGTACAGACTTCTTCTCTTTGTCTTGCTTCAGTTTATTCTTGATAATGTTTTTGAGAGGTGAAACTAGGATAGCATAATTCTTCCTGAGTGTTTAAAAGAAAAGGAAAATTAATTTTTAAAGATTTGCTGCACATTTATTTTACAACATAATTTTTTTTGTTCTTGTAAAACAGTATTTTGCCAGCAGAGGTAATATGTTTTGTCCGAGTAATTCCACTTGTCTCATTTAGAGACTTAAAACTTTAGCCCCAAATTTTATAGCACGTTTTGTTAGTCAAAGTTAGATGCATTACTCGTTACAGATTGTGAGCTCAGTGACTTACATGTAAGTTGTTTATTCAGCTTTTATGTAGAATAAGAGTTCAAAATAACTTCTTTCTTGTCTTGCTTTCAACTTCAGATTTATGTTTTGATCTTTTTTTTTTAATTCAGTCTTCTTTCAGATGAAGATTCAGTAACTGACTATCACTTTACTAAGTCTTCTTCATACACTCAGAAGAGCAAACTTTCATGTTCTTCTGTTTTATTCCATCGTAGACTAAAAACATACTCTTAAGGGATAACAATAAAGCTAAGGGAGTTTACATGTTCTAAAATATTTGTCTTTTAAAGGGCTTACAAGAAAAGGATAAACAAATTAAAAAAAAACATGAAGAAAATTGGGAAGCTCAGAAATTGCTTCAAGTACAGTTGGATGAAAAAGCTGCTGAATGTGAAAAGCTAATGGAAAAATTAGAAAGGCAAAATGAAAGAAAAGAGGAATTAAAGCAACTGCTAGAAGAAAAAGAAGTAGAACTTGATGACATTAAGAATGCACACAGGTGAAACATACAAATCACAGTAATTCTTTGGGATCATTCTATGCAACACTGCTCTGAAGTTATTCTATAGTCAGAGAGTACTCACTTGCTATTAAAACTCACAGAAATGAGGGAAAATGGAAACATGAAAAGCTTTCCTGCCTTCCTAAGAAGTGGTGTTTGCATTAATTGTAAATATGTGCATTTTATTTTCAGTGCACTGAAAAAGAGGTGGCAAGGTAAAGGAGAGCTATTAAGCAAGCTGGAGGTGCAGGTTAAACAAATGAAGGAGAACTTCGATTTCAAAGAGAAGAAGCTGATTGAAGAGAGGGATAAAAGTCTTCAAACTCAAAGGTGAACACTTTAATAGTTTATTTTGTGACTGCTCAGTTACTGTAGAGTTGCACTATTAATAACTGCAGAAATGCTCCATTATGTGGTGAAAGAATGTGTAATGCCTTTTCAACTACTTGGTGAGCCTAGTTACAAACTGGGCCTAGAAGGAATTCTTGCTGTAGTGGTGACTTACTTCATGGAACTGGCATTCAGTTACAGCGTTTGGCACCTGAACTTCTAAATTTCCATTTTCTTTGAAAATGACCTCATACAATTGGCCTCGTCCCATCAATCCAACCTGCCCCAATCCCTTCTGTAGAGCCTTCCTGCCCTCCAGCAGATCAATACTCCTGCCCAACTTGGTGTCTGTTAATCACCAGAGTCTGTGACTATTTCTAAATCACCTGTCATTCTTTTCCCATACAAATAGCAAGATTTTTAATTTATTGTCCTATTCCTCTTGTACTTTCAATTTCTTTGATCAATTAATAGTTAAATATAGGATTATACAGAAACAAGTACAGTAATTTCACAACTATAAGGCGCACCCTTTTGACTAAAATCTTCCCCCGAACCCGGAAGTGCACCTTATAGTCTGGTGCGCCTTATATAATGGACAAAGTTGCGAAATTTGCCAACCCAGAAGTGTGAGCCGCAATGAGGGGGTGGTGCCGCAGGAGTGCCGAGTCGCGAGGGGGGGCGAGAGCAGGCAGCTGCAGCCGGCAAGAGCTGCGCGGGGAGGGAGGGAGAGAGCTGCTGCCGGCCCCGGCCGCCACGCGGGGAGGAAGGGAGCCAGCGCCGGCCCCGGCCTCTGCCGCCGCGCGGGGATGGGGGGAGCTGCCCCTGGCCCTGGCCCGGGGGGAAAAAGGAGCCGGGCGCCATCGGACCCAGCCCAGGCACGGGAGGAGGAAGGAACCGCCGGCAGCCGCAGCCTGGGCACGGCAGGATGGAGCCGCCGGTGGTCATGACGGCTGAGCCGCAAGCCAAGCTGCACCAGCCAGCACCGGGTGGGAGTGCAGCCGCTGGGCAGGGGAAGCCGGGACCTGCAGCTGCGCGGTGGTAGCCAGGAGCTGCGAGCCGTGCCAGCCGGTGCCGGGGACGGGCGGGAGTGCCAGGGCCCGCAGCACGGGGAGGGCACCTGGGACTGCGTTTAAAGGCTACACCAATCTGTGAAAAGTGTTTGCAAATTGAGCACCTGCCAGTAATTCGTTACTTCGTTGCATGCGGCTCAGATCCTCGCTGCAAAAAAAAAGTGCAAGCCGTGAGCCCAGCCGCGAGGGGGGGCGGGAGCAGCCAGCCACACAGTGAGAGAGGGAGCGGGCAGAGCCGCGCCACCCCAAGCTGCGGGTGGCCCCGAGCCACCCTGAACCACAGCAACCCTGAGGTGTGAGGCGTGGCCGCCCTGAACCGCAGCAGCCGCGACCGCCCCAAGCCCCACCTTGCCAGCCAGGGGCAGGCGGGAGTGTCGGGCCCCGCGCACAGCGGGGGGCGCTTGGGGCTGCATTTAAAGGTTACACCAATCTGTGAAAAATGGTTGCAAATTGAGCACCTGCCAGTAAACTCCATGATCGCACAATTCCGTTACTAATTTGTTACTTTGTTGCGCATGGCACAGATCTTCGCGGCAAAAAAAAAGTCTGCCTTACAGTCCGGTGCACCTTATATAATATACAAAGTTGCGAAATTTGCCGACTCACGGAGGTGTGCCTTATAGTCCAGTGCACCTTATGGTCATGAAATTACTGTACTCATAACCCAGAAAATTATTTCATATCCTTCTGGAATGATGGAGAAATTTGCTAGACTGATGCCTGTGATAAGTTTAGATTCTTAGTGTCATTTTTACTTTATTGTTTGGCCCCCTTCTCATGATTTTCTTGCATCCTCCTAACTATTCTTGAGAAAATAAAATACCAGCTAGTTAATAAGACTGCATTAAAAAAAACCCAAAAAAACAGAACCACAACAAAGAACAATAACAAAAAAGCCAAACAAAACAAACCACCTCAAATAGTCAATAGTATTGCGGTTTGGTATTGTTAAAAGATCAATAGTGAAATTGAAATTTTTGTTCTAAATAATTCTGGTTTCTTTCAGAATTTTGTTGTAAATGAATTGTATAAATTTGCCTTATTTTTTATTTCTACATTTTTAAAAATTATCCCCTAAAAGCAGAATTTGCTTGAAGTTAAAAAAATGCTTCTTTGCAGCGAAGGAGACACTTTTCTGTTTCTGTGAGACAGGCTCACAGGCCATTCACCGGATCACACAGTTCATTCACTTCTTGGAAACCAAAAGCATAATAAGGAGATGTTTGAAAACAAGTGGAGTTCTCAGTCATGTTGACAGTAGCAAGCCCTAATCTTCATATCCTTTGCTAGTGATTAAATGCCTCTTCTAAGAGAATGCCAAAAGTCCTAAACACAGTGCATAAAGCTAGAACATGTACTGGAGAAAACAGAACATTTCTGCCAATATATGTCTTCATGCTTAAGTTATTAAAACCTTATCAAAGGCAGAGTTGGACAAAGCAAAATACTTCAATTGTTTGCAGGACTTTGATTTTTATTTTTTTTCAATCTTTTTTAGGATTGCTGTGGAAAAGCTTCATAAAATGGATAATGCTTTCAGAAAACAACTTGAGTCAGTGTTGGCAGCACATCAGAAAGAACTCTTGCACCTGGAAAATGAAAAGGAAAAACAAATTGAAGCAGCAAATGAAAAAGTAATTTTAATACTCAATTCATACATTTATTGTATTTGCGTTTTTATTCTACAGCTGCTAAAAGAGTGGTGCTTGGAAGTCTCCTGTTTGAATCTATCAGGCTGACTCTGGATGGAAACACTCCTGGTTTAGTACTCAATCTTTGCACAGCAAGAAAATCTCTAGACTTGTGTCATTGTAATGTTTTATATTCAAGCAAAGTAAAGCTCCATGCTGTGCAGCTATTATGAATCAATAGCTAACATTTCCTTATCTATGCAGGCAAGAGTAATGATGACTAAGCCAGATAATCCCCTTAACTGACCTATGCCAACCTTAACTCTTTCTGTTTGCCATCTACTGTATTCTTCCTTAACATGACAACTGGTGCTTTTTTTCCATAGTAAGTTTTCTGGATTGATACAGTACTTGCTACCTCCTAGCAGATTAATACTTTTTTTAAAGAAAAAGTTCTGCTACTGCATCCACTATCAAGAGTAATGCACTGCATATTCAGACATAAGCATATAACTCTTTCATTGCTCATCAGTGTTAAAAATTGCCGAGATTATGTCGTTTAGGTGTACTAAGAAAAGCAAGAATTCTGCTTCATCTCTGTGTCCTCTTTCAGGTCTACTCTGTTGAAGAAGAAATGCGGGAGCTTCTGCAAGAAATGGCAAACAATAAAAAAGCCATGGAAAGTAAAATACGCCGACTTACACATGCACTGAATGATATTCAACAAGGCTTTGAAGGTTATTAATATTTCTGTTAAAAATGTATATTACTCAAGCAGTTTCATCCACTACAATGTACTTTTACTTGTTTTCTAGAGAATTAAGCTTTTGTTGTGTATTTTGATAGTTCAGGGACTAGAGAAATGTTTCTTACATTATTTTCATAATAAAGAGTTATTTCTACAGAGTTATTTCTGTCAAAATGGGTCAAAACATGTATAGATGAAAAGCATCCTATGTAATTAGAAATTAGCATATTTAATAAGAGAAAAGGAGGTTCGAAAGTTTTAAGCCAAGAGCTTGAAGTTTTGCTTTAGTGAGGTCAAGATTCTTGTAAAGAGAGAACGAAGAATGTTGAATCACAGGAAGGGCGTGGTTTGAAAGGGACCTTAAAGATTATCCAGTTCCAACACCAGGGCAGGGACACCTTCCACTAGATAGAGTTGCTCAGAGCCCCATCCTACCTGCCCTTGAATACTTCCAGAGATGGGGCATTCACAACCTTTTGGACAACGTGTTCCAGTGCCTCACCACCCTCACAGTAAGGAATTTTTTCCTATTAGATAATCTAAACCAACTATCTTTCAGTTTAAAACCATTTTCCCTTCTCCTGTCACAACATCCCCTTGTAACTAGACTGTCTCCATCTTTCTTGTACCTGAAAACATGTTTAATCTACCACTGTTGAAAAATGTGCGACTACAGCAACTTAGAGTGGCTTTTTTGGCAACATAGTTTGGTTTTCTCTGCAGCAGTAAGTTTCCTACCAGACTTATGAAATAGAGGAGATAATGACCTAAGAGCTTCTTACAGAAACAAAACATAAGCCTTATGTTAATGTTTTGTTACACTTATTTCACTGTGGAGGCTTTACCATCTCCACTGTACTTTGGCATTTACTTCATTTGCTTCTTCTCAGAAGATCATAACCTGTTACTGAACTACCCCATTCTCTGAAGCATTTTCATGCTGCTTTAGTAAAGGGATCTGTGAGCCGTAAAATCACGGGGACACGCTGGTACACCAGGTGGAGCTGCTTCCTCCCCCATGCACCTTGCAGTAGCTGAAGCAGAGTTCTGTTGCTCCAGTGACCATAGCAGCCCCTAAGATGATTTTACCATCAGTTTTTCAGAACCCAGGCTTTAGTACATTGGCACAGTGTAACTGAGGGTGCATTTTACAGCAGCCCTGTAAAAGTACATTTTTTAGTGCTAGAAAAAACCCTAGTCTTTGGGGACCTGGTGGTACTGGTCGACAGCCAACTGAACATGAGCCAGAAGTGTGCTCAGGTGGCCAAGAAGGCCAATGGCATCCTGGCCTGTATCAGGAATAGCGTGGCCAGGAGCAGCAGGGAGATCATTCTGCCCCTGTACTCAGCACTGGTGAGGCCACATCTTGAGTGCGTGTCCAGTTCTGGCCCCTCAGTTTAGGAAGGACCTTGAGACGCTTGAGCACATCCAGAGGAGGCAGCAAAGCTGGTGAAGGGTTTGGAACACAAGCCCTGTAAGGAACAGCAGAGGAAGCTGGGGTTGTTTAGCCTGGAGAAAAGGAGACTCAGAGGTGACCTTATCACTCTCTACAACTTCCTGAAAGGTGGTTGGACCCAGATGGGGGTTGGTCTCCTTCTCCAGGCAGCAGCTGACAGAATGAGAGGACAGAGTCTTGAGTGGCAACAAGTGAAATATATGTTGGATGTGAGGAAAAAGCTTTTCATGGAAAGACTGATTAAGTACTGGAATGCTCTGCCCAGGGAGGTGATGGAGTCACCATCTCTGGGTGTGTTAAAAAAAAAAAGACTGGATGTGACACTCGGTGCCATGGTTTAGTTGAGGTAATAGGGCATAAGTTGGACTCAGTGATCTTGAAGGTCTCTTCTAACCTTGTGATTCTGTGTGAGGCCTGCTGGATTTGTTATCAATATGTTTTTGAAAGCTTGTTGTGTGAGCCAGAGCTTGATACCAGCTGCTTCTTGTTCTTAAGCGTGGGATGAAAAGGCCTTGGAAACCTGGGCACAAGTTGAAAGCAGAGGCCATGGCAGTGAAAACAACATCCTGATGATCAGTGAGTAGGCTTTGACAAAGCACAACCTTTAAATCTGGGAACAGACTCTTCGTTTTAAGAATGGAAGTAGCAGTATCAAAGCAAAAAAACGGCAGCCCAACAACTGAATGAGGTGCCTGCAACAGCCTGGGAAAACAACCTTCACTCTGCTTTGCACAGGGGAGGTGTGTAGGGCTGGGAATTGTCTAGAGATTGCACAGTCTTATAAAAGAGTAAAATTCCAAATTTCTGGAGGGGACAGACAGCAGACATCTGCTTCAGCTCTGACTCCCTGCATGGAGTTCCCACACCTGACCGATGAAAACATCAGGAGTGAGCCATCAGCACTAATGGGGAAGTGTCTCAGCTGAGGTAAGAGAGAGCTGTTAAGGACTGCTTGCTTGGAATCTGTGCCACCCGCTCATGATACGTAAAAGTTAACAGTGTAATGGTTAGCAGGTTGTAAGAACTAACTCTAAGTTCTTAAAGGCAGAAGAATTACTTCTTACCCTTGTGCTCTATGTACTCTGTCCACAGTATGTGAGGGAAATGCTCACCTGGAACACTGTTCAATTGTACTTTCCTGGATATTATTGCTACAGAAAACTCTCACCACTTCAGAGTGCTCTTCTGTCATGTTGATCAAGTGTTTCCTGGGGCACTTCTTTTTTCTTTGCTTATTATTTGACCAAGCTACACTTTGGGTGAAGTAATTGAATACCTGGAATGTACCAGGAAGTTAAAAGAATTTGTTCTTACCCTGATCCAATTTCTTAATTTCTCCTCTGAGTTTTAACTCCAAAATTGTCGTTCTGAAATTTATATTCTGATTTCATCATATGGAGTTAACATTTTTAACATGAATTCTTTCTATTCCTTGCTCTTGGCTCAGGAATTTCGTGTTACAGTACTTGGGAAAATGCACGTGTTAGTAGTGCTTGAAACATTTGTTTTACTTGCAGATGAATCCATCTTTGGCACTGTTTCGGTCATTATACTGACATGGCTTCCTTAGAATTTTTAATAAGTGTTTAAATTATTTTTACCTTTGAAATGGTAAAATAATAAAGATATGGTGCAGGAGAAAGCTGTACTGAATTTATAAATTTCAACCCAGCACAACTGAAAAACATAACTTAATAAAATAAATTTAATTAAATAGAAACATAAATGCAATGTGAGCACTGACCCTGTCAGATGCAAGGCACGCTCTTGTGCATTAATCATGACAATTTAAAAATCAATTCAATTTTTAGACTTGGTTTTCTTTTCCCGACTAGAGAATGATCTGTTTCAATCAACACTGAGTATGGAACCAAGAAATTCTTGTGTTACTGGTTCTGTGCCCCTGTGTGATGGGAGGCTGAGGGCCTGCTCTTCTTTAAGTGCATCCCCGGAATTCTTACACCGTACGGACTTTAAAGCTTTTATTCCATGGTAACTGCGGGAAAGAGGTGTACCTGAATCAAGGCCAGTGGAAGGGGCTGGGTAGGCATCCAAAATTCCCTGTGCCCTGGCCAGATCATCAGTCCTGTGCCTGGCCTTGGGGGGTGTGAGAACATCGCCTGCAACTAATGTGTGTGTTTTTATATCAAATGCAAAGGAGCTATCGAGGAGGGGA
>PYHW01009979.1:159002-208820 GCA_013186435.1 Turdus rufiventris
CCCCGCCGGCGGCATGGCCGCGGCGGCCGAGGCGGCGGGCGGCGGCAGCAGCCGCCACGAGAAGAGCCTGGGGCTGCTCACCACCAAGTTCGTGTCGCTGCTGCAGGAGGCCAAGGACGGCGTGCTGGATCTCAAAGCGGTGCGAGGGCGGGGGGGCTGCCGGCGGCACCGCCGGGCACCGGGCCGGGGGCCGGGCAGGGCCGCCCGCTCCCTCCTTCCGTCCTTTCGTCCTTCCTTCCCTGCCGCCCACCCGGCGTGGTGGGGCCTCCCTGATACAGGGTGCCCGGGGATGGCTGACAGCCGCCGCGGTCGGCTAAAATACGCGTTTCGGCTCTTTATAAAGGAGTGTAAGGGGTACCGGGCGTTAAGTTTAACTTGCTGAGAGTGGACGTACTTGCTATGTCCTGTTCTGGGCTCCTCAGTAGAAGAAAGACAAGGAGCTGCTGGACAGGGTCCAGCGGAGGGCACAAAGATGGTGCGGGGTCTGGAGCATCTCTTACAAGGAGAGACTTCGGGAGCGGGGCCTGTTTAGTCTGAAAAGAAAACACTGAGAGCAGGTCTCATCAGTGCGTATCTATATAGATAGATAGATATAGCTATATATACAGATATATATCTTATAAGTGCATGCCCAGAGTTTGGTGCCAGACTCTTTGGTGGTGCCCGGTGACAGAAGGAGGAGAAATGGCCATAAACTAAAGCACCAGAATTTTCATCTCAACATGAGGCAGAACTTCTGTACGCTAAGGGTGGCAGAGCACTGGAAGAAGCTGCCCAGGGAGGTTGTGGTGTCTCCCTCTCTGGAGACATTGAAAACCCACCTGGATGAGTTCCTGTGCACCTGCTCCAGGAGATCCTGCCTTTGTAGGGGTTGCACTAAATGATTTCCAGAGGTCCCTTCCTACCCTAACAGCTCTGTGATTTTTTTTCACTGCCCTAAGTTACTCCCTGCACTAGTTCAGTGTGTGGGCTGCTGTTTGAACCTGTTTCTTGCCCACATTCTCCTTTTAGCAAGGGAAAGTGGTGTTGAAAAACAGACCATTGACACCTTATACTTTCTATTATGTGTGAATGAAAGAAGCTGAATTGGCATGTGAGTGACAAATTATTGTCACCCAGCTCTGCAGCCAGCCGGCTGCCTCCAAGGCTTGAGGGCATTGGGCTGCAGTGCCTGGAGCATCTCCAGTGATACCCTGGGACCAGCCCACCTTGGCGAGCTCCTCATGCCAGGAGGTCACTGTGTTGCAGCAGGTGGCACTGTCACTTGGCACTGTGTCCTCCCAGCTCCCTGGAGCGTGCTTCTGCTCTGGCCCAGGAGCTCGGGCCCTCTGGGCTGTTGGGTGTGCAGTGCATTGAGGAAAGGTTTGTTAACCTGACTGGTTCAGGTCATCAGTGAACAGCTGAGGTGCTCAGCAAAGTGCAGTAAGAGGCTGGCTTGGTGTTCTGCTTAAAGTCCTTTCTGGAAAACTGACCCATTTTTTGATAACTCTTAATAGGCTCCAGGTGGTGAATGATGTTCTCAGAGCTTTTTTTGTGCACCCCAGTTCAGAGTGGATGCACTTTGGTGATGTTACAGTGGCTAATGAAACTTCAGGATGAATAGGGAAGGACACTGATGGATTTTCTATTCCTCATTTAGTTATGCTGTGGTCTAGACAAGTTTATGAGCTCCTTAGAATTAGTTGTTTCTTTATCTAGCAAAACAGAATAAAGATGTCCAGATCTTTGGAATTGTTGTGCCGCTTCCTTTATTGTCTGTCATGTCTGAGAGATGTTCCAGGTCAATCTGACAAGCTAAACATACTCAGTTTATAAGACATCAGGCCCAAAAGCTTGACTTAAAGTGCTAAAGAGGATTGACCTGTACAATAAAGTTGGGTGGTGTAGTGAGATGGAACAATGCTGCTTGTTCTCTTTAGTGAGGAAGGTATTGACTGAGAAGGAATGAAAGGGTTGGTAGCCACCAGTCACAGACATTGCAACCAGTCAGACATTTCTGCTTGAGACCTATTGGAGACTGGTTTCTGAATTACAGGTTACAGTTTGTTGAAAGGAAATACTAACTGCAGTGCATAAGTTGTCGGTACTTTCATAAGCAGTGAGTCAGAACATACATTTCTGTAACTGGTTTTCTCCTAAATAAGCCATATATCGAAGGAAAAAGGAAGACCAGTTTTGTGTTTGTGTTGTGTCAGTGTGCTCAGCAAGCTGAAGAACTGGACAGTCTTTAAATGGAACAGAACATTCCAAGAAATTATTTGTGCAGTGAGCACCTTGAGGTGTCTCCCTGCTAGCTAGGATTGACTGTGTGATATTGTGCTGCTGGTTGGTATTTCTGTAGCAAAACCAGCACTAAAAAGAAAATAAAATTTGAAAACAAGTGGACTTCCAGTTTTGTGATTTAGCAATTGAGAAGGAAGAACTGTTCTAATGGGACATTTTCTGGTGATCTTTAATACCTCTATAATTATAGTTTAGGAGGCTCTAAGAGGAAGGTATGAAAGTGTTTTAGTGCTGGACACTTCTCTGGTAACATCTGAGAAATTATGGGAGTGGAAGTGAGAATTTTCTTTACTTGAAATTTGAATTTTGCATTTACTTTAAAATCAAGCAGCTATTCTAAAATAATGACATACTTGTCACAGAATAGCATTGTATAAAGAAATCTAATTATGGAATTAAGTTTAAAACACTAAGGGATGATACCGAAGGTAAAGAAAATGAAATTTCTATCTTCAGCAACCCATGAATTGCAGGGAAGAGAGAAAAAGAGCAAGATGAGTGAATAAGGGATAAACCACCTGAATGGATGCTGTTCACAGTGTACAATACTTCTGCCCTAATTTCTTAAGTGAGATTTGTTTCTAGCAGAATACCATCCCTGCTCTAATGATGGTTTAGTGTTTCTGATCATCAGTGCAAAACATGAGATATTCTAAAATCCTCTTGTTTTAGAAATATACTGGTCAGGGGCAAATAACTACCTTACACTTGCTGTATTCCACAGAAGAAAGGGCCTGTCTATTAGATTTTGCATTCCCTTAGTGTTTATGTTGCAATGACATTCAGTCATTTTTTACAATTTGACAGGAGCGCCGTTCAATTTAAAATTCTCACCAAACTGTTGACAGCCCTCTTGGGCACCTGTGGTGCAGGCAGAGCTCAGAAGATGCAGGACCTCTTTCCTTTGACACATGGAGAGAGCAAGCAGGCAGTGCTGGCTCCTGTGCTTTGTTAAGGTTCCTGGTAATGACTCTGCCAGGGTTTCTGTGCTCTCTAGGACTAACACAGCCCATTTGCAGCCGATAATTTCTGCTGCCTTTCGTCATCTCCCACAGAGCAAACAAGTTGTGTGTAAGGTGGCGGGGGTGGGGGGGCTACAGACTCTCAATTGCTCTTCTCCTGGCCTTTCTTATTTCTGGGCATGTGTGTGTCTGTGTGTGCCTGCAGCTGAACCTGGGCTGTACAGTGTGTTTTCTGTATTCCAGGAGCTGCACAATCAGAAGGTAGGCAGAACCATAGCTGTGTGCTTAGATACTTGTTCCAGCTCTGAACCTATGAGACACTCAAGAGTACTTGGCTTGAATACATACTCAATCAAAGTATGAAGGGATATTAGGAGGAATAATGATAGAGTTCAGCAGCTTAACATTAGAAAGATTTTATGAAAGAACTCTGAATGTGGAAGCTACATCCACCCATGTTAGCAGGGCCACTGTTGCAGACGTTCCTTTCTTGACACAGGCTGAGAAGTGATGAGTTTTAACAGTGTTTTTGACAAAAGATTTGTCTGAGGCAGCTCTTTTAATTATTTAAACTATTAGTGAATCGTTTACATGGATGACTGAACTTTATTTCTGATCCATATACCTGGCAGAAGGTATCACATTGATAACTGCTAGTGTCAGGGAGGAACTTCTCAATTGCTTTTTAAAGTATCTGTGAAATTTTTAAAAGATAATTAGATTACAAGGTCTGTACCAGAAAGCTAGTGAATGTCTGGATTAAACTTCTCAGGTGGCAACTGGCCCCAGCTTCTATTGGAACTCTTGTAAGTAGCTAAATTTCATTGCAGTGATTGAATTGTATGCAGGGCCAGTAAGCCAAATTCATATGTAATTGTGTTGTTCATTTTCCTATGAAATGAGCCCCTGTCCTGGGCATCTGGAGCTGGTAGTGGTGAATCTGCTGCTGGTCTTCATGGGAGCTGTGCTTTGGGCATACAAAATGGCACAGCATTTAGAGTGGAACAATTACTTGAACTTTGAAACATTTTAAATTGGACAGTTAGAAAAAGTGNTTTTTTTTTTTAATCTTAAGCTTTAGGTTTCATAGCTTTAAATTTATGTACATTGATATCTTTTGCTAGCAGTACAGTTCGAAAATACATTAAGATTGTAGAGCATTTATATTTTGTAGACAAGCCTTTGGGAAAATCTCTAGAGGTAATGAAATCTGTCTCCAGAGCAATTTCTTCATCATTCAAGCCATGACTAAGTCCTGGGTCAATATGTAGAGCAGTGGGATCAAAGCAGAAAGTTGAACAGCATCTAAGTGTGTGCTGTCCATTCCTTGCAGAAGCTGTAAACAGCTTGTGGAATAACTGGAAACTGTGAGATGTATGGGGTGCTGATTCAGCATTGTGCAAATGTCATCAGCTCTGTCACTTGATAGATTTTTAAGGCTCTCTTGAAGTCCTTGGAGCAGTGTTCACATATGCAGCAAGAATAGCAAATTAAGATAGAAGGTGCATACCTACTGAAACAAGTGATCAAAGAGCCAGTTTCCTTGGAGACAACTAAACTGCACTTTGTATGTATTTGCATGCATCTTGTTTGTTAGTTTAGAAAATATTTTAAAAGACACATTGAGAAGACCATGCAAAATATAAATGCTGCTTATGGTGTCAGTGGAAACAGTGTTTGGTGGGTACATCACTGTCAAGGAGAAAGAGCAATGTTTATACTTCATGGCTATAAGAGTATTTTTTAAATCTCTGTTCTTTCTTTTTATCCTTTCAACTTTATTTCAGTAGCAAAAGGTAATTGAACTATTAAACAAAGAAATTTGACTTTCCTTCCAGGTTATGGTTGTCTCAAGCTGTACCTTTCATATAGGGTGCTTACAAAAAGCATACATTTCATAGATTGGAACGAACTGAAGTAAATCATTACGTTCCTGTAGTAGAAATTATTTGACTTATGCATTAGATCAAATTCAGAACTTTGAAATTTGCCCACCCGTCTCTTTCTTTTTCTTCTCTTTTATTTGTTTAATATATACAATTCCATGTAATCATTGTATTTAAGTGTCCCAACTAACTACAGAGTGGGTCTCCTGTCTGCTTTCCCTTCTTTTAGTGAGTATTCTTTGAAGTTGAGCTGCTTTTCAGGTGTGGAAGGCATGAGTACCCATTTGCTTATTTTATCTTAACTCTTTGCATCAAATACACAAAAGTCACTATGGACAGAAAGAAGTAAGGCATGAAGCAGTTGCTGCTGTGTGACACTGCCTTGCTCAGAGGGGCGAGGTGTGACAGCCCTCAGACACTGCACAGCTGGCAGGTGTCAGCAGCAGCATCCCTGGCAGCTGTACCAGGGTGCTGGAGCTCAGGGTGACAGATCCAGTGAGCCCTTGTGCCCTGTGAGGGGCATTTGTGCAAGAACAATGCTGGCCTGAAACACTGCAGCTCTCCTGCAGCCGCTTTGTGAAATTACAGCCCTGTTGTTCCGTATCCTGGCACCACTGAATCCAAACAAAGGCTGTAATACCTCAAGTGTCAGTGGAAGGAATGATAAACTTTGTATGTCCTTGGCTTCAGAGGTTTGCCTCACTGCAGGGTGTTGCTGCCTGCCTTCCATACCTTTTCCTGCCCTCCAGAAAGAGCATGGCAAGCTCCTTCATGCAGTTGAATAAGCTGCAGAGACTGACCATGGTCTTTGTGACCTGTGAGCTCCCCTCTCTGTCGGGGGATGTCCTGCTGGCCTTCAGCCAGGGGACTGCTCCTTGGGCTTTGTAGCACTAGGTGCAGGTGCTGAACTCAGAATTCACGATGGTATCTGGCTCTTGAAGAGTGGAACCTTCTTCATTCGAAGTTATGTTAGATGGCATTTTTCCAAGGGAGTGGTTTAACTGTCTTTCCCTCAACATGCAAGTTGCTGATACTTGTTCTCTCCACAGGCTGCTGATACACTTGCTGTGAGGCAGAAGAGAAGGATCTATGATATCACCAACGTTCTGGAGGGGATTGATCTCATTGAGAAGAAGTCAAAAAACAGCATTCAGTGGAAGTAAGTGATGTCAGTTCTGTAAATTTTCACATGCCTAAGAGCAACAAAAATTGCCTCTTTCTACTTCTGACACCCTAAAATTAACATTGTGCTAATCAATGAGCAACATGATGTTGTAGAAGTACAATAAAGTTGTAAATGAACTGTATTTGTTTTCCCTTTAACTTGTGTCTGTGATATGTAAAATCAAGTTTAAAGCTCACAGAAGAAAACCTTCCAGAAAACTTGTAGTGTTACTTTATAACTAGCACAGGTAATTGAAAAATTCACCTGGAATGAATCTGGGAGGGGTGTCAGGGCACACTGTCTCCACCTACCTGCCCTACCACAGTCCCTGCCTATTTTCTCTTACCTCTCTGAAGGTAAAAGAATTACAGGGGAAGGAGATAGGCCCTGCCAGTGTCAACACAGAAAAAAAACTGCATTCCAAAATAAGATAAACTTTTGTAGAGGGAAATGTGATCTGAAGTTAAGAATTCTCATTTTCCTGTCAAAATGCTGCTGGGAGGTTAAATGCTCATTTCCTTCATATTGAATATTAGATTTTTCCAAATGTTGAAAATAGTCTTAAATTATCATTGGATGTTTGCTTTAGATTTTCACTTGTTATTTCATGAACCTTTATCCCTTTTCAAGAGGAGTAGGTGCTGGCTGCAATACAAAAGAAGTCATAGACAGGCTGAGGTATCTGGAAGCTGAAATTGAAGATTTAGAGCTAAAAGAAAAAGAATTGGATCAGCAGAAACTATGGCTTCAGCAAAGTATCAAGAACGTCATGGATGACTCTACAAACCACCAATATCCTTTTAAATTAATTGTGTGCATTTTGGAACTAAAATTAAAGCAACAGTTAAAGTGTAGGTAATGCATAAAGCATAATGTAACTCATTTTGCCCTGAAGCAAGGTAAGGCAAATATTTTTTCAGATTTTCTTCAACAAAAGAAGACATAAATCTTATTTAGATGACTTTTTAACTTCTATGACTGTGATTAGTAACAGGAAAATAATTTAACTAATATTACAGCAGTAACTATTAAGTCAATAATATAATCCCAATGTCTTGTTTGAAATTAGTTATATTGCTTTCCAGAACTTGAATTTATATTTTGTTACCAGTGTTTCACATGAATCTTTCTTGTTGCTTCATTCTTTTGAAAAGATTTAAGCTCTCACCCAAAGATAAATTGACAAAGTCCCAAAGCTTGTTGGGGTTAAAAAAATAAAATCCTGTATATAAATACCAGAGAGTTCCATTTGCAAGCATGTATTTAGCTGTCTTACAAAACAGATGCCTGAGAATGGGAGCAGGAGAGTGCCTTTCTTATCTATAACACCATTGATAAGTACTTAAAACTTACTGGAGTTTCTATTCAGAAAATGTTTCTGTAAAATGGATTTAGCAGCACAGGAGACTGAAGTTAAATGTTAGGATAAACTTTTGGTAGAGCTAGCACTAGAATTGATCCCCCAGGGAGGTGGTGGAATATCTGCCATTGAAGGTTTTGCAGAAGAGGAAAGACAAACATCTGTCTGGAATGCTTGAACAGTGGATTGATCCTACCTTGAGGCAGAGGAATGGCAGATGAATTCTGAAGTTCCCCCTAGCAGTATTTTTGTATAATTCTGGGTAATGCTGATACATACCTGAATTCTGTATTGTCAAAATAACAAGGAAATGGTATTCTTCAAAACAAGATTTTACACGTTCCCTTTTTTAGAAGAATCTCTTCTCATTCAAGCTACGCAACTATTTTTCTGTTGTATTTTTTTGCTGATACAGGTATTTTCTTTAAAACACGTAACTCTTGTTATTTGTAATGAGCCATTCTGAAAGTCAAAAATAATGCCTTCATTACACCTCTAATAATAATAACATTGTAGTTTAGGCTCACTTTGAACAAACTTCTGAAGGGTAGCAAACACCATTTTTACATTGTTTTAAGAAAGAAAAATATTCCTTGACATAAATTACATTTTCATATGTCACCCATGAAGATATCTGCAACTGCTTCAATGGTAAGTTGCTGCTAGGCTGTATTTCTAAAGTGAGGAATTTCTTGAAAAATAACTTGCTAACTAACCTGTTTTTCCTGCAAGTATTTTGAATTGAGATGTACTCAATAGTGCTCAGTACGAGGTAGAGATCTCTCAATGTTCATGGCTACCAAATTCTGGCATTTTGTAGTTGTAGTCATAGATTTTTTAGAATGGAAGCTCAGCTGGAGTCCTGGTTTTGGATGTCTTTTTTGATATTCATAATTTTCAGCAGCTTGCCATAGGCCATTAATGGAACCAGAGTCAGGACATGTTGGTTCAACCCTCCAAAAAACCAGGAAGATCCAAATTTTATGTGATTTTCTGGTGGTAACTGTGGCCAGACAGAGCTTGTGGAGCCAGCAGAAGGTCAGTGATGGAGCATTGCTTCTCAATCTAAAGGATTCCTATACAAATGGTTTGAAGAAATTGCTGGGAAGTGCTGGCAGAGGTTACTTCCTTGACATCGTCTCCTGACCTTGGGGCACCCAAGGGAAGATTGCTGTTCAGCCTCCAGCTTGGCTCAAAAGCATCTTTTCTTCGTCACGTGGAAGATTTTTTTAAAATAAAAACACAAGAATAGAAAACTACTGCAGAATTTAACAAAAATTAACTTACTGAAAAGAGTCATTACAAAATATGAAGGCACCTGGCATGGTGCTCACATAGTACTTAAGTGTTTCTTAGGAGGCAGAGAAAGAAAACTGTTATTCCAAATTAGTTATGGACAAAGAGAAAATTATGTGCAGGTAGGCAAGTGATCTGCAGTATTGTGCCAGTGCTGTGCATGTAACTATGGTCCCCTGTTTTTAGCCAACACATTTTAATGTGCATAGTAAACTGCAGATGAGTGTGACAGCTGTTGCATCCCAGTTGTATGTGCTGTGGAAGCCATGAGCTTAGATACTTGGAAGTGCTGGTACTGAAGATGAACATTAATACCTCTTCTTCCTTCTGTTAAATCTCTGTAGTACCACCATTCATCAAAGTCATAAAGTGAGCTAGACCAGAGAGCTGATTTAGCTGAAGTCATATGAGGAGCAGCTGAGGGAGCTGAGGGTATTTAGCCTGCAGAAAAGGAGGTTCAAGAGAGACCTTAGCACTGTCTACAAGTACCTGAAAGGAGGCTGTAGCCAGGTGGGGGTCAATCTCTTCTCCCAGGCAACCAGTGACAGGACAAGAGGACATGGCCTCTTGAGAAGCTGCATTGGGAAGGCTCAGGTTGGACATCAGGAAAAATGTCTTCAAGAAAGGGTGGTTAAGCATTGGATCAGACTGCCCAGGAAGGTGGTGGAGTCACTATACATGGAGGTATTCAAGAAACAACTGGACATGACACTTAGGGCTATGGTCTAATTGACAAAATAGTGATCAATCAAAGGTTGTACTCAATGATCTTGGAGGTCTTTTTCAACCTAAATGATTCTTTGGTTCTGTGAAAAAAGCACTTAGTAAAATATTTTCACCTCATGTTACATATACAACTAGAAGACAAATGGGAGAAGAACATGGTGAATCTTGTACTGTTGTGAGAAAAGGTTTTTGCAACTATGATGAAAGTATTGCAATTCTGTGATTTATACTATGCAGTATGCTTGGATCTTAGAGGGACTACACGTGTTCTACCACAAGTTTACATATACTAAATTACACAGTACTTTAAGTGACCTTAGAGAATTTCCAGATCTCATTTGAGCGGATACTATACAAGACTTAAGAAAAATACACTTAACACTTTCTTTAAAATTGCTGTTTAACCAGGAGATACACTTCTAGCAATTCAAGCACCTTGTGGTACACAGTTAGAAGTACCTAGACCTGAAATGGTATGTACCGGTTTCTTGTTTACCTAAGTGTTCTAGAGCAGTAGTGGCAAAAAAGAGCTGTTTTAGAGCACAGGATTTATCTCTAGCCATGTGCAAGAGGAGGGAAGGAAGGATTAGGATTGTTTCAGTTGAGAAGACAGAGGCCGGACAGAAAAAAGTGGGTTTTGTACTCTTAGACTAATGGTAACCCTGCCTTCTATTAAAAACCAAAATACACAAGTGGGTTTCTTCTCTCTTGCTTTTAAATGTTGCAGCTTTCAAAATAATGCATAGTTGTCATGAATTCTCTTGAGAACTCAGTGACTTTTATGTGTCAAGTTTCTCTGTCGTTAAAATGGATCTCCTATGAAAAAGCATTTCAGATTTAGTTTTGATGTAATTTTGACTTAGTCTTATGATACTAGACTGGATAGAGAAACAGACTGCAATATCACTTTAGCCAAAAGGATTAAATTGGCAAGATTAAAGTAAGAGGTCACATTACTTACTTCTGGCTATCTTTTTAACTTTTTTTTTTATTGTTGCAGTGATTGGTTTTAAATAGCGTTTACATAGTTGGGAGAGAGCATTGTATGAAGCGTGATAGCCACTGTGCTTACAGAAGGCTGAAATTCACCTGAGAAGTTTCACAAGCTATTTTTAGTGAGGCTAAGCAAAACTAGCATCAGTAAAAGCACCCAAGGCTAGAGCCATGAAGCTGATCAGTGGTACTATCTTTGTCCCTGTCTGCTGAAATCAGTTCAGGCAATGGTAAAGTTCTTTGCAGGACCCAAGTTAGCAGCTGTGATGTTGGATTTTGTTGGGGTTTTTTTGTTGTTGTTGAGGACTAAAACAGCTAATAATAGTCTTCACCTTGTACAGTTCCAAGTTCTCAAGGAACAGTAACTTTTGTAATACACCATCTTTACAGGGACAGAATGGACAGAAGAAATACCAGATCAATCTTAAAAGTAATTCAGGACCTATCCATGTGCTGCTTATAAATAAAGAATCAAGCTCCTCCAAGCCCACGGTGTTTCCAGTTCCTCCACCTGATGACCTTGCCCAGCCCCCATCTCAGCCTGCAGCTCCAGTGACTCCACTTAAACCAGCTGCAGCTCCTCCAAATCCCCCAGAACACCACGACCCAAACCAAGGACAGGAGTTACAGCAAACAGCAGTTGCAGACACGCCATCAGGTGGATCCAGGGGTTTTCCTGCCTCTGATGGGTGGGGGAGGAAGGCAGCTGGAGGGAAAGAAGTGTTAAAAAAGGTAGTAGACAAATGAAAGATCAAGAATTTGCATAGGGTAGCAGCTGTTCATTAAAGAACTACTCCAGGGACCTAGTAACAGCTCTCAGGAAGTTACAGAGACACCTCTTGTGTCTGGTGAAACAGATGCTTCCCTCACATCTTACCATCTTACACTGAAGAGGTTTTGGATGTAATCCTGTTAATTATTCTGACGTGCTTCTCCAGAATGTATTATGGAGCAAAATTGCAAAGCTCTTGACAGAGGATATGACTTGAACGTGTTCTTTTTAATGAGACTGATAATACAGGCACCAGTTCCAGCTATTGTATCACAAAGTCACTTACCTTCTTCCACATAGCCACAGTAAGAGGCTGCCTGAATGATTTTTTTCATAGCAATAGTAAATTAATAGGTAATAGTAAAAGATTTAAGAAAATGCTATATTACAACTGCATTCCTGAGGGGTTCTGATTGCCTTAATTTATTAATCCTCAACTAATTGATAGTTAATGAAATTGAGCCTGTGACTGTGGAAGGAAGACTCCTCTCACCTGATCCCAGACATTGGCCACGTTCTCCTCAAAAGACAAAGCTGGGACAGGTGCTGTGTCTTCTGTTTCACAGTAACAGACTTTTAACACACCTTCCTTCCATGTAGATGGCAGTGCCCAGCGGGACAGCACAGCCCCCACAGCTCCTTACTCCAGCCTTCCAGAGCCAGAGCTGTACCCCAGCCTGTCTGGAGACAGTGCCCAAGCCTCAGCCAGCTCCAGTGACTACCAGAGCTTGCTGCCTCTGGATGTCAGCTGTATTCTCAAGCCAAACTCATTTGACATTGCAAAGATGGAGGAGCCTGCAGGTAGGAAGGAGTAGTTCCTGTTTAAGTATTTCACTGGTTCCCTGAGCCCATCTTTGTGACCAAATTACCAGTGAGTTACACAGAGGGAAAAACAGGTCTGTTTGCCTTCTAATGAAGTCACTGTGCCAGCTCTGAGGAGCATACTAATTTTGAACAAATTCGTTTCTTTGCCACCAAATGAGCTTCAGGTATATGGCTCTTGGGTTTTAAGAGTTAAGTGGGAAAAATGTACTGGAGGGGAAAACTGAGGGATACAAAGATAAATATACTTATACGTGTACCTGGCATAGTATCTCTATATCTCCTATGCTGCACAAGCCATAGTGTACTTTCCAATTCAGTGTTTTAATGCAAAGGAAGTGTTGACTGCTATAAACAGGTATTAAAAAACCCCGCATACATAAAGCATGTGCTCCTGTCTTTCACAGGAAATATCAGTGGAGATATTATTGATGAACTCATGTCTTCTGATGGTAAGTATTTAGCATATTTTCTAATAATCACAAGTAGCAGCATGGTTTTTTGTGTGAACAGCACTTGGAAGGCATCTGTTAAATCTGATGCCAAGAGTCAGTATGAAACTATATCCTTCCCGTGCTGCCTCCTCTGTCACTCTTGCCTTTGCTCCCCTTTCTATTCCCTGCAACAGTTTTATTTAACAGTCAAAATATGAAAACCTTAATCCAACAAGCACTTACATGCATGAATAACCCACCAGTACTTAATTTAGGGACTAAGAAAGAACAAGCTGATGACTAGTGTGCCACCTTAAAAAAAACTAAATCTGGTTTAATTCTGTTCTGCCTAAAGCTTTGTGCAGGTGCTTTAAGTATTTCAGAACATAGTTCTGTATGCAAACTGATACATGTCCGGCTGTGTACATTAACAGAACAAATGTCACCCATTTATGTTCTTGCACATCTTTGGCCGTATGAGTGCAGCACTGAACCACAGCTGCTACAGAATTCATGTGCTCCCTACCTCTGTGCCACTCTCACTGAGGCAAGGAGGTGAACTCGACTCGCTTTGTTCCTTTTGCACTGTGTTCTGTAAGGCCAGTATATCTGCCCCTCAAGCAGATGACCTCAGGGCTCATCCAGAAAGAGACGTGGTTATAAGATCCAAGGGGCAAGATGGGATTCTGTGAACGTGCCAGTAGGTGGTTAACATGGAAACAGCCTACACTTCTGAAACAGGGATGGGATGCCCAGCTCACGTACACTGTTCTTACAGTGCAGAGTGAGAACTCTTCTTGCATTCTCCCCACAAAGACAGCTTTAAGTCCACGTTTGAAATGCAGTGCACAGACTGCTAGCCTCCATTTCCTTTCTGTAAAAATAGAGATAATACTAAGTTCCTTACATTTTGAAGGCTGATACATGCAATATTGTAACAAGACGAAGGAATATAAATTATGGCTTTCTGGTTAAAGTTTTCAAAAGCTGCTCAGGAACTCTTTTGCTGCAGAAGAAGAAATTAAACCCATATTCCACAGCTATCACTCCACTTTAGCAAACTGACTTAAAATACCAAGCAAAAAATGGTAGATACATCACTTACTACCTTAGTTTGAATGCAGTACAGGTTTTCATGTTATGTATTCCAGTGAGCTTGTCAGATTATCAAGACTATTTTAATTATTAAGACTAACGCTGATGACAAACATACTGAATTATGATAGGGCTGATTTTCCAAAAGTGTTTTAATTTAAACTAAACTATTCCTGCTTTACAGTTTTTCCTCTCTTACGACTCTCTCCTACTCCCGGAGATGACTACAACTTTAACCTGGATGATAATGAAGGAGTCTGTGATCTCTTTGATGTGCAGATACTAAATTATTAGATATTGTGTCAACCAGACTACTTATCTACCTCTAACTGTAACATTCTAGACTTCTTCATAACCTAAGTATTTGAATAATGAATGTATAACTTCTTAGTTCACTGACTCTGGGAGTATATTTCCTTTTGCTTCCTTTAACTACTTCACAAAACAATTCAACAACAAGAAAAAAAGGGCTCTTATCAGAAATTCTGGCACTTTTTCACCTGGGTGTTTTTCTATCTAAGCCAACTGTCTGGAGCTTTCTTTAGTAAGAAAAGTGAAAATACTTTTATAGCCTTTTGATCATTTAAAAAAAATGATTAGGCTTCTTGCTCACAATTAACAGCATTTTCTTTGAAGCTTTACTGCCAAGAAGCTTTCTATATTCTTAATTTTTCAAACAATTTTGAAGCTTTCACTGCCAAGTTGAAAAGTGAAGGGTATCAACTTGAGTTATGCTAAATTGTTTCAGTGAACCAATTTTGTGAAGTGCCTTCTGTTTTAGCACTTTAATTTCTCACACTGACTTCTGACATTCCACTTTCCTAGATGATAGGAAAGGTCTGTTTGTAGTTTGTATTAAAGTGTGCCAATACTTGTATATTAACAAGATTTTTTTAATAAAATTGTGCAAACAAAGCCATCAGTATTTGTGGTCTTTCATTTCTTGCAACCCCTTCATCGTCCATTTAGCATTACAACTGAGATAATAAGCTTGTGGCAGCATCCACATTTGCTGGTTCTTCTTCCATATTTGTGGAAACCTAGGAAAAAAAAAAGCTTCAGTTTAGAGCAGAAAACAATTTCTTTTTATTCTGCGTGAAAAAAAAACCACCCAGACTAATAAATACCCATTGTCCAGAAGATTAGTTTGTCTCATATATTTAGCTTAGGCTAATTTTGCAGTCATACTTCAGTAATTTGGGGGGATTGCAGGATACACTGAGGTTGACACATAAGCAGGAACTGCATTGTGCTTTAGGAGCGTTGTACCAGTAACATAACACATGGCCCAGCTGAGACAGTTTGAACTTTTAGTTCACAACTGCTCTCAACAACACTTTTGCAACTTCGGAGAAAATACTAATACAGCATGAGTGATTAAATTCAACAATCATGTAAAGCCCTACAATAACAGAAGCAGTAGCACAGTCTGAATTCTTGGTGGAATAAATAACAAGCCAGCAGGGACAGGATCATTGGCTCCAACTGCCTTGAAATCCTGGCTTGGCTTCTTCCTGTGCTGGCAGCACTGTCACTTTTATGTTTCATTTTTCCCTCAGCCTCTCCTTAAGGTATTTGACACTTGTTTAGTTGCTCCCAGCTGTACAGAAACTTGATCATCTCACGCACAGTGAGAACTCATGTCCACTTCTCCAAACTCCACCTTCCTCCAACAGCCAGGATGGATTTATCTGCATCTCATCCTGAAGCACTGCTTTCTCTCCCTGAAACTGCACCTAGAGCATCAGTTAGCAGAAAGAGTTTATATGGAAGAGCTTGTCAGAAATTAAACTTGGTTAATCCTTGTGCAAGACTGCAAGTAGGCCTGTATAAAAAAAACAGACAAAGGCAAGAGAAACACTGTCTTAAAATTAACTGCTGCAAGCAAGACTTCTACTACAGAAATTGCTGTTTCAAGTGTGGGTCTTTCCAATGAGGTAATATAAAGGCTTGGGAATTGGGAACAGAGAGGCAGAACTGTTTGTCTGAGAGCACTGTAAGGTGCTTCAGGTAGGGAACAGCCAGGTTCATCCTCTCTCTGTCTATTTATGTGGAGATAAAAAGTTTCAAATCAAGGGGATGGAGCTGGGACTAACTTAAAGGAAGCAATTAGAAATCAGCTAGAACATCATTTAAAAATATGCTTTTGAAGCCTGCTACCACCCTCTCTCTTTACTTTAGTAGTTACATAGAATTTGAACATGCTAACCAGGTTTCAGCATTATCATACAAATCAAACTCATAAAACTGGGATTCTAGCTTTAAAGCAACTGCATGAATTGACAGATAAATAGAATATTCTGAGGTGGAAGGGACCCACAAGAATCATCAAGTCCAACTGTAATGTAAATGGTCCTTACGGGGGTTGAACCCAACACTTTGGTGTTACCAGCACCATGCTCTGACCAACGGAGCTAATTGCCTGCACTCTTCAGAGACACATTATAATGCTTTAAACACACACATTCATTTCACTTTCCTCAGACTTTTACAAAGGGAAATTACCTGCTGAGTCTTCTGAGGTTCTGCTGTGGTACCTTTTGATAGCTGCCGGATTTCTTTCTGAACTTCAGCAAATGCTTTATTTATTGTGCTAACTTTTTCAGCATTTTTAATGTTTATCTGGGAGAGAAAAAATACACACATTGGTATTTTTAACAAAAATTTCACTGATGTGAAATTGCCCCATTTTTTGTGCAAATATTGTGCAGCAAGTGTTACATGCTTTTCAGTACAGTTTATTGGTTACTTCATTAGGTCATCTACCTGTGTACTAATAAATTCAAAATTAAAGAGTTAAACTTGCTATATTGGAATGGAAGCCCATAGTGATCCAGAAAGAGAACACAGAGAAAACAAAAGTCAGGCTTCATAGGCCCTGCTACACCACCCTCAGCTCCTCTTAGGTAAAGAAAGTCTCAGGAAGGGTTCCTTCATCTCTCTGGTAGACTGACCCTGGCTGCATACCAGATGCCCACCAAAGCCACTCCATTGTTACTTTTTTCAGCTGGACAGGGGACAGGAAATATAATGAAAGGCACATTGGTAGAGATAAGGGCAGGGAGAGATCACTCACCAGTTGCTATGGGCAGGACAGACCCAGCTTGGGGAGAAAATGAATTTCATTATTGTCAAACAAATGCTGCAGAGAAATCTCAGCTCCGACACCTGGAGCACCTCCTTCCCCTCCTTCACTGTCCTTGGTTCTGCAGGCCTGTTTCTTTTAAAAATTCTCACTCCTCTGTTCTGACTGCTGCTGGTGGTGTGTTTCATAACTACATCATCCTCGAGGCACTGCCAGTACCTGATGGGCTCTGCCTTGGCCAGCAGCATACCCATCCTGAAGTCATCTGGCATTAGCCCTTTCAGACACAATGGGAAGCTTCTGGAAGTTTTTTCAAGAAGCCACACCTGTGGCCCCTCAAACCAAATACAATTTGTAAATGATTTTGCTATTTTGAATTTCTTCCAGTAGCTTACCTTTCATCATCACACCTTGTATCCTAATTGTTCATACTATAGGTCTGGCCAATAATGTCTACCAGGTTTTGCTGCAGTATTTAAAGGAACTCTGCACTGCAGCAGAGTGGAATGCGTATCCCTGGGCACCTCAGCCTCTCTTTTAGCCCAAGTCTGCCTTTGTAAGTTATTTTATCAAAGATTTTGCTTTCAAAAAGGAAGCACTAGAATATGGACATGTGTTGCACTCTGGGGACAACTGTCAGTGGTAAAGGAGCACAGTGGATGCAAGAAGGCATAAACTCTCACCACTGCAGCAAAGTAAGATTCAGCTGATCTCAGCCTTAGCACCTGCTGTTTCCAAAGTGTGGAAGAAGATCATAGCCAGGTAATGACCTATTACGTTGCAAACATTCCAAAAGCACGCTCAAAGGTCTTCAGGCAACCCCAAATTTCAGGATACCTATTGATGTTTCAAAGGCTACCCCTGTAATTCTCCTCTGAGCGGTTTAAACAGACAGAACTGTGAGTGGTTACATGTATTCATTTTACTTGCTAAGCCCCCATAATTTCAGAGCACGTACACAGTAATAATAATTCATTCTGACTGACCACGGAAACCAGCATTGAGAAAGCAGTGGCAGTGAGGCTGATAAAGATGAACACTAACATTGTTCAGATGAACACTAACTGGGACAGTGACTGGAGCAATACAGCCCCAGCCCCCAGCTCTGATCAGAGTGGATGGACTGCTGGTAACATGATGTACAAAGACCATGTGTTCAATCAGCTTCACAGGGGTTTAGAAGGTTACAGTCATTTTTAATAAATGATATCCTCAGGTACTCAGGCAGGACTCCTGCAAAGAAAGAGGCTCTATAGCTACCACGAGTATCCACATCAAAAGTTGTCTGAACAATGGGCTTTTAGCTATTAATGAATAAATGTATTTTAGTGATTTTCTTTCTGATCATCTTCCTATAATTATCCTTAATGATAAGTAAATCACATTAAGCTCAAAGGCTTAATGCATTGAAGAATAAAACACAGCTTAAAACACAGAGAATAAAATTTTACTCCTAATAAGCTACTGACTTTTCATGAATACGATTTTAAACCTGTTTCTCTCTTCATTATACAGAACAGTCTAGACTAGGAGGAAATGAGACGCCAGCAACATGAAATTGTTTTTTTCTGAAGTTTGCTACATTCCTGTCTATCCACCAGATTAATTCATTGAGTGGCTTTGGCTTGCAGGAGAAAATCTGAAACAGCCTTCTTTTAAAGAGCCATTTACTTATGTTTGTCCAGCAGACTGCAACTGCACCAAATGAAAAAAAAATAAGTCACTACCTGCTTTTATTATTTTTATTAACAGGTGCTTTTCTAGAGGGAGAGCTGAACTCTTGCAGAACACACACCTCAGGCTGGAGGCAGGGTCTGAGAAGACACCATATAATGACTCACTGCTCACAATAAGAAAACTTGCTTAGATCACTCCCATTGCTCTTCCCACTGCTCCCTGCTCCATGACCCACTCTCTCCCTCCTCTGGGCTCTGCTCCTCTGCAGACATTAAAATAAAAACATTATTTTTGCTTCTTTGATTTTCCATTGCTTTAGTATGTTAAACTGGCTCACACAAGCATATACAGAGCATCACAGCCCCTGTAAGGTGCAAGAAAGGGGCAGAGAGGAATTAATAGCAAAACAGTGCATGCTCCTTGGTCTGTTCACTGCATCTCACTAACAGTTTTACCTAACAGCTGAGGCAAATAAACAGCTACTGGATCAGAAAAGGCTCCACCCTTTCTGGTTCTTTCCCATTAAAACGCTTCCCTCTGCATTCATTCATAATCAAGTTTGTTCAACTCACCAACCCAGCACATAAAAGTGCCAAATGTATTTTTAATGGCTTTTGCTGCTGATTTAGCAAGTTGAGTCACCTAGTGGGTGAAGAGTTCCTGAGCCAGCATCAAGGAGAGCTGTGGGAATATAGCCCAGAGCCTGGCAAAGGATCCCTTCCTGGGACCAGGAACGTGATGGAAAGCAAAACTTCCCCTTGTTAGTTGTACTAACTATGCCCGGTGGTTTGGATCAAGGCATTCTGTTAACCTGTACCCTGAACTACACCCTCAGCGACGCTGTCAATGCAGTGCAGGGAAGGCGAACTCGCTGAACAGTTGATGCGCCCTTTAGCATCGCATTCCCGAGGACGAGGCGAGATACTATCAGACATTTCCCAAACGACACCCCTCAAGCACAGCTGGATGCCTTCTGTGGCATATGCCTTCAAATTAGTCAAATGAAATTTTCCTGCTTATGATACATCCACATACAAACCTAATTTTCGGGTAAAAATCGTGCATTTTGCCGCCTGTTGCCCGGACGCACACTGCCCCTCACACAGCTCGATTTAACCAGTTCCGAGCGCTCGCTCCGCCGCGCAGCGCGGCCCAAGGGGAGGAAACCCCGCCGGGCCGAGGCCTCCCGCGGGCAACGCGGCCGGGCCGGGGCCCTCCCCGCGGTGGGGCGCTGCCGCAGCCCGGCCAGAGCCTCCTCCCGCCGCGGCACTCACCTGCTTCAGCCCGGAGGTGACGGGCCTTGCCTTGCCCTTGGCCTTGGCCCTGAGGACGCCGCTGCGGGCGATGCGGAACACGCTGCCGGCCTTGGCGGCCCCGCCGCGGCTCTTGCCCATGGCGGCGGCTGCGGCGCGCGGCGGGTGACGTCACACGGGGCTGTGACGCAGGAGCCGCCAATGGCCCACAGCGCTGTCACGGGCCGGGCGCGCCGCCGCCAGGGGGCGCCCGCCGCCTCAAATGGGCACTGCCGGAGCGGCGCTGTCCCTGTCCCTGTCCGTGTCCCTGTCCCTGTCCGTGTCTCTCACGGGAGGGCTGACAGCTCCTTGGCGCAGGCCAGCAGCCCAAGAGCCGAGCCCAAAGCACCACGTTGCCACAAGCATGTGCCCACGGGCAGCCCCGGCACACGCTTGGATAAAATGCCAGTGGGTTGTGGGACACCCTCCTGCCTCACGGCCCCGCTTGGGAAAACCTGAAATCTTCCTGTGCCTGTTCCAAAGGGAATTGGGTTTACACCCCTGGGAGAAGAACGGAGGGGATGCAGCGGTGTGCATTGTGCTTTACTTTCGGGGGTGGCCCCAGGAATGGACACCGCTGACTTTCCCTGCCTCACAACTCGTGCTCTGACGGGACAGGAGCTGGCGGAGCCACCTTCCCTCTGTTGGAGAGGGCCATTGGGAGCTGGCACTGCCTCCCCCGGGCCCCCCCGACGGTGCTGGGGGGAAGCTGAGGAGAGCCCCGGTGAGGAAGGGCTTGGGGCGACAACAGGCACGGACGGGCCGGGAGGCCGGAGCGCTGCAGGTCTCCTTATCAGCGCCCGAGGATCGGGGCGTCGCCGCTCGTCGCCTTCAAATGGGGCGCAGCCGCCTCTCCCGCCCCAGCCCGTCCCATCCCATCCCGTCCCGTCCCGTCCTGTCCCGTCCCGTGCCGTGCCGGCAGGAGAGCAGACAGAGCCATGCTGCACTGGGGATACGAGGAGCACAACGGTAGGGAACGGCAGCCGGGGCCGTCGGGGTCCCACGGGCGACGCTTCCCGTGGGGCTCGGCAGCTCCCGCGCTCTCGGGAGAGCTGGATGGGCTGGGATGCTTTGCCGATTTTTGCCTCGGCAATCTGCAGGGCGGGCGGCTGAGAGGTGTCCGTGCGTGCGGCATCGCCTGCAGAGCCGGCCGCGCTTGGCTCCGGGTCGGCTCTGCCGCATTCCCGGTTGGGATTTCCTTGGCTCGCTCAGCCCAGCAGTTGCGTGCACAGATCGAGTACGTGGTGTAGAGCTGCGCTGATCGGAACTGCTGTACCAGCAGTGCTGTTCCGATTCCAGCTGTGCTCTGCTTCTGCTGCACGGTGGGAAATCCTAGTTACTTGACTGGATTATTTAAATGTGTAACTATGCGCCTAAGAGGAGATGCTTTTGGATTTTAGTTGTTCCGTGGTTCCTTCATCTTGTCAGTCTTTGAAGTCCCAAGATGGGCTCATCAGTAGGCTTAAAGACTTTGCTCTGTTTTGCATCTTCAGTCATGCAAACCCTGCTCCGGTGTGCAGACGGTCTCACAAGTCATGCAAGTAGAAATGAAAGTGTTTTTGTAAATTATAGGTTCAACTCTGATAAAATACATGGAATATCTTATATTGTCTGCACGCAGAGAAATTAAATGCTGTGACAGTAAAGGGAGACAGCTATATATTTGCATATACTACTGCCTATAAGAATATGCTTTGTTTATGTTATTGCATAGACTTTGGAATACTGTTTGTGCAACTACTACCTTTCCTTCCTCGCCCTCTTGTTCCATCTTTTCTGGATGGATGTACTTTTCCTGAAAAACTGGGTGGTGGTGGTGGATCACAGAGATGTTGCAATGATTGGGTGTGTTATCTGCTGTTGTGCAGTCTACCCTACCCCTCCCCTGAAGACGTAAATGGGTCTTGTTTTTCATTTTTTTCTCTCCATACATTTCTGTGCTTTGGGCTTCACCTGCACTGTCCAGATAAGAAGCTCACTTTCCCTCCCTTGTCCTATCTCTTCTTGTTTGCTATTCTCAACTTCTAGAGAGAGGAGGCCACCAGAATTTCTACTGGGGCGGCCTTGGACCTTACTTGAGGCCCTATCTATCCCATAAAACTCTATCTACTCCTGGAGCATGTCCTCCCCTTCCTCTTGGTGTCTCCAGAGCTGTTTCTCTCACTTATTCTCACTCCTCTCTTTTGATTGCTGTTGAACAGAAACATTTTCCCGTTCTTTAATCTGTTATCCCAGCCTCGTCCAGCAGTGGGTCCATCTGGGAGCCAGCTGGCACTCACCCTTTTGGAAAGCTTCAGCAGCTTCTCACAGAATCCACACTTGCAGCCTTGCTGTTACCAGTATCTTGTCACACAAACCTAATGCAGAAGTTCTCGGTTAATTTGATGCATGTATTTCTGAAATGCAGGAAGGTATTATTTTATATCTGTGAAAACCTTGGCCTTTGCTCTCTTGCCACTTCTCTTACCTCGCAGTTTTGATGTTGCTTATCTGTAGAAGCATAGTACCAAAATCTTGAAAACTCTGTGGCATCAGGCACACTTTTCACTGCTGCTCAAGGCTCCTGTCGGGATGGGAATGTTCTTGCCCCTCAAGTCCTTTTCTGTTTACAGGGCAATTGCTTTTGTTTAAGGCAGATCACAGAATGAGTAAGGTTGGAAGAGACCACAGTGGGAAATCAATTGCCTTCAGTTTAGTATTTGTTTAATGAAATACATGGTAATTGTTTACCTGTATTGTCTTTTACTGCAAAAATTTCTCTTGCTCTAGTTACTACTGTAATGCTGAGGCATTTTATATATAAAAGGAATATTAATTCATAGAATCATAGAATCATTTAGATTGCAAAATACCTTTTAGATACTTCATTTGAGCCATAAGTCATACATTTTTTCTATCTGAGAATAATTACATCATTTCAATAGCTGCTTTAAAAAAGGTGCTTAATTTTACCCGTCATGAATTTTTAATTGCTTTTGTTTGAGCTCATCTTACTGTAACCTAATATGTAATCAAATTACTGGCAAACCCAAGTATAAATTTAACTACTCTGTGTTTCATAAACTGGGCAATGGATTATCTTTAGAAGTAAATGAGAATGTGATCCTGTCAAGGTCAGACCCAAAATAGTGAATTTTCTATATATAATAACAAACTGGAAAAAAAGACCCAAAACCCCAACCCCTTTTTCACCTGTACATGTTCCATTTATGCTCGTATGGAGGCTCACTGGAACTCAACTGTATCCTTCAGTGTCTTCACTAGGCTTGTCTCAAGTTATCCTGTTGATTAAATTTGTAATCTTTAGTTTCAGCTGGATCAAAATGCAGCACTGTGAGGTGCTATAGTACATTCTATTTCCTGTCAAATTCCTGACTCCTTCATTGTGAGATCTGTTTCATGAACTGGATGTGTGCAGTGCTGGTGAGTGGTATGTGCATTGATAGTCTGACCTAAAAGTGTCAGACAATTCATTGCCTGTGGTAATGCTGTGTCCAAAATAAAGGCATGAAATCTTCAGAGCAGATGGTTCAGGTTTTTTGTTATAAATCTCAGTCACAATGGCTTTGATTGTTAAGAGCTACTAGAAAATTGCCTCTAGCAAGAGAACACTTTCCAAACAGCAGGAGAGGATTTCATAAGTTCAAAAACTGGTATATTAATCACTTTCATTCAGTAAAGAAAAATGAAGGAAGGTGAATTAATGAGCATCCCTGACGTATCCCTGGATATGTCCTAAAGTGCTTATTTAGAAAACTGAAGTTTAAATTATTTTAATATGGAGGCATCTAATTCAGATCTGAATTCAGAAGAAATTTTCACCCTGGAGATCCCTCTGGCTTAAATCTGATTGTATGACATGCATTTGAACATCTGTTTCAACAGTAATGACTTTTTTTACAACAGTCATACACAAAGTGTGCATTGGCTAGGGTCTGTAAAAATGAATTGAGCCACAGATCTCCTGGAGTGACAAAAGAATAATGGTACTAGATGGTTGGTTGATTACCTGTTTTTTGATATTACCTAATGGTACAAAATAAGCTGAAGTTTCTTGATATTTTCCCGTATATTTTGAAAGGTCAGGTGTCTGGTAGTTTGTTTGCTGGTAGATGTTTAATCACCATAGCAAAACAGTATTTTCGGTCATCTGAGCCAAGAACAAGTGCCAAACTAGCAAAAATGTCTTTTTAGAACTGGATATTACTGTTAAATAATTAGGTAGTGACAGAATCACAGTGTCAGGTCTTCTTTTTGGCAACTTTGTATTATTTCTGAATGCAAGTCATCCATATTATTTAATTCAAATAACTATAGTTATTTCTGAGATGGAACAATAGGAGACCAAGTAGTTAAGTGCATAAATATATTTTTGCCTTTTCTCAGTTAAGGGGTATTAGAAATATTAAAATTAAGTAGCAATAGGCTTTTTATAGGCATCTCAAATCATGGTAGTGAGTGAGATATGAATTACAGAGCGGTGCTTCTTACAAATAGGATTTTGTGTTGCATCCCTAACTACAAGGTACTAGAATTTAAATACAATTAAAATTATATTCTAAGTTGTATCTAATTAGAATATTGAATAGTTCGTGAACTGAGAGGAATTAAGTTTAAACAGTTTTATTTTTCAAACCAGCAGGATTTCTGTCTTCTTAGAATCAATTTCTTTATTGAATTTAGTCAATGAAGTAATTAACAAAAGTACTTTTTAACAAATCAAAACTGAAGTCTTTGTTGTGAGGGTTAAGCCTTAGGCTATTCTTTACAAGTTTTTCCCACTGCTGTTTTCCAGTGCTGCTTAGAGGAGAATCATTCTCTGTCCAGGTGCTGTGCAAGCTGTGACCCCCCCGGCACTGTGTGCTCTTCCTCCTTGATTTACAGCCAGGGTGCATGGGTGCTTTTAGCACCTGTGAGTTTCTGAGCTGTGCTCACTTCTATTGAAGTCAAGGAGAGAAAAATCTCTAACAGCTTTTGATGTTAGGCTATTGGCCATTGCATCATATGCTTTCATCCTTTTTTGTCATCATTTTTATTTAAGTACTCAGCATCCAGAAAGACCAAACCAAATTTTTTACACTGAGGTCAGTTATCCTCAGTATAGGGAGTAAGTTAAGAGGATCTCCAGTGATGCAGATTTTATTTGACCAGGTTCTGATACTCATATTAAGTTTTTCTTATATCCAGTCTCTCAACTGATTTATTATGCTTCTTACCCATTATAAGCCTGGAGGAAAAACAAGTACTCTGCTCTTTGTCATACTGAAAGATTGTTTGCCCTGCAGACTTTCACCTTTCACCTTTCTTTTTTTCCTTTCTTCTTTCCCCTTGCTTTCCCCGCCTTTCCATCTTAAATCTTGTTTTCTGTCCTTATAGAATATATTTCCCAGACAACTTGCTGCTCGTATTTTTCTTTACCCTCTTATCCAAATATGGTTAAACAGTGGCACATATATTCTAATTGTGAAATATTGTGTTTAGTAGGTAACAACATGTAACTCACAGACCTTATCAATGAAGCTTTTCTTACTCTTTTAGGATATCATTTGCCATTTTCTTATATCCATGTTACTGATTTGTTTGCTTTTCAGGTGATGTTTGGGTTAGCCTGCTTGGAGAGAGGAAGGTTGAGATGACTAGTGTTGATTAACAGCTTCTTTATTCCTATAATTTCTACCTAAGTCTGGTGAATGGTGCTGCATCTGTGTCTGGAAGATCTATTCTCATCAGCTGTAGGCAGTAGAAATCCAAACCTCACACAGGCACCACTGTCCTGAGTGTTCCTGTTTGATTTTGTCAGTGCTACTCTAGTGTGTGTGTATGTGTGCCTGTGTGCATGGACACTTCATGATTAGAGGGTGACAGTCTCTCTTTCTTGTGACAGTTGGTATGCACACTTGGTGGGCTGGGAGGAGGTGATCACAGGTGCACAGTGTTTAAGTTCCAGGCATTGCCATCAGGCTCCAGAAACCACTCAGCATTTTCTGACATCACCAGTTGCCTTTTTTGACATCTCCCTGTCTCACTCAGAGTGATCAGTGGAAGATATGTTCTCAGGTCTTTTGCAACAAATGATTAAGGCATAAAAAATTCTTAATGCAGGAATTTACATGGAAAAGAGGTCATCCTTAAAGATACAATGAGACAAGGTATTAGGCAAAAAATGGCATGTCAAAAATTTATTGGGACATAGTGCCTGTTGGATACAGGATGCCTGATTTGAATCAGCATTTGTTGTTGTATGTGTCTTGTGCATAACTGAGTCTTACCTGGGAATAATTATCTACATACTGCATGTGGCCTTGTGTAAAGGTGCATGCATGAAACTACATGATGGGGTCCTGAGAACTGCTATTGCAATATGATGCAACAAAAGCAGCTGAATATTTCGATCTGTGTTTTCCTGATGCATCCTTATTGAATTTAAAAGATGCCAACAAGGACAATTCAAGCAGAGTTTTCTTTCATAAGAATGAAGGTGCTGTCAACAATTTAGACTTCTCCTCCAATGCATTGCAGGGCCTGCCCACTGGAAAGAGGTTTTTCCTGTCGCTAATGGAGACCGTCAGTCACCCATCGACATCAAAACTGAGGAAACCAAGTATGATCCCTCCCTCCGTCCTCTAAATCCCAGTTATGATCCAGCTTCTGCTAAAATCATCCTTAACAACGGGCACTCCACCAGTGTGGAGTTTGATGACACCGTCAACAAATCAGGTTTGTTCCTTTACTCTTGTACTGTAACTTCCTCCACCAATTCCTATATAGAATGCCTGCAGCCTGGGCACGTGTCACTGCTGGGTATGAACTCCTTGTAAACAATAAGGCTTTGCTCTTCTGGATGAGAGGTTCATTTTTCCCTGTCTTTCAGCATGATACAGTGTGGGAACATATTTGGACACAAGTTGGAGGTTGTGTTTCTCAGAAAGTGCTGGGATTCCCTACTCACAGGAGTGGTTTGATCCACTCCCACCTGTGGCAAAGTGCCAGCCCTCTGTTTGAACAGTGTTGTGTACAATTTTTCAAATGCTGCTCTCTCTCTCTCTCTCACTGCAGATGAACCCTTTATGTCTCATTACAGGTTCATTCCAACCGAATCGCTCAAATTTGTTATATGAATTTAGCTGCAGGTTTGGTTATATGTTTTTCCCCTTTTTGCAAGCTATACTCGGACTTCTTATGTCAAGTAAGAGCCAATACAGAGCAAGTGAAATAGATCCCAATTAACACCTTTTCTTCTCTGAAAAGTATTATTGACCCAGTCTTTTCCAGGAGTATGTAGCTTCCCTTTTTGCAAACAATAATTCTTACTTAGAAGCTCTCTGGTTTATATCATAGTCTTTGTAATGTTGTGCTTTCATCTTTGAAACTGTCTCTTAGATTTTGGGCAAGCCAGAATGCCTCCCCTTGAAACTGTAGGAGTGCAGAATCTTCAAGAAATAAAATCGTTTTGTGGCTCTGTGAGCTTAGCTGAGGATCCAAGACCATATGACGCTTTCACAAGCATCAAAGCCAGAGAGACTAATTTTTAATGACCCAATAGTTCTGAGGATTAGTGGCAAGAGGGAGACATAGAGACACCACCATGTTTTTGTTTCCTGAACAGTATTAGTTTTAAACTTTCTGTCAACACTGGATGTTGCCTGAAAGCCACCAGCTGACCATCAGTGATCAGTCTGACCTTGTGTCAGATGCCACGGAAGTTCCCAGAATTAATCTCTGCTTCGAGCCTAGTAAGTGCTGGTGAGCTAAAGCACATCTCTTAGAAAATTATACAATCTTGATTTCAAATTTTCCAGCGATGGTGAACCTACCACAGCCTTTGGTAAGTTGTTCTAATTGTTAATTACCCTCACAGTTTGAAACAAAAACAGGTAATGAATATGAATACATCAAGAACCTCTTCCACTCTTTCAGCTCCATCCATGAAGTGACAGGGTCTGAACACAGTGTTTCTCTAGGCTTCCCCTGGTACCAAAGCTATGTTAATGTGATCCTCCTCTTACTGCTTTCCTCGGGCCATATTTCCAAGGATATAGTTCATATTATGGTAAAGCACTGACAGATGTTGATCAGATAATTAACAGATGGAATCCCCAGTCTCCCTCAGTAGACTCCATGTCTTGTATGTATGGACCAGATTCTTCAGTCCACAACCATAAACTGAGTAATTCACTATTTTCCTTAATATTTGTCACTGACAAACTTTATCAGTATTGTTTTTGTTTTCTTTCAGGTCATTGCTCAAAAAATACTGAATTTTCTAGGGCCCAAATTTGGCTTCTGGGGCACCTGTGTGAAGTAAGAACTCCTGCCATGTGTTGGTTTCATGACAAAAAATCAAATTAATTTGTGCTAAATACCTTAGCATCTTCTAATGCATTATTAACTGACTCCCATATGAACTATTTCCTCACTTTGGTCAGCATTGGAACTGGGCTGTCAAGTCTGTAACTGTTTGTGTAAGTCTGTTTATGCACTTTGGTCCCACATTAGCTCCATTCTTTGAAATCATTCTATTGATATTCTTCCAGCATTTTTCAAAATTTGAGATACTGATATTTGCCTTAAAAACTTCTGGCTACCCTCCTCCTTAATTACTGTTGGGATGAAGAGGTTTTACCATTACTGTGTGATGTGGCACAAATACATCAACAGGCCATTTCCCACATTTTTCAGCATAAGTATTTCATGCTGTGCATTTCTCCATAATAGTTTTTCCTCAGTCAGTTAGAACACTGATCTTTAAACTTTTCTAGGATCATTTGCATCCAAGTTTACAGTCCTTAAAAGAAGGAATTTAAAAGTGCCACTGTCCCATCTCTGTTTGCTAAGTTTATAGGCTGTATAAATGTATGTTTTTGAGTTGAAGCTTTAAGGAAGTTAAATATTTTTGTCCCAGAATAAACAGTCCTAGTTTCTTTTCCTTATCCAAGCTACTTGTGTTAGCATATAGTCAGCTTAAAAATTCTTCTTTCGTCTTTATTTGGTATTTTGTTCCTAAGAAAGTTTAGGATTTGGACTAAATGTAGAAGAAAGAAAAAATTGCTATTGTCATTCTTACTGCTCTTAATTTTAAAAACATCTGGTTAAATCTCCTCTCATTTCCCCTTTTACATTTCTGTAATGAGCCAGTAAACTGTTCCAGACTGATTCCCAAACACTCAGAGGACATATGTATCTGGGAGAATGGTGTGATTTTTTTGCTGTGAATAAGGAATCTGAGTGTAATTTGCATTTAAGGCTCTGTGAGGAGATATTTTGATTGTAAGTTTGACAAGAAAATTATGAGCACTTGCAAAAGCAAAATAATGAAAAGCCCACCCATATGCATGTTAGTTTGACTAGAATTAGAACAGTATAGAATTAGAAAGAATAGAGTAGACTCTTTCAGTTGGAAGGGACCTGCAGCAATCATCTTGTCCAACTGCCTGAGCAGTTCAGGGCTAACCAAAAGTTAAAGGATGTTGTTGAGGGCACTGTCCAAATGCCTCAAACTGTGATAAGCCCGGGGCTTTGACAGGAAGCTTGTTCCGATATTTGACCACCTTTGTGGTAAAGAAATGCTTCTTTGCATCCAGTTTAAATCTTCCCTGGCACAGCTTTGAGCCTTACTCACGAGTTCTGTCACGGGATACTTGAGAGAAGAGACCGGCAGCTCCCCCTCTGCTACCCCTCCTCAGAAGTAAAGAGCAGTGAGGACACCCCTCAGCCGCCTTTTCTCCAAACTAGACAAACCCAAAGTACATAGCTGCTCCTCATAGGACATGCTTTCCAGCCCTGTCTAGTTGTCAGTAATATTGTAGTTGTACATTGCATATGTAAGATTGGCTTCATTTTATTTAGGTTAATACAAGCTTCTTTTCCTCAGTCTTCAATCTGATATAACTGGCTCTAGTTGCAAATGAAGGAAAGAACCCTGAAAATTTAAGCTCTACCTATTTGCCACCAAATATCAAAGAGGAAATAAATTACATTTTTATGATCCTGCTCCTTATTCATAAAACCTGTATTTTGAGCTTAATTTCTTAATGATTCTTTTGAATATAATTAAGAGAGGAAACTCTTGAGTGTTGTAAAATAGAAGTATTTTCCCATTCTCTGAGACATATCCAATCTTGATAATAACAGCATACTCTTTAATGGTCCGTAACCCACTAATCTGCCCCTAAATGCAATTTTCATAGTCATGTCCTCGACAGGTTAGGGTTTCTGTAGTACTTCCAAGAAATGGGAAGCCACCTGAGACAACTTATGAGCAGGAGCAGAGGAGTGTCCGGAGACTGAAGTCTGGTGTGAGGTTAGAGGATGTGGGTAGAGACTCCTGTTCTCTCAGTGAAGCTTTTTCATCTGCTTGGGTTTCCAGTGCTGACTGGGGGGCCACTCAACGGGACCTACAGGCTGCGCCAGATTCACTTCCACTGGGGATCCAATGATGAAGCTGGCTCTGAGCACACTGTGGATGGAATGAAGTATGCAGCAGAGGTAAGGCTTTGCATGGAGTCATTTGGACCTTGTGACTAGTTTTGCATTGCAAGAATAATGTTGCCCTTCCTTTTCCTGCTTTTCATCTTCCCCTCATTTTATCGAAAGACAAGTGGTCTTCCTGAAGTGTTGCATGTTTGATCTTTCTCAAAGGAGAACCTCTTTGAAAGCTTTGGAGAGGATTAAAAAAGGAGTACAGAAGACAAGAGCTTGATAAGAGCAAGACTTAATGTTCAAGAGTTATTTTAAACTTTGTCTTTCATTGTATCTTCCTTGGAGAACAGTTTCAAAGTCATCTTCAATGACAAATCACAGAATTATTGGATTTGGGGCCTATGTAGTGTAAAGTTTATGCAAGACTTAGGAATATTGCATTTTGTGGTGCACTTAACAATGTGGTGGTTACAACTTTTGAGAACCGTGCTTTAACATCTGTGGGATGCCTGCTGTCTGTGGGGTGGCTGCTGTCTGTGGGGTGCTGTGCTTCAGTGGAGGTGGTGTGCCACAGGGAGAAGTGCACCATCTGCTCTGGCGTGGAGCATTCACTCCTGCTCTGTCTCCTTTGATGCATTTGAGTAATCTGCAGGAGAAAGTTCTCAGTATGAGATACCTCTTTGCAAATGGAAGTAACATGGAATATTTTCAGGAGATTGAGATCTTTAAAAAATTATGATTCAGACAGAGTCAGATTTTTCTGGGGTTAAAGAAGTAAAAAGTGTAAAAATTAACGGACAAATAAAAGGCATAATACTACAGAAGAAAAAGATATAATGTATGCACTGTGGTGTGATCACATTTTACTGGAAATGCTGTAAGAGATCCTGGTCAGGAAAAAAAGATTGGTTTTCTAACACTAATGGGGAAAAGTGACATTTGCAGTGTTTAAAGGCTTATGTTTTCCACAGGATCCAGGTGAGATGGAATATAAAGAATTAATAGAGGTGCTTTAAAACCATTAAGTACCAAACCCAAATTTCTAGCTGAGAAAATATATGTTTCCCATCTAAGAAACCAAATGGAAGGAGAAAATATCTCTGAATTTCTAGCCAGTCTAAAAGCCTTTCTGTTACCTGGGTTGGGTAACCCTCCACAAGAAGCTCTCTAGATGTCACTTTGGCTTTGGGATAAGAAACTCAGAATTAAAATCAAGGCTTCTGAATATTGCTCACACAAAACAAAATACCTCAGAAGGAGACGTGAAGATGGTTTCAGTGCTCACCTTTTTAAGGAAGATGTGCAAGCTTTCAAGAAAAAGCGTCGACTGAATTGAAGAAAGAGCTAAGGTACAGGTAAAGAGGACTGCAAGGTTTGGCCTTGAAGCCCACCATGAAGCAGAAGGGATCCATGGCTCCATTCTCTGTGACAACAGACAGTCTGATCAAGGTCTCTCTTCACAAGCTGCAGTGACACAGAGGTGGTAAGACGGGATATATTCCTTAGAGAGAAGTCACAAGCCATTGAGAATGGTTCTGTACCCAAAAGTGTTTCACAGTCTGTTTGGGGGTTTTGGTTTTGGGAGGGTTACCTTGTTGGGGCTTTTTTGGCAAAGCTATGAGGGAGTGGGAGTGGGCTTTTAGTAGCTGTGGGAATTTTCCTTTTTGTTCTTTGTTAGGTTGTTTTTGGTGTTGATGTTTTTTTTTCCCAAATCCACAATAAAAGTATTTCTAACTTAGAGTATCTGTTTCCTTTTGCGTATGTAAACATGTAATTGTTCAAGAGTTGTTCAACATAGGTTCTGGGAACTTATAATAGGGAGCAGACAGTATGGGCCCCAGACTATAAATGCACTTGAGAAAGGTTTAGTGGACTATGTTTCCCTCCTGGTTTAGTGTATAATAATAATAATAATAATAATAATAATTCTTAGCAACTTTCCTTCAAGGATTTCTGAAGCCTTGAGCCAACATGCATGTCATCGTGGCTGTACATGTATTATTGTTGACAGCAGTGTGATTCCTTACTTGCTGCAAGTAATGTTTCAGGACTTTAGAGCCCAAATGCTTAACAAATACTGATATTAAGTAAGACCAAGTAAGAGCTTCATTTTATAGATATGGAAAATTGAAACTCATAGACATTAAGCAAGGATTTATATTTGAATAAAAATCTTCACACTCCAAAGATCCCTATTTCAGCCATGCAGCTATGTTGTTTCACATAGAAATCCTTTAAAGCAGGTTTCAGTTTTCCTAAATTGTTCTTTACTTATTTTGTAGGTGCTGTATTCCAAAAGGAAGCCTTTTTTTTCATGGGTTCATCCCAGTTTAAGTCTTTCAATGAGTTGCTTTTCATCAATCTTGAAGTTCAAAATCTGAAATTATGGTCACCAATTTTAGAAAAGCCAATCTCACTCCCTGCTTCTGAGCATCTTTAACTAAAAAACTATGTGTAATAAGATTTACTAATCCATTGAGGATTTATGAAAGTAGTTAATGTTTGTGAAGTACTTATAGTTAAGTGCTGTGTGAGTGTGCTCTCTCCAGTTTGGCAGTCAGACCATTGCTTAAGGCTGGCACTCCTGGGAGCCAGGAGCTCCTGCCATGAAGTGTGGTCAGGAATTAGGAAACCTGATTTAACAGGAAATAGACATCACAGGCTTTTCCTCTTCCCTCCTGGCTGGGTAGTGTCTTTAAGCTTCTTAAGCAGATATGACAGGACACTTCCAGAATAATGCATGTTGGAAATGCAAATGCTCAAACTTGCGATAATCAAGCTGCTTGTAAGGGCATCACCACTGGTAGTCATAGAAAATAACATTTGTAAAGTGTCAAAAACTAAATGGTGATGTTCCCTTAAGCTAATCAAGAGAAAAGGAGTCAGTGCAAGTTTAATGTGTATTTGCCTGTTTTCTAGTTATTTATGTGGATGATTAATGTTGCTGAAAGCTTAATTAAAGAAAAAGAGAAATAAAATACTAATACCATCCTCATGAATTTCAATCACTTTTTAAAATCAGCTGTACTAAAAATGGATTTAAAACCCCTAGTTATATAACCATTGGCTTTTTTTTTTGTCTTAACTTCTTGGTTCAAAATCTGGGGACCCGACAGCAATTTGATAGGCACTGTGGTGTGCTGATTGCTGCTAAATTTTTGATAATCTCAGCCACTGGAAATGCTTTTGCCAGTCATGTGAACTACATATTTACTGATTTCATTAAATATCTGCATTTAGAACACTGAACGATTCTGCATACATAAGAGTGAAATAGAGTGTCAAACCCAGTAAAGTTATAATATTCATTTGCCACTACTTGAGTTCAGCGAGAGTTGATGCTGTCTGTGTCTCTTGCTTTTCAGCTTCATGTGGTCCACTGGAATGCAGAGAAGTATTCCAGTTTTGTTGAGGCAGCTTCTCAGTCAGATGGACTTGCAGTCATGGCTGTATTTCTGAAGGTAAGAGGAGAATGCTTCAGCCCTCAAAATAAATCTGCATTATAAGCCTAAAGAGATAATGTGATGGTTGGTGTAATTATTGTTAAAGAGATACTTATTTTATATTTATTTCCTTAATAGTGTTTACCTGCCAATGGAGAAAGCTGTGCTTCCTTTAAGAATAAAAATATCAGCTTAACAGATTTTTCAAGACAATGAAACTCTTCAGTTTTTGTAGTCTGCAAGCCCATATAACACTTGCAAGCCCATATAACACTAGATGTGGAACTAAATTCAGCTGCCTCTATTTGGATCCCAGTAACTTGTTCTTGACTAGCATGTTCCTTTAGGGCAACAGCTTGATTTAAAGGTTTCTTTAATGGCTTATTGCTGAGCTGGTAGTTTGTTCTTGAAAATAATGATAATTAAAAAATGCAAAACCAGAAACTAGAGAATTCTCAAATAATTATTTTAGATCTTTTTGCCTTCTTTACCTGTTCTAAGATTAAATTCATGCAACAGCTTCCTTGACTTCCGTATGAAGAAGCAGATGGGGAATTCACACAATCTATGACAAAAGATAGGACTTTGGTCAATTCTGTGGTTTCTGGTGGCTGACACAGCTTCCTGACATCAGCTAGTCCTGATGCTGGCACAGTCAGAGAGCCATTCCATGCAGCAGCTGCAAAGAACTGCTTCAGCAATTCAGTAATTCTGCCTTTCCAGTTAGCATTACAATGACTCAAGGGAAGTGTCACTGGATTTCTTAGCACACAAATTCAGTTTGGAATGTTTATGCGTAAGAACAGTGTTTTCAATGTTATAAACAGTTTAAATTTCCAGTCTTAGTCTGTAACTTGTAATATCCTGCATATTAAAACATGAAAGATAAATGGTTTCTATTCCCCTGTAATGAAAAGTCTGTAATTCTTTTGTAGCTGAAATAATTACTATGAATAGCCAGAATACTATCAGCAAGGGAATAGATCTTTTTGTGACCAGTATAATTTCGAAGGCCCAGCTAGTCACAGGCTTGTACTCAGAAAATGCATCAGATCTTACAGTCACTGCTGTTATATAAAGCAGTTTTATCACACATTTGCTTTTTATTAATTTTTGTTGCTTTTCTCTGGAACTCCACTGTTTCTTCTTTCTTTGGTGTTAATAGATTGGTGAGTGCAACCCTCAGCTGAACAAGATTACTGACCGCTTGGACACCATCAGGATCAAGGTGAACAAGTGTTTCTAAAAGAATACTAGCTAATATTGGTGGTTGCTTTTGTTGGGATTTTTTATTTTTTAGTAGGATTTTTTATTTTTTTTGAAACCTGACTACTACTCCCTGCACCTTCATGTTTTCTTATCCCTAGTGATTGATACCTGATTTGAGACCGTTAATGTGCATTCTACTTAAGTTGAAAACTAAGTAGACAGAAAATAATTTTTACCCAGTAAAAGATCAGAGGAAAAGGCTAATTGCTCACAGATCCCAGTCTCTGATAAATCTGTTTCTATTAAGATAGTAACAGAGAAAAACATACTTTATGGAAAGTTGTAAAAAAGATGAGGGAAAGACTTCTTTTCCTGTTTTGCTGTGGTACAGGGTGAGAAATAATCCATGAGAGAAATCAGCCAGACTCTAAACATGGTGTTTCAGACAGACATCTCTGGTCTGGTATCTGGTACCAGGGAGAAGCTGAAGTAACTCCTGGGAGGAGACAGTGGGAAGGTACTACAAGTGGCAGTAACCTGTGGGGTAACTCCACCTGCACCACAGAAACCATGTTGAAAGTTTAGCATCTTCTGTCATCCCACAACTTCCATCTCATGGTCATCTGTAACTCTGGAGAACCTTTGCTAACATGACACATTTCATGGCGTCCTGCTGGCACAAAGGAAAGTCACAGCAAAACTGTCATGAGGTGAGACCTCATCAGAAGAGCAGTGATGAGGGCCTCCTGTCATCACCCAAGATGCTGCCAGCCCACCTGATAGTGGAATAAACTCTACCTCCTTTGGCATGATTTACCTTGGCCTCTTGCTTTTAAATAATATTGCCCTGGTATTTCTTTATTTTATTTCTTTTCAGGGAAAAAAAGCACTATTCACAAACTTTGATCCCAGCTGTCTGCTTCCCAAGTCCCTGGACTACTGGACTTACTTTGGATCTCTCACTGTTCCACCTCTCCTTGAGAGTGTCATCTGGATTGTTCTGAGAGAGCCCATAAGTGTTTGTTCTGAACAGGTATCTTTGGATTTTTCACTCCTAAAGAATTGCTGGTTTTGTAAGAATTGAAATTGTAAATGACACCCAAAATTACAGTTTTTTTCAGACCTTGGCACTGCAAACCCTACAAGATTTTCAAAAGCTAAAATTTGTATATCAAATTTATTCTGACTAGTTTCTTTCTTGCTGTAACAGCTGTGTATTATTCATTTTTAAAAAGAATCTGCGTACTCTAAAAATCGATAAACAAAAATAATCCATAGGCAACTTAAATTAAAAAAGATTTCTGGTGATGCTTAAAAATTCTGGAATTCCCTTTGATTGAATGATTTGCATATCCTGCTCAAACCTCATCCTTGGCATTTTTGTCTTGGAGACAAGTAGTAAATGTCTTCTTGCATTCTAAATGCATAAAACTTGATGAATTTACTAGAATTATGAAAAGGGAATACTATTGTAATAAGTTGGGGTTGTGCTAGGCTGTTTTAGGAAAGCTGTGATTCGACATAAAAGAGTCTATTTACATTTCTTGTTAAAGCTTCATGCTGTGTCTTAACTTGGCAACAGTGACACCCAGCGGGCTTATCCTCTCAGGTGTAAAGTATTTCTGAGTAGAGATCACATACTCTAGAAAAATGGAAATTTCAGTCTTTGCTAAAAATGTCAAGACAGTTCCCTGAATGGGTTGTTTGTTAGGAGACCTCAGATTTCTGTTTGTAACTGATTTCAACTCATTTATTTGCACAATTTTGTATTCTCATCTGAATCTCTTCCTCACTCACCTCAATCTGGCTTTGTAAGTCTCACTGCAATGTGTATGGATCCAGAACTGAAAATTTGTGTTAAAGTATCAACTTTCCAAAGACAAGCAATTTTTCAGATTAAAGCTTCTTATTTGGGCAAATCTATAAGTAATACATTCTAAAATGTGAAATACTGTATATAAACAGCCATGTGTAACAGTCTCAGAGAACATAGTGTGGGACAGTGTCAAGGATGTGATCCTTTATTAGTAATTTTTCATAAACTTTAGCTATATCTTATGTATGCAGCTAAAGTGCTTGTTTCCGGTAATGTCTGCTATTGTGATTGATCAGTCAGCACCATGACTGATAACTGTTCTACCACTTAATTTTATTCTTTGACTTTCTTTAGGGCTTTAAAGTTTACTACTGAGTTCTTGTTGCACTTTTCAGGTTAAAAGAAATTAAAAATAGCTTTTAAGTATTTAGAAACTTACAGGACCCTGAATTACAAATGTTAGCTTCAGAATGGGGTGAGGCAAGATAGCATTGACCTTTTCTGCTCTTAATGTCATTATGATGCAATGTGCCATACAACTAAATGCTTTATTATAATGGAATGTTTTTTGTACTGTCCTGCCTTTGGCAACCTAGGAAGGAAGTAAGGTGATATATGGAAATAGTCACTATTGGAAATACTAGAAATTAAACAAAATTCTATACTTAGGTCAGAAATCAGGCTCAGATTTCCCAAGGTTTAGACATGGAGCTCTGATGGGGTTTCTGCTGAGATCAGTATGTGCTGAGTTATTAGTAACTGCTTGTCCTGTGTCTTCCCAAGGGATGAATTTGGAATCTCTCCTGGTTTGAGTAAGTGCTAGTTGCAGAAGCTTTCTGTAGCATCACACCTGCAGTTCCAGGTTAATTGTGAATATACTCTTTGAAGAAGGAAACAACCACAGAATATTTGTATGATAAGAAACAATCTTGAGTTTTGGCAAAAAGCATTTCAGAATCTCCATACTATGAAATCCAACTAAAAAAATATAATCTCCCCCAGTTTAGATCAGGTTATGTGTGAATAAAGGAAAACAAGGAATCCTTATGCACAGTTTCATGTTGACATGTATTTTGTGATATTTTCTTTGTAGTCATCCTTTTTCATTTACAAAGATGGGAATGGTGAAATTGCCATTCCCCTCATGACTTAATAAAATACAGTTCTGTTCTTTAAGGTGGAATAGAAGTGACAAGTGTCTAATATTTGCATTTTCACATACCTTTTCATTAGTACTGACCTGAGGGTTTTCTGCTGAACCTTGTGTCTCTGTTGGTTACAGCTGGCCAAATTCCGCAGCCTCCTGAGCACTGCTGAGGACGAGGTCGCCTGCTGCTTGCTGAGAAACTTCCGGCCTCCCCAGCCTCTAAGGGGACGAGAAGTCAGAAGGAATTAAAGGAGCAAATCCAGAGTAGCCTCCCTCTGAAACCAAAGGCTGAATTCATTTTAATAGTTAATATACTTTGTGATTTTTCTTTTTTTTTTTTTTTTGTGAGTTGTTTTAACAAATAGGTGTTGTTTTATTAGTGGCTTCCATGCAGTCATTTCTCACAGGCAGGTATGTCCAGAGTTGTCACAGGTTCATCGATGTTAACAGGTCTGACTGGGTCTGAGTGCATTGGCTTGGAAGCACTGAGCCATCAGCATTACATACACAGAGGTCACTGCTAATCATAAGGGTCAAAGGTGGTGAAGGAGTTGCCCAGATTTTGCCACCAAATTACTGAACAGGATCCCTGGTATTATTTACAGTGTAGGATGTTCTGGAATTATTCTTCTGTTCTCTAACATAACATTTATCTTCTGTAGAAATCTCACATGACATTTTCTCAAGGAAAAGTTATTTCAAGGATGATGTCATTTCATTGCTGACTTCTGCAATACCATGATTACTTTCCTACAAAAAACAGTAATGACTAGCAGCATTTAAGTGAAACATATATTTATATGATCCTGTTATTCTGGCTGCTTCATAGCAGTAATCATGTACTGATTGATGTTTTTTTCTAAAAAGCAAATAGTAAGGATTTTGTATATTGCAAGATTGTGTCACGTAGGTTAGGTATTCCTGAATTAAGTATTTCACAATGTCATAAGATGAAATTGTCCTGAAACCTGAAAACTGCAAGGTAGAAGGGCATAGAGGAAGGTGTTTGTGCCTAAATCCAGACTTTTGCTACTTAAAATCAAGTGGCAGGGGTAGCTGTTGTTCCAGACTGTTGCATGCTGCAGTGTGAATCACATGCTGCTTACCTCTCATCTCCCTGTAGAGCACTACTACCCAGGTATAGAATGTCTCAAGGTGCTGGCTGAGGTTCTGCTGTCATACTTGAACTATGTGATTGCACTTACTCCAAGACCAAAGAGAATAGTCAGAGAGAGCCAAAGAAATCAGAGTCAAGTCAACATCTAATAAAAAACTCAGCCCTCAATAGCAATATGTTGAAATGTCTGTCTTTATGAGCTGACTTGAGCCTGTGTTTCCTCTCAGGAGCTTTTTCTATCTGAATATAACTGGGGTTTTTTACAGCAAATATTTTTGTTAATGAACATGCCATGGGATGTAGCTTAGGATAGAATTCAATTTACTCTCAAACTGGGAGAACTGCATAGTGAAATCCAGTGATACCTGAGAGGCAGCTAGAGGTTTTACTTGCAGCAACTGACACCAATCTCTGTAGTACTTCTGACAAATTAATCTTCCATAACTGCTCTCCTTTAATTGATTTTTAAATAGGTTTTATATGCTCTGCTTTTTACCTCAATGAGTCATTTGATCTTAGATGAAAAAACAAGAGAAATCACAATCAGGATTGACTTTATGCTGTTTTAGAACAATAGATTATATGCTGGTTTAGAACAGCAAACATAGAGATATAGGTATTTTATCTTAGTTTAAGATATACGGAATTCTTTGTTTTCTCCTCCCCAGAATATAGCTATTACATCCTGCAAGGCCTCCCAATGCCTTTTAAATATATTCTGAAGAAAAGAACACAAACAAACCATTGGAGAAATAAAAGACATTTAGCATTGCTAAAAGGAAAAGCAGGAGTGTGTTGTATGTTTTCACTCCTTCTTTTAGATTTAGGATTGGATCTCATATACTTCCCTGTTATGTGAGTAGTTACAGAATGTGAAAAAATGTTTACAAATTGCAGGAAGGATACAAAGGATTTGTTTGTCTCAGAAGAGAAAGGAATAAGGCTACTGCTTCACATTGTAAACAGAAGTTTTACCTATTTCTTACATATTGTAAACAGTGGAGTTGATTCAATACTTTTATATTTATAAGGATTTTATCAAAATAAAATTTGGATTTTATGAATGTGTCATGTATTTTCTACTGTAGAGCCTAAATTTTTACAGAGAAGACTATACTTTTATAATTAACACCTGCAGATTAAGGTTTGGAAAATATTGTCAACCATCATTTGAAGTCTGTCTTTGGACAGTGTGGTATTAGCTATGCCTTTATGTTCCAAATAAAATATTTTTGGCAGTGGTAAGACATGCAATCAATTCTGCAAGTTTTCGATAGTGCATTTTGAACTATTGACTGTTTTTAACATTATGCTAATAAGTTTTAGAAGAAGTCATCATTCAAGTAATTCCCCTTTTGTGGAGATGCCATGTTCATGTTAGATTGACCTAGCTGAAAGTTAGTGGTGACATGTGAAAAAGACTAGAAATGCTCAGTTGCTTGAAATCCCTTGGGAACAGCTTCTCAGGTTATCCATCCCCTACAACTCTAAAGTGACAATTTGGACACAGTCTCAGCTCTGAGCACTTGGTTACACCTTCAGTCATTAATTTCCTCTATGCCCAAGCTATACTGAATCTCAAACAGACTACTCAATGTGCTCCCAGAGAATCTTAAGTATGAACTCCATGTTGTCCTCTACAGCAATTGAGGCTGATATATGTCATCACCCCACCAGCCCCCCTGCAGCTGTATGTCCCTTTGATTGACTCTTAACACTCTGACATACTTGGAGCCTTTATATTAAGAAAAAAGAAATGCTCAATGACCAAAAAAAATAGAGTGTATTTGCTGAAAATAGTAGCTGTCAAGAACTGTGGACTGCTGAGAGGTTGATCACCCATAAATTTATTCTCAGAATTAAATAAATACAGCAGAGCCCTGGGGTCAGCTCTGCTGATTTTGGCACAGGAGGGAAGCAGTCAGCTCTGCTGTGCTTACAGAATTTGCTGTCATTCTCATGATGTTTTTAATGTTGCACATGTTTAACATCAGCTGGGAATTTTCTTTATGTCAAACAAAAAACCTGAGAAGTAGCAGTCTTCCCTTCTGGAGTACAGTGGGCTGAAGATACACCAGACATCTGTTTGATGTCATACATCTATTTGCTATGTAACTTTGTTTTCTCTGCTGTTTTAGAGATTTGTCTCTTAGTTGCTTCCAGACATGAACTTGGACCAAAAGGAATTCTAGGAATTAATTTGAAGAAAAAAACCCCTAAGTTGTCAATTAATAAAATAACTTCACAGGAAAAAAAAAATAAAGTGGAATATGGCATATGAATAAAATAACATAAATCATATATATATGTTATACAGTTTCTATAAACGTAATGGAAAGGAAATCTAGATTTAAATTCTGGTAGCTTTAAATAGGCAAGGGGCAAATTACAAGAAAGAAATTTTCAGATGTTAACAGCTGCAAATAATTGAGAAACTTGGAGCACCTTCAGGTTGTAAGATCAGCACGAAGGTATGAATACCAGAGGAATCTTGTTTAAGAGATGTGGCCTCTTTCTTTTGCTGTCTATTAATCAGTCTAAAAAACACATGGAGATAATCTCCCTTATCACTGCTTCTAGATGGACTGCAGCTAACTTCTGACCTAGCTGTTACATTTTTTTGTACTCCCACCCAATCTGATCTTGCTTTCCGGTTACTGATGTGAAATACAAAGATTTGGTCTGTGATTTAATCTCTTAGATTCTGCTTTTTCTGTATGTCTTACTTGTGAAGTGCTTGGCTCAGTGACAGAGGACCTTCTCTGTGTGACTGCTGTTTCTGTGAGATGGGAGATAATACTGAAGTGCTGAAACAAAAATGTTTCTGCTTTCATGTTTTGTTTCCTGTTTCTGTCAACCTCTCCATCATTTATGCCAAGTACAAGTTTTCATTGTGGTGAAACATTTGCATGTGTGATCTGTGTCTCATCTCCTGTGCAGCAGAATTTGAGGACAGGGAATGTCTCTGACCGGAGAATACTTGATTGCCATGTGAAAACAAAGATTCTCTGCCTCTGATTAACAGAACTGATGTGCTGCACTATCAATTCCTATGTCTATTCTATGAAATTTCACCCACATACTTGTGTAGATAAATTTGCAAAATTTGTAGATACTACTGAAAGTTTCATTTTTCAGATGAAAATCATATAGGTTATGTGCAACAGGTAGAAGAAATATGCATTTTTGTGAAAACCTGATTTAGTTATTTTTCTGTCTCTGGTTTTCAAACTTTTGAATGAAAATCAGCTGTTTAAATGCCAACACTTTGCTTCCAGTTCTTTCCCTTTCTAGAGTTGTATGAACAACAGACAGAAATATGGCCTCAATATTTCTTCTTTTTTAGTAGTACTTTGGTGGTTTTGAGGAAAAAAGTGAACCCACTCATTCTTGGAGTTTTTCAGAGAGGTTTTTCTTGATTTCTGTTTTCCTGTTGAAGCTTCAGCTTCTTTTATAGCTTATGTTTTCATTAATAAACTGGCGAATGGTGCTGATGATACAAAATCTTCCCCTGTCAGAAACAATGAATGATTAATTGAGAACAGGGATATTGGGTTAGAAAAGATAATAACAGACAAAGCTATATTAAGTAATCTAAAATTCTGAACTGACTGGGAAAAACTGAATGGTGAGATGTGAAGAAAATAAAAACGCTAAAAAAGAAGAGGCAATCTAAAAGCCTTGTAATATAAAAAGAGGCCCTTTGCATATTGCTCTTGCCAATAGATGTCACTGTGAATCACTGACACGACATCCTGAATAAGACCCACTGTGTCCTGAAGGCTCAGCCTGTGAAGAAGAGTATGCAATATAACTCACATATTAAGGATGTGCTGTTGATTGTGATTTACTCCCTTAAAAGTGAAACAAGATGGTGAAAAAAAGAAGAATAAATAATTACTTTCTGCTGCATAACAAAAGATACTCAGATTTAAAAGGTCATATTTAAGTGAATATGTGCATTTAAATGCTCCCCTTTTTTCCATGAGCAATTGCTATTGCATAGTTTCACACATGCCTGAAGTCACACATGCCAGAAACAACTGCTATAGGAGCAAGGTAAGTTTTTCTGTGTTTTTTTCTATTTAGAGGTTTCCCCAAGCATTAAAAAAACAATATCAATGTCATTTGTGTGCAGGGAGCCTGGATGATGCATGGCCACATCAGCACTACCAAGCAGGCTCTGCAAGTCTGGCACATTCTGTCTTAGCTGGACATCCCTGAGCTCATAGAAGGCCACTGGGCAAATCATGGGCAGCAGGGCAGATTATGCCAGTGCTTAAAATTCTGGCTGCAAGCTCTGGGGCAGGACAAATTCACACAAACAGTAAATACAGCTGAGCATAGGTAATCATCATTAACCATTTGTGGTTTTTTATAAAGGCTGCAATGAAGTTTCATATGGAAAATCTGATCTGATTTATGTAAACCAGTTTCTGCTTCAGAAATTTTCTGAATCAGGTGAATGGTGGTGCTCATTTCAGCCATGGTGCTACTGTTGCCTCACTGTGTGAGGTTCCACAGAGGGCTTCTCTACCTGTCTCTCTCAGTTATGAGATACTGAAATGTCACTGTAGGAACTCAAGGCAGGCTCCTTGGTTCACACAAGCACACTGTAAATGTAAATGTAAATAGGTATTAAAAGATCTTTGTGGTATTTCAAAAGTTACATCAATCAAGTGAAGCCCCTGCTATCTGAAAAAAAGGGAAGATTTCACCCATTTTAAAAAGGGTAGAAAGGAGCACCCCAGGAAATACTGACATGTCAGCCTCACCTCCGTTCTGGAAAGATCATGGAAGAGATCCTCTTAGAAGCTATGCTGAGGAACATGGAGGACAGGGAGGCAATTTGAGATGGTCAGCATGGCTTCACCAAGGGCAAGTGCTGCCTCACTTGTGATTTTCTTGTGATTTTCTACGTTGAAGTGACTGCATCAGTGGACTAGGAAGGAGCCATTAATGTCATCAATCTGGCCTTCTGTAAGACCTTTTACAGTCCCCCACAAGACCCTTCACTCTAAATTGGAGCAAGATTGATGGGATGGGTGGACTGTTCAGTGGATGAAGAATAGGCCACATATCATGCAGAGGGTATTGGGCAATGGCTCAGTGTCCTGATGGACACCAGTAACAAGTGGTGTCCCTCAGGTGTCTATACTGGGAGCAGCACCCACAGCCTAGAAAGCCAAATTATGTCCTGGACTGCATCTCTTTGTTTGTTTAATTTATTTGCATATCTGTCATTTTTACTGCTCTGGATTTCCTCCTTCATGTCAGCTTGCAGAGATAGGTATACACAGCCTACATGGCCCCCACCTCTGGGTTATGGCAATCAGGATGTAATCTAGTAATCTACCCCTGCAGTGCAGCCATAGCTGTGGGAACACCCAGGATATCAGAGCTGAACAGAACTTGGGTAAACACGCTGCTTAGGTGTGATATTGCATAAATAATACAGAAGTCTCATGATTGTGCATCACTTTTCCCTAGTGACTGGTGCATTGCATCCTGACTTTGTGTTCAGAGGTGCTTGTAGAGGCGTTCACAGTAAATTCCTGCTAAACTAGGTTGAGATTAAAAAAAAAAAAAGATTCAACCAAGGCCTTTCTCTTGCATCCAGTAATACATGCAGGAGAAAAACACAGCTGACTGAACTGCTTTTTAATGAAATAGAGAAAGCTCCATTTAGTTTTCTGGAAAGTGTGTATTCCTGTTCAATTGTGCTCTACATGCTGTTATTTCTATATCTGTAGTGGACTTGTTTTCTACTATGGCTTAAGGCTCTTTAGAATCAGTTGCCATCTCAGCCTGGGCAGTGGGGCAGCTCTTCAGCCTGCACATCTTCGAGTGCTAGGATGTGCTTCGTTTCTAGTGCCTAGCACTGTCACTGAGGTAGGCATAGAACACTTACGAGCTAATGCTTCTTACTAGCACTTTTTTCATTTGGCAGTGGAAAAGCTATCTAATCAAGGAATAAAAGCACTGACCAAAAGAGAGCCTAGATGGCTAAAAAGAGCTATATTTAGTTGCATATTCTTGTTTGCTGATGCCGTTTTCTGAGTTTACAGTGAGGGACAATGTAAGTACTACCAAGTTACATCAGTGAAGAGCTCCTGTTAAAAAGCAGTGTAGCTGGTTCAAAGGCTGCCTATCAAGGTACTTGCAGAGGCAACAGGGATGCCACCTACTTCTTGAATTAATGTGCTAGATACCAACACCCCCTGCTTTTCCAGAGGGGATATCAAACGTGTCTGCTGTGCCTTGCACTGAACTTATTATCTGTGCCTCTCAAGGTAAATAAAACAAGCCAGGACTCACTTTCTGGTCCTGGAATAAGGGCCACAGCATGTCCTGTGTTTGTACAGATGAACTTCCTGCATATTTTATTGCATACAATCTATTGGAGAGCATAATCTCACTTGGTTTAGTGAATGCAGGTTCTCTTGCAGAGAGTTCTAACTGACATTTGCCAGAACCACACTGGGGAGCTTCCACTTGACCATAGCCAAAACCCTCCTTCTCCAGCTGTTAGTATGGGCACAACTGACTCTTCTGGTATGTGCTTAGGTTGCTACACACAGCAGTGTGACCCCAGGCTTCACCACCACCTCTATTCTTGCTACATCCCCCTTGAGTGGCTGTGTGACGTCTTGTCCCCAGTCTGTCTGGACACTTAGCCACAAGTTGGCTGCTGTGTGAGCACCACTGCACATGGCATTCCTGCACAACACAGGTATTTAGATGTCTCATAAATGAGAGAGGCAGCCTGGTGTCTGCTTTCTGGAGTTCTCTACTGAATTTAGCCACTGGTATTCATCCTAAGTTTCATTGCAGGTGCCAAAATGCATCTTCTGGAACCTGTTGTATGTTTTCTTGTGCCTTTCCTTGTTTGCAAAATGGTGCATTGATGCTTGTTCTTGCACTATTGTCTTGCATGTGGTCATTCATGTTGCCTGTCAGCAGAATTTCCCGTTTTTTGTGACTTTTGTGTTACAGAAGCCAGCATTTACAAATGCTGTTTAACCACTGTCTTTGTTAGGTATGCAGTCAAACTAGAACCAGCTGGTCCTGTGCTCTGAGCCAGGAGCATGAGGGTGAGACCAAGGATTAGAAATTGAGTCCCCTCTTCTTTCTCTTTGGGCAAAGGTTTGCAGCCTGGAAAACTGGATATGTAGAGGGGGTTGACTGTGTGCCAGGACAGATCACATATCTATTTTAGAGAGAGCACTGAAAGGTGTTTTTAGAATGCCATGTTTTAATGCTCTAGGGGACTGAGCCACGTCTAGGATGAGAGCCTTGTGCAGAAATCCATTTTTATTTCTAACTTTCCACCACTTTTCTTTGTGTCTTTGCAGGAGTCACATTATGTCAATATTTTCAAATGGATACTTAACTCCTTGTTTAGCCATTTAAAAAGAAGCTTTTAATTTCCTTGAAGTACTGACTACCGAAAATATCTGCTAATTAACAGAAGCTCCAGCCCTGTGGATCACTTCTGTTGTGGTGTTTAGAGATTTTAAAGCATAACCTTTAGGAACAAGTGCTCAGGAGTAGTCTTATTATTAGTCTAACCATCTCACTGGAATAACTATATCTCTGTATATTTGCAGATATACAGAAGAACATGAGTAAGAGCACAATACATGTCACAGCCTTTAATACAATTAAATTTTAATAAATAGTCCTTTATAATTATAATTTTGTTCTGTTTAATAATTTATTTGAATTCCAGCTATGCTCCTTTCACAACTGACATAACTTGCTGTAGTATCATAGAAATGAGATCTCAGAACTATATCTAGAGCTTGATCTCCTGAACATAAGCGTCTGGTCTTGCAACTGCTTGAGCCAAATATCTGGCTCAAGTGGAGGTGTTCTCCACCTCCCCCTCATCAATCAGATATTCTCAAATGAGTTAAAATGTCAGTTGAGGAAATAAATATGTCTACAGCAAATGTTTGGAAGAACTAAAGGATCACAAGATAGGACAGCAATGTTCATACCAGAGGAACCTAGGTGGCGAAGCAGGGAACAGTGAGTGAAATAGGAAACAATTCTGTAGGTCTTGGCAGAGCTTTCCTTTGCAATAGTTATCTAAAGCTGTCTGGAGGCTTTCCCTGGAGCCTTTCTCTCTCTTGACCCAATAATGAAAGAATTCATGTTACAAACTTTGTTGTGGGATATGTAAAAGAAATGCAAACCACCAGATTGTTGGCTGATAGCCTTGGGAAATCCTGCCTTAATGTTAATCCTGAAGGACTTGTTCAAGGGCTAAAAGCACTCAGAATAGCTGGACTGTGGCTGTTTCAGGCATTTCTTTTAAATATGTGCATTTTTACAGACAGAAGACACAATGGATCCATGGGACCATAACTCCAAAATATGTAGCAGGAATAACCTGTATGATTCCATGAAGATAATTAAGAATAAAGGGTCTTGAGAGGCTATTAGACCACACTTCACAATGGTGCAGATCAGTGCAAGAGCACACAGTTTGGTGAGGTACAGAGGGGACATGCAGATCTGGCCTCCCCTGAGGAGTGCAGGGAAGCCTGATCACACACACAGAAGGGGCTGTGGATGTCCCCTCCTTGCTCTTCCTCATGGGGACCCTCCTGATAAGATAGGGGTGGTTCTACTGCATCAGGTGCTGACAGCTTTTTCGCCACTGCTACCAAATCTGTCCTAACACATTTTTAAAGGGTAAATCTAAACATTTCCTGATGTCACGTTGCAGGGGTGCCAAGGGTCAGTTTCTCCTTATCAGGAGGAAGCAGTTTGGTTTCAAGGGACAGCCCAGATGACCAGATTGCTCCCAGCCTCAGCTGTCTCCTGGTTAACACGCTCCAGCTGAAGGATCGAGCTTACAGCAGGGCAGGAGAGGGTATGCTATGAGGTACCATTTCCAAAAGTATTGGCAGTGCATGTCTTGGAAAATTCCTCTAAGACCATCAAGTCCAACCATTAGTAATTCACATTATTGCATTACTCTGGATGCCGTGTCCCAAATTCACCAGTTTTCATTGCATTAGTCATGCCAGACGCTAACTTTTGCGTTTTTTTGGCCCATTCACTTCTTTATCCTGTTCAGTTGTGGTTAACAAGCAGTTTGCTAAAGACCCCAGTGGCAATAAGAGCAGGCCAGATCACCACTACACATCAAATCTGTGGCCTCAGAAAAGTGTGTCCTTGTGCCACTGGGTTTTCTGTGAAGAGCTGATGATTTTGTGACCAAATGGTCAAAAATGGTGCTTAGGGAGCTGTCTCTCACTGGTGCTGGCTAAGGGTAGCCCTGACAGGCTCAGCTGTGGCTGAATTCAGGTGTGGGCCTGGCTTGGGTCACCATGGCTGTGTGGCAGAGTTTGGCAGATAAATGCTGCTCCCCTGCCCTGCTGAATCTGGTCTGGGGCTTTTCCCAGCTCAGCCTTAGATTTCCACCTTGGTGTGTGTATGAGTATATTTATGAGAAAATTAAGCAGAAGTTACACACTTCCGAACACAATGAATGTCAGAGACATCAGGGATATCCTTGGAAGTGTTCAAGCCATGTTGTGTGGGGCTCTGAGCAACCTGATCTAGTGGAAAGTGTCCCTGCCCATGGCAGGAGGTTTGGAAATAAAGGATTATTAAGATCCCTTCCAACCCAGGCCAGTCTATGATTCTAAAATATTCCAGGTTCTAGATTTCACAGATGTGTCAAATGTGAGCAGAAGCTCTCCAAAGAAAAAATGGGAGGTGAAAGTAATGGATATCTGAAAGCAGATCACTAAGTGGCAATAGGTTGGTGGTGAGGGAAGTGCTCATTTCAGGCTGCAGATTTTACAGTGTGATTTGTTGGTTACCTCAGAGTATTGCAAAAGACTTAATGACTTAAACAGTCAATAAAATAAATGCATTTTATTTGAGCTGTCTGCTAATGCAGAAAAAATTCAATAAGGCCTGCAAGGAAGTTAGAATGCATTACCATAACATAACCAACATAGGCAGCAGTATACCAGGAATCTTGGTGGTCCCTCTTCTCCTTTCCCTTTCCCTTTCCCTTTCCCTTCCCCTTCCCCTTCCCTTCCCATCACCCATTCAAATTACTGCACTGGGTAATTTTCCTTTCCATCTCTTTTACAATCCCATTAAATCCTATTACATGTCAATATAGTGATAGCTTTATGTCCTAAACTGCAATCCTGTTTGTATTTTCTCTTTCTTTGCTATAAAGATAAGAGAACTCACCTAACCTGCTAGTCAAGTCTGGACATTTTGTGACATGAGCTTGCCTTTCTTTGATCAAGTTAAGGACACTTCCTTTTCCTTACTATTTCCTAGACTCTCAAGCAATTATTCATTTTCTTTGTTGTCATAATCAGGTCTATTTGATTTTCAAAATTCTTTCTGCTTAATGTTTTCACTTGTATTTCATTAAAGGTAATTTCTGAAGGAGTTACACTAAAGGATGAAGGGTGAAGTCTTTATGTTGGAAATGAACTAGAGACAAACCAGTAGGTGCAGCTACCTGCTTCCTTTCACCCTTGTGCACACAGAAAGATTTTCAACTGATTGAACCCACAGCTCTGCAGCTCAGGCCCACTCTAAATCTGAGAAACTACAGGACACAGCCAGTTACAGATGTTTTCAAAGGGATTCTAAATGAAAGAGTTGTGTATAGAAAGCTGTTGTTCTGCCTAGCGGGTTTGTTATAATTTCTCAGTGGTGTTATGCTTTGCAAAGTTTAATTCTTTTTTGTGGGAGCCCAGGGTATTCCCCTGGCCTCCTTGGGGCCTGTACAGGGGGCTCAGAAGGCATCCTTGGAACCTGTACAGGGGGC
>PYHW01009979.1:208982-226035 GCA_013186435.1 Turdus rufiventris
CTTTTTTGCCCTCATAAGGAAGGTTACTGCTTTGAAACCAGCCAAAGTGATGTACCTGTGTCTCTGTTCTCACTTTTCCCCCAAGCACCATCAGCTTTTCCCTGAAGAATTGGGAGCAGTGAAAATGATTATTCTTTTGTTCATGGCAGTTAAAGGGATGATGCTGCACTAAGGCAGACTAAAGCACTGTGCTTTCAGGATTGCTCATAAAGAAGATATCAATTACCAGAGAGAATTATTGGCCTCTTCATGATTGTTTCTGTTATGTTTTCTTATGAACAGAAAGGGTGTTTTATTAGCTTTGCTTAATAAGGTAATAGGATGAGAATTGCAGGAATATCTGGCTGAATGTTCCTTATCTGCTTTTTAGTTAGCATGGAAGTGGAGAATGCTTATGAGTACTGAGTTCCTCATTCCCAAGTTTATGGATGAGCCTCTATTTGTTCATGATTCTGCATCAGAGATTGGTATTATTAGGAAAATACATTTGTTTTTACAAAAGGGAAAAAATCCTTCATCAAGGTGGAGGTCTAAGGCTAAGCTGAAGGATTGCATTTTACCTGCTATGTGCTTATCTGCAGTTTGTGTTCTCTCTTCTGCACTTTCAATTAACAAATTTTTCCTTTAATTCCAAACCAGGAGAATGAGACTATAATTATACCTTTTTTTTTTTTTTTTTCCCCAGGTGTAAATTGCTTAAATTGTTTGTGATATCTCAAAATCTGTTTCAAATGAAAAATTATCCATAAATGTAGCGCCTGTTTTGGAATGGAAAAAAGACAGGGCTCAGTATGATTTCATTGTGTTTCTTACAAATACATTACATGGAATTAAGTTAGAATATTGAGTTCTGTCATCATGCTTAACAAGCTAATGGCAGAGAGCAGTAATGCTATACAAGCCAACCAGGTATAATGTAATTTCATTCATTTCACAGGTTTTGATATACTTATTGCTACTACATTGTGGTAGCAAGTCACTGTCCAAGGCCTTGGTGATCCAGTTTCTGGCTACACACATTAGCTGAAAAGATGGTTTTGGGATTATAGCTTAATGAATGAAGTTTATAGCAGCAGAGATGGTATTTTCTATTTAAAATAGTTCAGCTTTCGAGTATGTTTGGAGCAGGAATTTGAAATTTCTCTGCAGTTTATAGTGTGTGAAGACCTGTAAATGTTTACAGAGCTGCTGTATAGTCAGAGGCATGCAAATGTAAAAGAAGCAACTCTATCTGTAGTAACACATGCTGCAAAACCCTAGCAGATAATGTTTGCTGACATAATTTAAGGCAGGTACTTTCTTTAAACAAAAAACATAAATTACATAGTGGGGTTGATTAGAAACCTAATTTCTTTTCTAATGCTTTATGTTGTTGCTTGTGGAGTCTGACTATCTTCTTCAGACCTTTGCCACTGCTAGACATTAAATAATTCAGCTGTCCTGGCTGGAGCAATTTCTAAAGCTGAAAATTGCTGTGTTTGAGAAATAGTGAAATGGGTGCTGAAGGTGTGTGGTTTAAATGCACAGCATTTTTTTTCCTTCCTTTAACTGAGAGAAATTTCAGTGTGGTTATTGTGAGGCTGTGCTGGTGATAAACACCAGGGTTAATTTTAAATAGATGGGTGGAAGTGCAGGATTAGGTAGGAACCAATAGTGGTGAACTCTTACTTCTACAGAAAAAGCCCAAATCTATCTACGGGATGGATCTCTAACAATACAAATTTTTTCATGGGATGCCATAAATTCATACACAGGATCATGCTTTCAGCTCTCAAATCTCAACAGCCTCTTTCAGATGAACTCCTGCATTACTTTGAAGTCTTCAAAAAAGCAGATGAGAGACAGCATAATTTAAATTTAACTACTCTCTATATTATTATAATCAGACTGTGATTATGTTTACCCTAGCATTTACTGAATTCGACTGTCAAGATACCATCAAGTTTTTAATTGCATAAGCCAACCTGTAAATAAAAACATACTTTAAAATCCTAAATACATAACAATAGTTTTATTCTTACAGAATAAATAATAAGAATATGCTTTATAAATATTGATTAGTTGAACTTTGTAAACCTATTATGAACAAGACAAAACTTAGAAATTTTGAGAAAATAACAGGAATTTTTCCTTCTACTTTGCAGAGTAACACAAACAGTGGTGCAAAAATAATCTGTTTTTAGAAGTATATGATTGCATTGATCATATGTGCTTATCCTTGACATTTGCTTTGAAAACATTTTACTGATAGCTTTTTTTCAATGTGAATGATGAGTAATTATATTTTAGGGGCTTATAATATTGTATAATACTGTGTTATAATGGTCCCTTAATATAAAAAGTTCTGTAATTATAAGGAATTATTTTTCCTGCCCAAGTTGGTTTTGAAAGTCTGAGTATGTCCTGCATGGATTCAAGATTTCTTGGAGTTCTGATCTAGAATTTTCTTTTCTAATTAATAAGACAAAATGGTCACACACGACTCAGTCTTTCTGAGAAAGTCCACATTGCTATAAATGAAGTGGAAAACAAACACAAAAGGTGTGAACATTTCCTGTTACAAAAGTAAATGAAACAACACAAGTTCACTAGCACCCATGACTCTTCTTGAGGGGTCTGTGGTTTAAATGGCCACTTGGGGAAAACATCCATCTGGAAGCATGGGCAAAGGTGGAAATATTTGCTGTATCAGGATAAGAGGCAATCATCTCCACCTACTTAACACAAAGGCGTATTTTTTCTAGTCCTCATCACTGCAGCTTTGGTAAGGAAAGGGAAGAGAAAAATATGTGTTTGCAGTATGTCAGTAACCAACCTCCAGGAAAAGAGTGACAATTGCCAAGCTATCCAGCTTGTTGAAAGCCTCAGCTGCATTCAAATTCTTGTCTGCCTTCCAGTGAATGAGATAAAGCTAAAAACCAATTAACAGGATCAATTTTGCTGGTTCTATTACAAAGGAATGCCACAATTAGTGAGAAATAGAAAAGCCACTCTGCACTCTTAGGGTCTGACGAAACAGAGCGTGCTTGTGAATGCTTGCAGATTTATGGTGGTCAGCTGAATTGCCCTGGCATTGTCAGGACTCACTCAGGCTTTACCTTGGGTAGGCAGAACTGCAAGGATTCCTGAAAACAATTTAGGGGTAAGTACACAAAGATGTGGGCAAGCACAGCTTATAAAAAAAGCCATACCTTTTTCTAGCTCTGCTTCTATTTACAGTGCATGCCTTTGAAAATGTAGTATACATTAACTAGCATTTTGAGGAGTGTAACCACTTTGTTACACATGGTGCATTATTTATCACAATACTCCCATTTACTGCAAAACATTGATGGTGTGGCCATGTATGTCATAGAGTTTTAAGGAGCTTTTGTTTTATCTTGCATTGCATATTGTATCTTGAGGGGGTTTTGGGGGTTTCTTTCGGTGGGTTTTATGGGGTTTTTTTTTTTGTTTTTGGGGACGGGTGATTTTTTTTGTTTGTTTGGGGTTTTTTTTGTTGTTGTTGTTGTTGTTGTTTGAGGTTTTTGTTTGTTTGTTGTTTTTTGGTTTTTTTCCCTTTTTACCTGTGGAATACAAACTTCCAGTTTGGAAAGCTTAAGAATTTCTTTAAATGCTGTGTCACCTATGAATATGCTTAGCAATTCTTTAGGAATTAAGTAACTCTATGGAAATAGACTCATCCTGGATTACTTGTATATTGTTTCGGCAACATCACAAGAGAAAATATAAATTGTCCTTAAAATACAAGGAGGTGATTCTAAGATATAGAAACAGAACATGGAAATTATCATATAATAAACATAGTCTTAAAATTCTGATTTCAATTCCTTTTTGCTTCTAATTCCTTTTAATTTTAAATCAGATTGCTTTATTTTCAATTTAACATCTGTACTGTTTCAACATATTTTAAACTTTGATTCAAAACAAACTATTAAACACTTAATCATGCTCTGCTTAAACACAGCTGAAGAGCACAATGTCTTCAAACTGAAAGTAATTCTAAAGGGACACCCCTTTCTTATCTTGGCTGTATCAAGTGAGATAACTTTATCACTCTGGCAAGAGAAAAGAAGATAGTTCTGCCTGTGTGTTCCTAATGCCTGGATGAAAAATGTATAATCCGTCTCCTTAGTTTGTCATGTTGGAATGTTCATAAAATCTCAAAAACTGCCAAAGATAACATGACATGGAATGAACATGAATAGTTTGTAGTATGCTGATGACTAGTGGCAGGACTTTAGGGCACTAGAAAACAAATAAAATCTGTTATTTTAGAGATGGTTTAAAATTTTTGTAAAACAGACTTTGCTTCATTATCTGAAGACATTTTACATACCGGACTGCTGCTGGGGCCCCTACTAGATAACCTTTTTCCCTCTCTGCTCCTTAATTTCTTCTGGGTTTCCGTCTAATTTGCTGTCCTTGAAAAGCCAGGAGGAACAAAACCAACAAACCCTACCACCTTGCAGAGATCAGCATGCTGGTAGCTTCAAGGAGCTCCAGCTACAATTATAGTGGGGCACTGGGTGCTCAGGCTCTCTGAAAAGCAGATGATGTAGTATCAAGCTCAATGCACTGGTACAGCTGACCTTTTAAACATTTACCAAAGGTTATTTACTTTCATACCTGTACCTTACAGCCCCATTTCATTATTTAAATATGGATTTAGATTATCTAAATTTAGCTTAACAAGCACAGTCAGCATAACCCAATTTGCTCTTGCAAGGTCAACTTTGCACATGCAGGGATGGTATTGCATTTGTAAGATAAAATAACTACCAAAGCTATCTACATATACCTTTTTTTTCTCCCTAGGGATGATATATGTGAACAGACCTTAAAAACCTGACTTTGGCTTTTTTTTCATTGACTCTGCCTCTGAGGCATATTTCCTTCCACCCACTGTGTGCTCTGAGCCTTGTTCATTATTTTGTAATGGAAATTAAACTTCTGCAATGTTTATGTTCCAGAGAGGGGTCCTCCAGTCAGCCTTGCAAATGCATGAAGTATGGTAAAAACTTTATTAATCAATAAAGTCTTCCTGACAGCCAAGTTATAGATTTCAAAGATTTTTATACTGTGCAAGCAGTTTTGTCCCTATTCACACCATTTTATATGAGATTATTTTTAAGTATCTAGAGAAAAAAAACCCTGACAGTTCATGCAGTTAAGCCAAAGCCATTGAAGGTTTTAATTCTAGGTATGTATATGAGTGTTTCAGTCATACTAAATCTGCATGTCTCTTTGACACAGTTTCAAATGTCAGGTGAAATACATGTGCATACATCTGCTACTCCTGTTTTAAAGGTCGATTTCTTCACAGAAGTAGCAGTTATAGGTATTTGATGTTTTCTGAATTTAGAGTAGGAGCTGCTGCCCCAGGTGTACTCAGATGTTATTGACATTGCTTATTGGTCATTACCACTAATTCCTTGCTTACAAGCACATACAAGTGTATTGATTTCCAGTGACAGGCAATTGTAATTGTTCATGATGCTTTGAAATATGTGCCTGGAGTTGCATTTGCAACATTATCCATCCACAGAAAGAAATCTCCTTTGCTATCAAAGTAATAACACTCTCCAAGGGGAAAAAAAAAAAAAACCTAGTCCAGGGTGTTTTCAAATGGGGTAATAGAGTAACTTTTGCATATGTATAAACCTCCCACTGTAGATTAAAAAAAAAAAAAAGGCGCAATTGAGTAACTGTGTTTAGAAAGTCTCCTCCTACATTCCCCTCCCCAAATCAGTGAGTATCCTGGAGGTTTCCTACTGGGAAATTACCTTTTTCCATTGACACAAGAAACTTGCCAACAAGTCCTGATTTTAAAGATCATAATTTGGATCATCATCATTTAAAATGTGCTGCTAACTGGTGTAATAGAATTAGCAGGATATCCTAATCTATGTAAGTACTCCTGAAAAGCAAATAGTCTTTCTATATAATTTTTTTTAAAAAGAGAATTAAAAAAGAAATCTCATATCCTCCTCTTCGGGTCCTCCTTTTACTAACCTGAGGGGTTGTCTTTATTCTTGTCCTTAAATTTCATGTGGAATTAAAGTCCAACACCAATGATCTCTTTGCATATGGAAGGTTTCCAAGTGACTCACATAAGACCCACAAACTGATCTCCTTTTACATACTTGATTTTAGTATCTATAGAAGACTGAAGGTCTCCACTGGCAATAGAGTATAACTTGTGCCAGTGATCAGGTCCCAGACAAAATAAATAATTGAAGTTTTCTACTTCTAATTCTGTACCAGTACTAAATTGATGTCCCTTTCCCATGGAATGGTATACATAATAAAGGTACTTGATATGTAATCAATGTAACTTATTATTGTTATAATTAAAATAAATAAATATATTATTTTAAAATCTGGTTTTCTGTTAAGGATTGCTTTTACCATTGTTGCCTTGTTAACTGCAGCTCAAATTTGCCTTTTTTCTTCTCCTTGCAAGGTGCTGTCTTCTTTGAAAAAACACTACCAGGGTCAAGGAAAACTATTAAGAAAATATGTCTGATTTGAATTTCTTCTGAATTTCTAAGTTATGTATGGGCTTTTACATACCTGGTCGAAGAGTAAAGATATTAGCATTTTCTAACCAACCTTTATTGATTCCATATCACTTCAGAATGGCATGAGAAACTATGATTTTAAAAAGGGTTGTAATAAGGAAACAGTGTGGTTTGCACAATCAGAAAACATTTACTTTTTAATTCAGTACATATATTAAAACAGATGTGAGTTGGATGCCAAATTAAAATAGAAATCATCCTAACTGTTTAAATCTTGTCCAAAGACCTTTACACTAAATAACCCAAAGGATAATTATGATATAAAATTGAAGACTAAGAGAAAGCAGTGGATGCTCAGCCTTTTATAAAATTAATGTCAGTGATTACAGAAATTTATATGCAGATTTTAGAACATTGATTTTGAAAAGTCACTAAAAAAATAGTCAGTCTCCGTAGCTCTTAGTAGTAGTAAACAACAAGCAGTGTTCAAGAAAATGGTCAATATATTATTAAATACTACATTAATACAACCAGCAATGCTCTTAATAAGAAAGGAGTTCCAAAACCTACTAAATCCTACCGGCTTCAGATGTTTTGGAAATGATCTCAGGGCATTTTTGTACTGCTGGGAATCTTCATGGCAATCTTTTGGAAACTAATACCTGACTGCTTTAAGGCTAAATTCTGCTAAAACTTATGGGATTTTGCTTGGCTAGACTCTGTCTCATGCATACTTAAAAGCAGGATTGCGTTTTTAGGACGCAATGCTTGACAGGTACTGCAGCATATTAAATAGTTGTAGTATGATCTGTATTTGCAAACATTTGAACTGAGTGTACAGAGTAATTATTTCTGCATAAAATAAGGTTTATCATAGATTATGTAAGTCTTGCCATGTCATCCTGCGTTGCAAAAGTGAAACCTGTTGACATTTTCTTGTTTTTCTGACAGGCTATTCTCAGTAATAGGAAACTACTGATATCTGCTTGTGCAGATGTCCGCAGCTGACGTCAGGAATTTCAGACACCATTGTGCAAGTTGTGTTCTAACCTGTAAAACTTGTTGCAGTGATGATTAGGGATGTGACAACTTTTTGGTACCTCTCAGTCATAGGTGGATAGCAATTGTCTGTTCATTTTTTGGGTTGTTCATAAATTATATTTTATCAGAACAGAGAATGTTCAAAGGAAAATTAACACCACAAACTTTTGCTGAAAGACACCTTCGCCTGCTTAGTCTCTGATCCAAGTCAGATTACTAAAATGATATCAGCCATTTTGAAACAGAATGTGCATGTTGCAGAACAGAAATTTTGACTTTTGACCAGATCTGATATCAATTTTCATCGTTCCTTGGGAATAATGTAGGAGATAAGTTCCTTCACTCCCATGAGAGCCAGAGCACCAAACCATCTGCAGTTCTTCACACTCATGGCAGGGTGAGAGAGACCCCTCAGTTTCCTGTCTGCCATCAGTTATCTGTAGACTGTGTTGGCTACTGTGAATTAGTTACATAGATAATATCAAAGACCTTCCTGTAGTCAAGAACAATCAGCTGAATCACTGAAAAAGAAAGAGACTAGTTAGATGAGACTAACCCAGAGAGATGAGAAAATGTATTTATGGTTTGTGGGAAACAGATGGTACATTACAGCCTGATAGAGGGACAAGATAATATAAAGAAATTCAGTGACAAAGAATACAGAAGAGTGGGCCAAGGTAATTTCGAATTTTCTAAGAATGAAGTTTTAGGAATAATACCAAAGGAAATATAAATATTATCTTGTTATACATATGCAATGTGAATATAATTTGGAAGTATTACCATCGTTTCTTTTGCTTGATCAGATAATCAATGTAAATTTTATGACTATGAAAAGTATTCTTTCTGCATGAGGTGAGCATGGCAGAGATTCAGTAAAATGATCTCTTGGAAGAGGAGCCAGGCTTTCAGAACTGTGACCTTTTCACTGTCTCATCAGCCTGACTATAAAGTAATTCTAGACTCTGGTTTAATGCAGCAGATTGTGTGTGACTGACACAACAACTGGTTTGCTTCTTGAAACCCAACACAACTGGCTTATGATTCCTGCCATTACTGTTTTCTCTTTCTACATCCCTAAGTGTACTTCAGCTTTTCCTATCACTGTTGTTAAAATACTTGAAGTATTTCTTAATAAAGTCTAACCTGCTAGTTCTTACAACTTTAAATAAAAACCTGTCAACCCCCTTTTTTTCTTTTGCATGAATACAGGGAGTAAGGTTAATGTTATGAAGGAGCTGTTGACCTCATGCAAAGCCTCCATGAGCCAGGATTCAAAGAAAAAGAGTCCAGTGGGGTTTTTTTAATAGACTTTCCAAATTTTTTTAATTCTTGAGGTTACAGTGAAGCTATGCAATCAGCCTTTTCTCCAGACGGCAAAGAAATTAGGTTTGACTTTAAAGAATATCCGAGGAAATGAAGCTTAGAAAGGGTGGCTGAAAGCTTAGTGCTTGTTGCACAGCTCTCTCCATTTGGGCAATTTCTTTCACATCCCTTATCCAGCTGACAAAACCCATTTCAAGGCTTTTTTAGCAACTTCATACTAGGAGGAAATACCTGAACACAAAGAGCACTGAAATATTTTTTTCCAAAATAAGAGGGTTTTGTAAATTGCCATTGGGATAGAAATAATTTTTTTATAAATTTAAGTCAAAACAATATGATTTAAAGCAGTTCATTTTTGTGGCTTTTGTGCATTCCTCCACTGATTATTGTTGTCCAGATGTTGTCATGTTTTTGCAATACATTAGAATTTATGGGACTAAATTGCTGAGACAGCAACCACAAAAAATGTCACAGCAGCACAGGGCATAGGAAGGCTGAGGATAATGTATGGTAATACCTTTCTTAAAACACAGCCCTGTATTCCATCATCCACTGATTATTGTCTACACATTTCAGGCTACCCCACTCTGCAGGGAAAGTGTTAGCACCCTTCCAGGAAACTGGGATTAATGAAATATGATAGCCTTGGCAAAACCTTCTCAGTATAAATAGAAGTGGATCCCTGGCTTTCTGGATGAATGTGTGCAAAGTTTAATGTCTAAAGCTCTGAACCTACAAAACATTATAGATATGTTTGACTTTATGCACAGCAGAACACCTCCTGATGTAATTTGAGAGTATGAAGTTAAAAATGAACATACTACAGGAATGAGTGAAAAATAGTCTTATTTGAAGGATGCTAGAAAAACCCTCTGAAAGTTCTTCTGAAAAATACATTATTATATGCCATTATTTGCATTATATTATATTATATTAACATTGAAATGATTTTTTCATTTTGTAAGTTCCAAATACTATATATCTCAATAGTGTACTGATCTGTGATAAAACCCTGCAAATATTCTTATTAATTATTTCACTAGCTCTCATACTGACATTTTTTATTTAACGTTTACAGAGAATTGAGACACTGTTATTTGTAATGGCCTGGTCAAAATTAAATATTGCATTAGATAATCTTCCCATGTAGCTATTGTAAGTAAACCAGTGGGGGGAAAGCTGCAAAGTTATGAAAGTTCTGGAGTGAAATAGGAGGGCACTTCCGAGCCACCAGTCACTGCTTGATCTGAGGAAGCTCTGGCCATCCTGGTGCAAAGTATTGCACAGGGTGCGAGAGATAAGGATCACCTTAAAAATAAAATAATTCATAGTAAACATTAGCCTATGGCATAAAGGTGTGAGATAGTAGGGCCCTGATGATTATGAAAGAGCTGTGGTCTCCTGTTACCTCACACCTGCTTCATGCACTGGGCTTTGCTGATGTCAGAGGCACAGCTCTGTGTGTGCACAGCTGGCTCTCGAGGATGGGATCAAATCTGGCTCCTCTACATGAGGGAAAAAGTGTCTTCTTAACTGGGGAATTTCACCAGCTATGGCCTATAGTTTTAGACTTTTAATACTAATTGAGCATGTATTTTAAGTTGTGAAATATAGTATATCAATCTGTATAAAAAGTATAGAACTGTCTGTCCTGTAACTCCCTGCCCCAATTAAAAGAACAGACAAACTCTGAAGCAAGGAAAAAACTTGTGTCCAAATAATGAAGTATTCATAATCTTTTCTTGTAACTAGGTACTAGGAACATGCAATCATATTTTCTAGCAAACAACAAAACTTTATCATTGTCATCATACACCTCATATTTAGGGAATATATTTAATTGCAACCAATTTTATGTTTAGATAACAGAAGAGATTTGTAGGTGGATAGGCAGACAGGGAATGATAATAAAACCAAATTTTATATTTTTTGGTTATACTGACACAACATTAAACAATTGGTATTAGAAATAATGGGGTAGCTCTATGTTTTTGTCTTTTCCTTTTAACTCTGTATCTTGTATAGTGGCAACAGACTCACAGATTTATAGATACAATATACAAAAGGGAAAGACAGACTGCTTTGGTGGTACCTTTTACCTTCCCTACTTTAGGGGTTTTCACCAAGCAGGCTTGTTCCTCCTGCATGGTTTTCACATTTTAAAGAACCCACAGATCCCAGAGTTTTGTATGTCAGGAGAGTGCTGAAAATTGTTACTTGAATTATACATTTTCAGGATTTGCAAGCTTCAGCTGAAACTGCTGATGAGTTTCAATGTAGCTTTGCCAGGTAAAAAATATATATACATACACACACACACACACACACATATATATATATGTCACTGCTATTGCTTGAGAATAAATTTGAGCTGTATCTGTGGAGCTGTATGTATGGAGGGAGATGTTTGTCCAAAGTAACCAAATGCATTCAATTTTTGGAGTTCCAAAAATTTTATTTCTTTTTTACAAGGATGGGGAGGTTAAAAGACAAAGGGAATGGCTGTAAACTAAGAGAGGGTAAGTTTAAATTACATATTAGGAAGAAATTCTTTACTGTGAGAGTGGTGAGACACTGGAACAGGTTGTCCAAAAAGATTGTGAATTTCTGGAAGTGTTCGAGTGTGGGATGTGGCCCTGAGCAATCTGTCCATGCCCATGGAAGGGGATTTTTCTGTGATACTTCAGTGATTTGTGATAGCATTTATTATGGAATTACATTAGGCATTAATTAATTTCACGATTTTGTACAGAATTGACTGTTGAATAAATAGCACAAGAGAAATTACTTCTTTCAGGTGTCACTGACTGTTGAAACGGCATCTTTTTTAATCAGCTCCTGATAGAAAGAAAATATTTTAATCAGAATAAGGCGGTCACAGTCTCCAGCTTGGAGGCTTTCAGTGTGGAGCTGTGCCCTCTGCTGTTGGCCAGAGCACAGTGAAGGAACAGCAATAGGCAGCAACCTGAATACATTTTGACCTGAAACATGGGTAAAATGGGACAGTTCAAAAACGTATTCTAACAGAACTATTTTTATAGGGTAAGGTTGTTGTTCAAAACCTATCATATTTGTGATATGAGGATTTTTGTCAGCATCCTATGGAATATTTAATTCAAGTTTTATTGTAAATTTCATCTGGTGGCTATGAATATTTTTTTGTTTCTCATCACCTGAGAGTCTCTTCAGTGAAAAACAGGAGCAACAGAACTTTTGAGACAGTTTTTTTTTTTTTCTTTTCTCAGGGATGAAGCATTAAAATTCATTATTTCTTCTGAAACAATAGGTAGAAAAAGTATTATCTCTTCTATCAAAATAGAAGTAAAAAACCAAAATGTATATCGTTACTGGAAAGGTTATTGTTCTTTTTATTATTGTTGAATCTTTTTTCATTAAATAATGCTTAAAATCCAATTAAAAGCTTATTTGTCTACATTACTTGCTGACTATTCTGCCTGTAATTTACCATACCTTTTAATCCACATTGATGACAGTCACAAAGAATAATTTCTATGAGCCAGTGAGGGATGCAGTTCTTCTTTCACAATTTCTCAAATAGAGTTATCCATTACAAAGGGACAAGGGGGGAAAAAAGTCATAATTTCAGTTTAAACTGTTTGCTGCTATTCTAAACTATTTTTCTCTTTGAGCTACTGAGCTGCTGGAAACACACCTACACAAGCAACACATTAAAGTTTTGTTACAAATGTAAAATGCAGATATATATCTATGCAAATAAGCTTATTTATGCATCACAGTGGTAGTTTAGCTGATTTCCATTCTAAGATTTTATCACACACGCAGTGTTCTCTCTTGTTATGTTCCACATTAAACTCTACAAGTGTAGTGCAAGTTGGAGAAGTATCCAAACTGCAAGATAGGGGTTGGGGGAGCAAAATGCCTCTTGTGGTTAGCGATCTGGTTTGTGACCACTTGAGGAACCTGAACATAGGGATGTTGAAATAAATCCCAGCATCCTGAGGAAATTGGCTGATGCTGTTGCCAAGCCACTCTCCATGACATTTGAAAAATCACAGTAGTCAGGTGAAGTCCTAGGTGACTGGAAAAATGGAAACATTGCACCCATTTTTCTAAAGGGCATAAAGGACGCTCCTGGGAACTACTGTCTTGTCAGCCCTACCACCTGGTAATATAACAGAACAGATCTTCATGGCAGCTATGCTGCATGGAGGACAGGAAGTGAATCAGAACATTCAGCATGGCTTCATCAAGGGCAAGTCCTGCCTGACAAACATAGTGGCCTTCTGTGACGGAGTTGTCTACATCAGTGGACAAGGGAAGAGCCATGGATTACATCTGTCTGCACTTCTGTAAGGCCTTGGGCACAGCCCCCACAACATCCTACTCTCCTAATTGGAGAGAGATGGATTTGATTGGTGAATGAGGAATGAGGAATTGGCTGGACCATGGTATCACCCAGAGGGCAGTGGTCAAGGGTTCCATGTCCCAAAGTATGTCAGTAACAGGTGGTGTCCCTCAGGGGTCCACAGGGGGACAAGTGAAATTTAATGGTTTTTATCAGTGACTTAGCCTAAGGGATCAAGTGCACCCTCAACAAGTTTGCAAATAGCACCAAGCTGAGTGGTAAGGTTAACACAGCAGAGGGACCTGCACAAGCTTGAGAAGCCAGCCCATGAGAACCTCAAGAGATTCAACAAGGCCAAGTGCAAGGTCCTGTACCTGAGTCAGGGCAAACCCCAGTATTATATAAACTGGGGTGTGAAGGGATGGAGAACAGTCTTTGCAAGAAAGGCTTAGGGTTTCTGGTGTATGAGAAGCTGGAAATGTCCCAGCAATGTGTGCTCGCATCCCAGAAAACTGACCATATCAGAACATTGGCCAGCAGGTCAAGAGAGGTGATTCTTCTCTGTTCTAGTGAGATCCCACCTGGAATACTGCAACCAGCGCTAGGACCCCAGCACAGGTAGGATATAGATCTGTGGAAGCAAGTTGAACAAGAGGAGCCACAGAAATGAGTAATTTCTTCAGAAATTTTTTCTCCTATGAAGAAAGGCTGAGACAGTTGTGCTTTTTCAGCCTGGAGAAGAGATGGCTCCAGGGAGACCTCACTACAGCTATTCAGTACTTTAAGGAGGCCTATAAGAAAGATGAGGATAAACATTTTAGTAGGGTGTGTAGCAATAGGACAAGGGGTAATGTTATCAATAAAAGAGGGTAGATTCAGATTAGATAAAAGGAAGAAGCTCTTTACAAAGAGAGTGCTGAAACACTGGCACACACTGCCCAGAGAGGTGGTGGATGCTCCGTTCCTGGAAACATTCACCTTAAGGTTGGACAGAGCTCTGAAAAAGATGATGTAGATGAAAATATCCCTGCTCATTGCACAGGGGTTGGAAGTAGATGACCTTTAAGGTTCCCTTCCAGTACTCCTCGATTTTATGATTCTGTGATATGTGCATCCACTTGCTTGATAGTGCATGGACAGCCTGGCACAGTGTGACTTTTCAGTACCTTTCCTTTTTCACCAGGGCATGTTTGAAACTTACTGCATATGCAACCTAAGAATAATATTTTTTAAAAGCCAGAAATATTTTTAGAAATGTCACAGAATTCACAAGCACCCCAGAGACATTAGACTAACTCTGTCACCTACAGAACTCCATTTCTGTATTTGCACTGAAAAACCCCCACCTTAGCCCTGTGCAGAATTCTTACAGATGTGCAACTAGCAAGCATCCCAACTGGGAAATTCTAGTGCGTAAACTTAAGTGGGAGAATGTGAGGAATTAATAAGACTTAATTAGACTTGTAGAGAAATTGAGAAAGGTTTTTCCAAGAAATCATACATATTCCTTAACCATCTTCAAGAGTGGACGTCCCACTGGGATATGAGCAAGCTTTGTGATGACTCCTCCCCATCTTTGTGATTCCCCCTCCTATTTAGTTGTTTTAAAAGGTAAATCTTGTTATCTTTTCTATTCTTAAATGAACATCTGCTTTTGCAAATTTCTGATACAGGTATGATGTGCCTCAAAATGTCTGAAATATGGCATGCTTGTCCTGTTTCCCTGAGTTTCTGCTGGAGTTTAGCACATTCCATGCTCCCTGCTACCATGAAATCACACTTTGTACTACCTAGTAATCTACTCCTCTCACAGAGATACAAAAAATAAACTCTGGTATACTGCCAAAACATCAGAGAGAATTGTGCGAGTCCCAGGTCAACAGAGCAGGCTGCAGGTCTCCTTTCAGTTTAAAGTAAGTTTTCTTCCCAGAGATGACCTTGAAAAACTGAAACAATTTGAACAGACTGAGATGGAGGCAAGGAGCCAACGAGTTGATCTCAGCTCGACAACAGGCAGAAAGCAAGAGTGCTGCTGAATGGAGACTGGTGCATGATGGCACTCCTGCACATTCATCCTCCTACCTATTCAGAAGAGAAGAAATCCTGAAAAAAATCTCCCTATCCCTCACCATCTTCCTGGCCATTGTCCATCCCATTGCAGGCTGACAGAGCAGGAATGTGGGAGACCATGAAGGACTCTTCCAGCTATTTCACTTCAGCTCTTAAGAAAAACTTTAGCTGACAGGACAGATATTTAAAAAATCAGAATTATTACTTCTGCGAAGAATTCATATTCTGTTTGTTTCTTTGCAGTTTACCTCAATTTCATGCTTCCAAGTAACAGTGTCTTGAAAAATGCCCCCTCTTATTTGAAAGGACTATACACTTGTGTTTCTTTAGTGAAAGATTAAAACCACCCAGATGATCTCAATAACATCAGTCTTTGACAGCTTCTTGAAGTGACAAGAAAACAGATCTAAATAAAGATATTTTGGCTTCTGTGTTTTAGAAACTGATCAAAAAAGAAAAAAGTGAAGAGGAGGCTGTAAGATGCAAACAAGAAATGGAGGACCCACAGAAAAAAATCTAAGATGTGAAGAATGATATGGGACCAGACTGGATCTGAAGATGTGGGAAGATGGAAACGAAATGTGTTAGGACAACCTGGTGAGATCAGAGTTCTAGCTTGTGCCTGCCTTACTTGCACACCTTGAGTACCTCTAATGCACAGAGCAAGGCTATCTTAGCTTTGCTTGGCGGTAGAAACAAAATGTTTCTGTCCTTTACAATAATCATTCTGTACTTCGATGGAGACAGTAATTTTCAGTGAAGGACAACCCTTCTTTTTTTCATCATTATATTGCTCTCTGCCACATAGAGAAATGACTGAATTTCTGTTCACTATTTTTTTTAAAGAAGTATTGATCTCAGTGTTTTTTTCATTGGCCATATGATGCTATTGTTGCCTTTGCACTACAACTTGCTGTCCCTGTAGGAAGGTTAATCTTGTCTAATGCAAGACTTTGGACTTCAGATTTGTTATTTTCCCTCATTGTTTTACTCTTATTGAATATCAGCATATAGTGTACATTAATAGTTCATGTACATTAACCCTGCACATTTGTTTTTGCATGGCCAACCAATTTGAAAGTATATTTAATCCAGAGACTACAGAAAAAGCTAGTTCTTGTAATTCTTTCCCAAATTTATATCAGTAAGTGAAATCAAATCTTAGCAAGCATTTTAAGAATGAATTATGAAAGGAGCTCTTATGCTAAGTAAAATTAATATAAATTATTTTATTATATTCTTCTGAAATATGTGTGAGATATTTTGAGGTTATTTTTTCTGCAGGAGGCTGGACTAGATGATTGTCTCAAGTCCCTTCTAATCTGAGTCATTTTATACTTCTGTGACTAGAATGTTATAAAATACCACTCTATCACTACAAAAAATATTGGAACACTAGATAAGAATATTGAGTTCCTGGTTTATTCTATTTATTTTCTATTAGCAGATAGAGGAATCACAGATTGTGCTGTATAGAGAATATGTCCAGAATTAAAGACAAGAAGGATGAGTCAGAGATATGGGCATCACCTTGGGAATTTTGAACATGGATGTGCAATGATTTTTATACAGTAATTTCACGATTATAAGCGCACCGAATATAAGACGCACTCCCGGGTGTCAGCAACTTTTCGTTCTTTGTCCATATGTAAATTACACCGGATTATAAACCGAACCTTACAATACAGAGTGTGATAAAAGGTATCTATTCTATCACCATCTGCTGAGGGTGGGGGCAGTGATCCTTATCTCTGCAGGAGATATT
>PYHW01009979.1:227829-341321 GCA_013186435.1 Turdus rufiventris
ATATAAACCTACTTTGCAAAGCTCCCTTAACCAATGTGCAAAGTTCCGTCTCTCAAACAAATCATCTAAGCATGATCCATCAACTCTTTTGATTTGAGATGTTAAATCTTTCAGCTTCTGTACACTTTTATGGATAGAATCAGAGTGGTCAGACAAGTCCATGCAACACAATCCTTCAAACTCTTCACAACCTTGTCTTTATGCCATTAAGAGAAAATCAATTACTGCTGTGTTTTATGGGGTGGCATGTCTAACACCGCTAACATCTGTCAGCATATCACTAATTGCAGTGGATGTGGCATTGGTCTGTTTACTCAACCAACATCCAACCCGATCTTATCGTTTCAATGCCATTGCCAAAGCAAATTGTGGTAATATCAAGCCTGCTTAAACCCTTTCTGCAGCCTTCCAATTTTCATCATATTGATGGGCAAACATTTTTCCCTATGTTTCTTCTTAGCGACTGCTTTAGCACGGGGTGCTATCACTGTGAGCCTTCCAGTGCTGCATGGATCACCTTGGAGGTGTGATGGAATGCCTTGCCAAGCCCTATCTCTACAAATGAACCAATATCCTTTTGGTAATTGTTGTGGATCTTGGTCAACCCTAGTAAGTCCATCCCAACTGTCTGAATAATTAGACCAATAACCTGAATTTCTGTATGCAAAGTAATGGGGAGTAGCATTGTACTTTGCAGGATAATTTTCTTGCCAATCACTAGCTGAAAATGCAATGCAGAAATCCATTGTTAAAGACCAAGGATCTCTAGTTCTTGGGGTTCAGATAACGCTTTGGGAAGTTCTTTGGTCCAAATGTTCCAGTCACTCACAGGATCGCTTCTGTTGGCACCTTGCCTAGTTTACTGTTCAGTTGCCATTTGGTCAAAGGATCATAACACATAGGTATTGGCCAATCTCTTACTGACACACCAACTAGACAGGTTGAAAAATGCTTCTCTGGGTTGGAATTGGACAGGTGCATGGTGTCTGAACCTGCAGCCTTGGCCAAGGCAACCCGAACATTTGTATTTGGTTGTTCTACAGGTAAATCCACGCTCCATGAAGCAAGCAAGACTAGCAAGCACCAGCTACCAATTGATTTCACTCCCTATCTTTCATGAGCTACTTTTTGGCAAAAGAATTATCCATGAATATCAATTCTCAAATTTAATTAGAGGATAGACAATTGAAGCAAAAGGGAGGTAATTCTACTTTTACTAATTTAATGCGGGTGTTTTTATCTTTCCATGGGTACCAAGCTTTTGCCAAAAAAAGCTCTACAAAACCAAAAATTTCCAAGCTTTATTCATTAGCATAAAAATCAAGGTTTGCAGGCTCCACAGGTAAACAAGGAACGTCAGTTGTGGTCTGTAGTCTCTCTGTTCAGTTCACATCTGTGCACTTGTTTCTTTGCTCTTGGGATTGTCTGTGTTCTCTTGTGTGTGATATGGTTTGACATTCTTTGCTGGAACTCACTTTGGACCTGCACTTGTAAAAACACAAGCAAACCTTGTCCTCAGATTATTAGTTGAAAAGGACCGTCAATTTGTCCTGTCTCAGGATTTCTAATTAAAACAGGGGGATTTGCTTTCAATTTTGCCTGTGTGTTATTTGAAAAATGCTGAAAAATTGGTGGATTGGGTTCTGTAAAAGAGCTATTCAAAAAATTAAAAGAATACAAAGCTTTGCTCAGTGTCATCTGTGGTGTCACCACTGCTCCCCCCTTCTGTTGATCAAGAATGCATTTTAGGGTGTGATGTGTCCTTTCAACAATGGCTTGACTTGTGTGGGAGTGAGGAATACCAAAAGTGTGGTGAACACCCCAGTCCATCAAAAATGTGACCAATTTTCAGGCTGTATATTGAGGGACCATTGTCTGGTTTTACCTCTTGGGGAATACCTAGTGAAGCAAATGCTTGCAAAAAAATGGTGACAGACACGATTGGCTGTTTCTCCTGTATGGACAGAGGCAAAGACTGTGCCTGAAAAAGTGTCCACTGACATATGGATATTTTTTAATTTCCCAATGGAAAGGTATTTTTTTAATATCTGTTTGCCATAACTGCAGGCTTTGCAAACCCCATGGGTTAACAGCTCCTGTAGAGACAGGAGGTGGCACAAGCTGATAATCAGGGCAAGTATTAATGATGACTTTCACTTGACTTTTAGGGATATGGAACATTTGCACAAGTGCTTGGTGTGTTTTGGTGAAAAAAGGCATGACTCAATTTTGCTTCTTCAAAAATTGCTCACCAAGGTGTTTGAAACAACCATTGTCAGTTTGTCTGCTCTTGCATTTCCTTCTGCAAGAAATCCTGGAAGTGAAGAATGAGCCCTAATACAGGAAATAAAATAAGGGTTAGTTCTGTACTGCAAAGTGTATGAAGACGTGAAAGCCAATGATATAGGGTGTCATCGCTAACATCTTTTAAGATTGAGCCTTTATTTTGTAGTTACACTGGCAATATAGGTAGAATCTGTAATTAAATTGAAAGGCTCAGAAAAAAGCTGAAAAGCTCTGAACACTGCAGATAATTCAGTAATTTGAGGGGAACCTTCTACTGTTTGAATATCTGATTCCTATGTTTTTGTCATTTGGTTCAACCATACTATTACTGATTCATGGGTTTTGTCAGATCCATCAGTGAAGAGAGTTATAGCATTTAAAGGCTCTTCACTTTACATAGGTTTTTCTCTAAAGCTCAATTTTGCTTGCAACAATTTGTGATTGGATAATGAATAGAACAAATGCCTGAAAAATTTAACAATACATTTTGTAAATTGTCTGAATTTTGCAATGCCTAATCAAGGTAATCTTTTTTCACAAGTAAATAAATAATTGCATAGTCTTGGCTTGCTAAAGTTAACAATCTTGTTCTGGCTTTGATTATAATTTGTGCTATCATTTCCATAGTAGTAAAAATTTCAGGGACATGTGAGGAAGAAAAACCCATTCAATTATTAACAAAGGATCTTTTTTCAGAAGAGTCCTATTGTAAGATAAATCCATAAAGTTGCATTCTTTCTCCTAAAACTGCAAGAAAGAAAGGCTTTTCCAGAGAACAAGGATGAGCTTGTATCTTCTGGAAAGCTTCTGTGATTTTTTCAAGGACTGCTTGTGCTTCAGATGTTAAAGTCCTAGGAGCTTTTATATCACAGTCTCCTCTCACCAAGTCAAAGAGGGGCAAGTTCATCACTGGTAATTCCCAAGCCAGGTCTGACCCAATTAATTTCTCCTAAAAATTGTAGATCCTGTAATGTATGTGTGGATGCTGGTCTGAAGCTTATCTTCTGCGGTTTGATTGTCTGTTCTGTCATCATCCATCCCAGATATTTCCAGGGTGGGATTTTTTGTATTTCTGATGTAGAAATTTCCAGTCTGGCTTTCTTAACTTCAGCAACAGCACTATCACGAGTTTGTCCCACTTCTGTTTGTGTTGGGGCTGCAATGAGCAAATCGTCCATGTAGTGTAGAATTACGGATCATGGGTGCTTTTGTCAAACCGGAGATAGTTTGTGCAACAAAATATTGGCAAATAGTTGGGGAGTTCTTCATCCCTTGGGTTAAAAATTTCCAGTGATATCTTTGCAGTGGTTGTCCTCTGTTGAGGAACCGAAAAGGCAAACCTTGGGACATCCTCTGGATGGAATGGAATGTTGAAAATACAGTCTTTTAAATCAATGATGACAGGGGGCACATCTCTTGGAATGACTGACACAGAGGGAAGTCCAGGTTGCAGGGATCCCATGTCCTTGATCACTTCCTCAGGCCATGAAGCAATCTCCAGGAGTCAGAAGTCCTCTTGTGGATGACGAACACTGGAGAATTCCAGGGACTATTGGTGGGTGTGATGTGATTTTTTAAAATAATTGCTACTTTACCAGTTTTTAAAGAATCTTTAAATTTTTTTTCTCTGATATAGGCCATTGGTCAATGCAGACATGGGTATCTGTTTTCCAAGTCAGTTTCAGAGTGGTGGGCATTGACTAAGTCCCCATTAAAGGCTCACTTCTAATTTGGCTCCCCACTGGGACAGAATGTCTCTCCCCCTTATTATGATGCATCTCTGCACCACAGAGGGACAACTCCAGGCCAAGACAGCTCTGGGCAGCACAGCCTGGTCCTGGGGCTTATCATGAGCAACATGATATCATCAGTGAGTTGAGCATTGGGACTGCCAGCATAATTTTCTATTAGTCTGTTAAGATGCTTTCCCCACTCTAAGTTCCACAAGAGATATTGAAATTGGTTAAAGTCAGGGAAGCCACATTACGGCAATGTGCAGAGCGAGAGCATAGCAATTATAAATACTTTCTATTGTGTTATCAAAATAAAGAGAAGCCAGGCCATTCTCCTTTATAGCTTGTCTGAGTTCTTTGATGTCATGATGAGAGAGGGCCTCATATTGTGGGTTATGATCATTTTTACCATATTTCACAGGCATAGCAAGAAATTGCCCCTTTGAGGAATTAAAATCTTTATCTTGCTCAAGATTCTGTCTGATTTCTGACCAATTAGGGAAACATAATGGAGTATTGTCACTCTTGCTTTTCAAATCAGATTTGGGTAAGGCAAATTCTCCATTTGATCTTGCTCCTGGATCTAATGTTTGAGCAATAATCACAGGCTGTCTCCCAAATTCGGCGCTGCCTGGCATTTGTGCTGGGAAGACAGGCTGTCTCAAATTAAAAACAGTAACCTGCATTTGTGCTGTGGCCCCTTCCCCCTGTCTCTGAAAAGCAGCAGCAGGGGAAGGCAGGGGACCTGCAGATGGAAGAGATTGAGACAATACAGTCCCCTGGCATGGGGGAAGTGAGACAGCCTGGAACAGCCTGAGAGAGGGAAGGGAGGAGATGCCTGGCTTGTGGGGAGAGAGGAGCTGCTATGCTGAGGCAGGGAAAGAGCAGCATGCCCTATTTGAGAAGCAAGGGGAACCAAGGAATCGATCTGGGGTGCAAGGGAAACTGCGGGTGGGTTCAGTTGCTGAAAAATATTCAACATTAAACAACAAACAGGCAGTAAGTTTGCAACACTCTGGACTCGACTGAGAGCAACTGAGTTATAAAGTTTCCAATTAGCAACGTCCCAAAACTCATGTGTGACAGCAGACATAAGGTCTAAGTTTGGAAAGTTCGTCTTGACCCATGTTTGGAGGTCTTTCAATTCATTATCTGGAACATTAATTTGAGGTTTAGTAGTGATAATTGACTTTAGCCGGTGATATACATCCCATATCTCTATAGACAAGTCCTGTCCCATACTGATTTCCCCAGAGCTCACCTCTGTGCATCCCCACAGGGTGTCTTTCTCAAACTCAATTCTCAGTGTCCAACAGCCTCAGGAAGAGATGAGAATATTATCCGTTTATAATCCAAAAAGGATTATTCAACAGGTGTCCCTTTTAACTAGCTGGGGATTCCAACAGTTGTTTCATAAAACGAAACAGGGCACCATCACTGTTGGTTTTTCCTGGGATATTTTTTCTCTTATTTTATATTTACATATATCTATGTACACAAACAATGGGATAGGAATGCTGGAGCAGCTGTCTCGAAGCTTTAGTCTATCCCAATCATCAGTCTCATTTTACAGAACCAAGCAAGGAGATAGAACAGCTTCAGCTGCTAGCACAGCAGAGGAAGTTCTTTTTGTTACAAAGTCCTTTAACAGCTTTCTAGCCAATGGCATAATATTAAAAGCTGACAAGCGTTTGGTCAGGCCAATAAATAAAGCTACTCACGCATCTTGCTTTGAACAATGCTTGCTTGTAACAGCTTAAAGCAATGGATAAAGCTTTATTGTTAAGCTTGCAGATTTCTACTATCTTGCTTAACATATTTCCCTGAGATTATGATTGTTTATCATGAAGTACATATCATGTAGTAAGTACAGAAAGAAAAACAAATCTTATACAAACAGCATTGTCTTCAATTATTTCCAGCATTGTCTTCAATTATTTCAGAGTAATCTTTTAAACTTTCTGGAACAGATACTTTTCCTTTAATGATGTTCTGATTGCTGAAGGACTGTTTACTTGTTATACTGGAATATAACAAACATATTACAATTAAATATCACCAATTTTTGTTGATCTTATTTACGTCCTTATAGGTGATGCTTTAATCTCTAATCTGTGCTGTAAATTCTGAAGAAAGCAAATGGGTTGGTGAAGAAAACAGAATCCCTTGTCTTGTAGAAGCAAGCTTACTATTCTCAGGAGTGATTTCAATGCTGTTTCACTTATTGTTTACAAATATTCAGGTGTTAACATAAAAACTCAAGGAAGGATGGTTCTGATTGCTCTGCGTGAATCTTATTCTCTGCCTGTAGAGAGTTTTCAAAGTTTGCAAATATGCAAGAGTTCAAACCCTGACTGAGAAAAAGTGAAGGGGCACAGGAGATCTTTCTTTTCACAGAGAGCCAGAAAATGTGTCTTGCCCTTTACTAGAGACCCATTGGCAACAGAGAGAAGCACCAGAGAAGAAGGAGGACTATGAGCAATGCGAAGACTTTTCAGAAGTGTGGTAAATGTTGTCTTACAAAGGACAGGCAGTTTGTACCATTTGCTAGAGATGCAAGAGAACAAAAAGCGCCTTGCTGAGCCATACATAGACCAAACAGGGAAGATCAGGCTTGATTCTCCCAAGTTCCCCCCAGAACACCCAAAGATCATCTAGTAAGCTAATTCAGTAACAAGAATAATTTACATTAATTCTTTTAATAAATTCATAGTTTCTTTTAATAAATTCATAGTTTCTTCAAATGCAAAATTTCATGTGACTTTAAAATATTTAAAGTGCTATTTAAAATAAACCTCCAATATCTGGAGTAACTAAAAATGTTGTTTACCTGAACTGTGTCTATAAAGTGTACGAGCACTCGAGCTAAAACAAAGGATCTGGCTAAGAATTATAAATTCTTCACGTGCTTAAATTCTTGGTTAGGTTGGGCTTTTGTGCAAGACAACTTAGCTGTCCAGCAGCAGAGCTTTTCTCTAATTTTGGAAGCGGAAGAAGGTGTTGCAACCGTTCCATCATACACAGCACAAATCTGTCACTGTAACAGTGCATCAGTGGTCCCTTGAACTCCTCTATTCTCCCATATTGTACTAAATAAATGAAAGCTTTCATTATTATGTCATAGAAGCAAATGACTCACTGAATATTTGACCGTCTAGTAACAGCAAATCTTAGTCTTTCTGACTCAGTGCTAAGAGTTGTCTTCTGTTTGAATGACAGATAAATACAGCTTATATCTGTGATCCATAAGGAGGTTTTCTCCACCAGGAAGGAGGTTTTCTCCACCAGGAAGATGTCTTGCCTTCACAGAGGCACTAAAGCTATAGGGGTGATTTTTGAAGCAAAGACATCAGTTTCTAATATACCTTTTTTACTGAAAGCCAGCAGAGCTCTTGGAATACAAAATGGCTCCTATTTATTTTTACTCTTGCAGTTGGGCTCTGTGTATAAGCATGATTGACTATTAAATATAAACATTTTGTGGAAAAGCACGTCCTGAATATCTATTTTTCAGCATTGCAGGATGTTAAGTAGCCAATGCTATTAGATGTTAGTCTGTGTACTACCATCCAGAAAAGAAAAGTCACAATATTGGCAAAAGCAAAAGACTGCTGTCAAAGCTGATAAATCCAGAAGGGCTTAATGAAGGTATGGTCTGTCTATGATAAAACAAGGAGACTTAAAATGTCTTTTTAAAAATACTTTTGGGATTAGATCATTGCTAGTCCATATGACATTGCTTAAACTCTCAGAAATTGTGTTGGGTAAGGATTGCTTGATTTCATGGACTATGCATCCAGTTATTGAAGCTAAATTCTTTGTATTTCCTTGCAGTTTGGGTAGATTATCTGTTATTTTACCATAATAAATTATTTTTTGTATTTTTTACAATATTACAATTTATTATTTTATTATACTCAAAGGTGTTGTCAAACTCAGACCTTTAATAAACTCAGAGAAGTAGAAATACAATGCATTCAGCATCTCTGAATTTATAGCTAAACAAATGGTATTGGTCTTGGAATACACAGATGAAAATTGTTGGCCTGTTGCCCAATGTGTATGTAAGACCTATAATTGAAACACTATGTTCATTGCCTCTCTCAAAAAAGGTATAGTGATGCAAGGTTAGAAAAATATTTTCCATGTCTAATGCCTTAAAATACTTTGCTATAATTTCTGTAGAGAACCTTTGCAAAAAGCATGTGGTTAAAGCTGGAATGCCCAGCCAGAAGCACGTGGAAGAAAACTGAATACTGAAACTAACTTTGCAAACACCAGTGTTTAGAGACACAAACTGAGAAGAACAAACATGAATTTCAGGTTGTTGCGGGTGCTTGATCTGCTGTTTGTTCTATCCAGCATGCTGCTTACCCACTACAATTCTGCAAGAAAGCAATGAAAAAGATTGGTGATGTTCTGCAGTGGGGACACCCAGAACAGGCCAGATTTACCCCTTCAGTAAAGGTGCTCCTGTAACAAGTAGTTAGCTAACATTTAGCATTTGTGTGGCTGTTTTGATAAATAACAGAGTTTGCAAGAATCATATTATTCATCTTTAACACAGCCCTGTGAGGCTGAGAATAGGGTACTGTACTCTCTGCATGGCTACAGCAATGTGAACACTGGCCAGGGACTGACAACCACAGCTCCTCAGAGGACATCACTGTTAGAGATAGGACTAAATTTAATGGCTTCTCATTTTTTTGTCATATCCCTTTCGTTACAATTGTGCTGTCCTGGAGGAATTTGTTTTTTGAATAGATGGGAAATCTTTCCGCTGTCCATGTGAATGTTTGAGAAATTGACTGATGCTGATTGACTACACAAGCTGCCAGGATTGATGGGCTTGAGACTTCTTTTAGGCATTTCCTGATCTGTGATTCTTCATTATCATATATTTAATCATTATTTCTCCATTTCAGTTGAGCATATTACTTAAAATTAACCAGTAAGATGTACCAATGAATTAGATCTGTTTCATTTTGTATCGGGTTGCGCAGTGGTGAACTGGTGCATTATTCGTGTTCTCAGAGAATGCATCTGAACACAAAGATTACATTGATCTCGGTTCTGAGCAAACCAAAAACATTTTACAAGTCTAGAAGGGTTGACAATATAGAGAGTTTCTTGGCATCACCAGAATTGAGGGAAAGACATGAACCCAGCACCAAGAAAATATGAAGAACCGAAGAGAATTATTTATATTCTCAACTGGTTTCCACAGTCAAAACCACATTCTCCCCCAATGACAGTGACTAGGATCTGTGCCTGTGACAATCTGGAGAGGATACACAATCACCACTGCTGGGAGGACCAGTCTGTAGATCCAGATGGCTGCCAGTGTGCTCTGGGTCAGGAGTTCTAAGCTAGGATAATAAAAAGCATTTCATTGTTCACCATTATGGAACTCTTCATGCGTTAGATTATAAGCCATGGCGATTACTGCAATGGCAAAAAAATCTAATTTCAGAGGGCACTTCTTAGTGTCACTCCTTGGTATGATGTAGATAGTGCTTCCAAAAAAGTCTGAAGTGCAGCCCAGTTCAACAGTAGTATTCACTGTCTTTTTTACAAGGATGAAGCATAATTGCTTTATTTACCTCTACTTTGTCGTACCAAAGACCTTACTAATCTTCTTTGCAGACAAGTTAGAAAGATTGGAGAATTCNTGCTGGAAAATATTCCATCCTCGCCTAGGAGGAACAGTTCCACAATGACATAAAAGGTTTACTAAAAAAAAAAAAGCCCCCTCAGTCAGAATATTCAAACTGATCTGTTACATTTGACTGCTTTTATAGATATCCTGAAGGATCCTTAAGGTCAAGAGTAAATAGCTTAGCTCTGCAAAGGTCTGAGTATTTTGTCTCCATATTTCAAACCTATTTCTGCACCTCAACACTACTGTGGGTATGTGAGTAAGTTCACTGAAATTACTATGAGAATGGAAGATTTTGATTGGATCACTTAAAATAAGTCTGGCATCAATCTTAAACCAGCTATGAAATCTTGGCATCCATTCAGGTGAACAAAAAAAAAAAAAGAGTAGAATTGTGTTTTTCTTTTCAAAATACATAATGTAAAGATGCATGAAGCAACCAACACATTTGTAAAAAGTAACACCACAGAGAATTTTTTTAAAAGGGGCTGAACAATTTATAAAGACACAGGAAAGTGGGACTAGAAAAAGACAAACTAGCAAAACATTTTTTTTTTCACTGACAAACCACTGTACTGAGTCATGCTAAACTGTGAGACGAACAGCATTTCTGTTAGCTGCACTGGCATCTTTAAAGTAGAGATGCATTTTAGAATCCATGGCCCAAGCCTGTATGCGGTTATATCAGAGAAAACCGAATATTGCATTGGAGCCCACCAAGATGCATCAATATAAATCCAGATAAATGAGACTTAGAATGCAGAAGATGAAATCTGAAGATTTTGTCCAGACTGCAATGTACTACCAACTGCAAAATGGGGTACTGCTCTGTTATTGTATGCCCAAATTGGTTGTAAAGATTAGATTTTAGGATCAATGCATATCATTCTTTCAATGTGCTTCTGTAGGATTTATTAAAAAAACCCTCAATTTACGATAGACTGTTAATTTCTCAAACTGCTCTGAGAAGAACATTAGCACTCACAGGCAATATTGTTTCTGGGTTAACAAGTTTTGTGTAACAGTTTGGTTTCCCCTCTCCTGGTAAAACCTGCTTTTCAATATGCGTGACAAGTATGGGCTTCCTAATATTGACTCCTTTTTTATTACATACTGCTTACACTTCCAATGCACGTATAGATGTCTATACTTACACACAGCCAGTTACCTTTTCCTTATCGACAGATGATTCTTTCCAAGTTGCTTTGTGGTCTCAGAGTGTAGCTCTGACTCCATTCAAGTGAAGGACAGATACTGATAGAAATAGGATGTTATGCTCTGACCTTTCAAAGTGCAAAAATTGTATGGATTCAGAAGGAGTGACTTTCTGAAAATGTGAAACACACATCTCATGGAATTTCTGGGAATGTCTATGACATGAAAAGTCTTCTGCCTGCAAAGACCATTTTTTAAGGGCTGGAAATACACGATTTTCTTATAAAATCCTCTTTTAGGAGTATGCATCTCACTGGAAAATATGCATGAAGTATTTCTGATTTGCTGCATCATTAATTATATACTTCATTGAGATGCCTCTTATAGAAACTCTTATGAACTCCTCCAGCCCTGGTAGCTTTTCTGTGGCCTGGTTAGGGCTGTTCCCAGGCAAATGCTACTGCCAGGGTATCATGCAAGATAAAGGTCATACATTAACTCTACCTCGATATAGAAGAGTTGCCAATCTGCTGGAATTTCCAAACAGTCACATACGGACCTTATAAAAGCAAATAGTACAGGTCAAACTCTCATACTTGGATTATTTCAAGTCAGACTGTGCCAGTGTATATAAAAGTAGACATCCCTGCTCAGATTTGGATTTCAGTGTGAGTGCCATACAAGCAAAGCCCTATGGGAAACAAGAGGAGATTCATATTTCTACAGAGTTTATCTGTTTAGCTTTTCAGATCCAGAAGAGGTGTCTGAAATACACACTGTATTTTTGTTGCATCGGATTTGTATGTGATAAATAATACATTTACTTTTTAATTTTTTTTTTTAATGCCAGTACTTGTCCTTCAATCTGTGCTCATTTTAGTAGACTGCTACAATGAAAGCTTGTTGACCTTTTTGTTCCTTTTATTAAATCTACAGTCTGGCTTACTGTTTTCAAGTTTATTGTACCTCACTGACTGAATATTAAGTTTTGCAAATGATAATGTAGGTTCTAAATCGCAGTAGAAAGATGATGGGATTTTGTAAGCAAGGTCCTAAAGTCTAAACTGCAGACTGCTGAGCTACACACCTTCTGAATTGGAAAGATGCAGTAAAAGTCTGCCTATTATTTGTCTAGAGGTGCAATACAAATAAAAACATTAATGAAGCTAAAAAACTCATTGTATATAAAACCAGCAAAATCAACCCAATATGTTTCTCATTTTCCTTTGGCAGATCTTCCAATAAGATCTGGCTGTCAATAGAGGTTTCCATTAATTCCTGCAATGTTTTCCATACCATGGCATCCCAGTGGAGGCATATGACAATTTGGTTTTTGGCTATGGCATGCCACCATGGCATCCCTCAATCAAAAGCACTTAGTGACATGCTTTTCTGGCACTGCCTGGCATGCAATGTGCAATATGTCAAAAAACACTGCTGTCCCTTCCATAGTATGTATTATCAAATTCCTTTTTGCTGTATTGTTTTCTTCCACGAGTTATTAAATATAGCTTATAAATATAGCAGAATACATTTTATATTTAGATTGGCCACAGGCACTGAGTAAATGCTTTTACTCATTTAACACTGTACTCAATGTGGGCACACTCTGTGCTCCAGCAAAGCCCTTTGCATGAAATCACCCACAGGAAATATCCCTGAGCATGATGAAACTTGGAAAACCTTAGCTTTGAGCAGAGACATTCTTGAATTAATGATGTTGGCATATTTACCTCTATGTGTCCCCTCAGAGTCAGACATTCCTAGCTGTCATGCTGGCTCCTGGAGACTGGCATGCTGAGGTGAAGCAGTATTTTGGTTGTTCTAGTTATTTCAAGGTATTGGCCAAGTCAGCCATGGCTGGAAGAGCTCAAAACTGTTTCCAGTCACTTTTCCATGCATCATTCTCCCGTGATTTGTGTGCTCTGGGTAAAGCCATGGCTCTGAGCCATTTTCCAGACTGCTTATTCCTGCTTTCCATTCTCAAAAAAGAAAGTCTCTATGACTTCAGGTAAGGTATTTTTGTAAGTGGGATGAGCATGATTATGCTTTTTGCTTGTTTAACAGAAGAACATGCAGCATTTGAATTGCACATCCAACAGATGGTGTTCCACAGCTATAACATGTTATTTGTACTGGAGCTTCTGTTTCAATCTTTCATTTAAGTAATAAATGTACAAACCCCTCTTTTGGATGAAGACCACCTTATGTGTTAGGTATCCAACAGGACTACCATGTTTCATTTATTTTGATAATTTTTTGAATAAACTGTTATAATCAGGTGCCCAACTGTGATTCTGTGCCAGTTTTGGGCATGATCATTTCTGCAATTACTGAAATCCTGAACTTTTTCATGAATGGTATAGATTGATCTCATTATGTTCTTGCCTTTGCTATTCCAGATGGCTGATGGCTTTTACAATGTGTCCAAGGTTTACAAAATAGAAAGAAATCACTGCAATAAAGTTGTAAATGCACTAGGTAACACCACTCCTCTTAAATGTTTGAAGCTGTGACCTTTTCTTAATTATAATGGCATTTCTGTGACAGAAGTGTTTATTTCCTAGAAAATGCAATTTTTTACAAGTTAGATGATAATGAATTTCTGAGACAATATCAAAATAAAAGAATACAGGTAGATCCTAGCGATGCAAAAATAATGCTATTCTGATTATCTCTCCAGGCAGGTAATGCTGCTACATTTTGCTTTTTGCTTTACCTTTGATGAGGAAAGCAGCAGGACAAGAAAGCAGCCAGTGAGACACTGTGGGATGACAGCACCTGGGGCTGACTCTAAGTACTTACATTTGTCACTTGTGTGTAAGTTACTGCCTGGATGGCACAAATGTGCAGAAGCTGACAAAAAGATGCTCTTATGGATGCAACAGGACCAGCTCACTGGAAAGCTAAAATATGAAGACTTTCACTGTTGGATGTGGCTCTTCAATAAAGAAGATTGTAAAAATTCTCATATAGAGCAATGAATTTAAATACTAGGGGAAGTACTGACTTGCATCTTTTTTTGTGTAACACAAATCCTGTTCCTCACCTGCACAAAGGGCTCCAATAAACATTATTTCTGTGTATGAAGTTGATAAAAAGTCTCTCTGAGACTTGCATGAACAAGGCCACTAAAACTGTCTGCTTATGTGGACAGAAAATGAGCTGCTCCAGTTAGAATTTCATGAGCTCACAAGTGTTTCTTTCTAAACAGATAAGGTAGAAACCAATTCAAAAGGATTAATGGCTAAGCTTTCTGAATTAAAATTGCAACAGGTGTCAATTTTATATGCCTGCCCTTCCAACAGATGTGACATTATCCATTTGATTGATGACAGAGTAAAAGAAAATGTTTTTTCTTTTGTCCCATTGTTGTCTTTTGAAAGCAAAAAGATGTATTTTTCCATAACATTGTACCAAAGTCACTCCTCGTATTTTCTTAATTGAATTCTGAAGATATGAGGAATTACATGTTTTGAAGGATACTTTGATTATGAATGAATCTCTGTTCCTTTAAAGATATTAAAAGGATGCTTCTTACAATATCGTGTAAGTTGCTATGATTTATTGAGTTTCAATTTTATGATCTTCTCTATGTAAAAATACTATCTACATCACCACATAAATTTTCTCAAATGCAGATTCCTGTGTGAGACATTTTGTCCTACCTTTGTCTCAAAGGATTCAGGATGTCTACTTATAATTATACTCAGAGCAGGAAGAATTTTCTAAACAAGTTTAATAAAGAAATTTAAGTTATGCTAAACAAAGTCCATATTTAGATATTTATTAGTCTAGCACTAGAAGGGGAACCTTTATCTTCCAGCTGGTTTTGGGACATTAAATAAGACCAAATTAGTCCTAAGCTCTGTATGTTGCAGCTTCTCAACCTTTTTCCTGTACCTCACCAACACAAAGGGTTGAACCTCTCAAAGCTGCAGGTTTATTTCCACACTGCATTACAGTGCTGACAGGTACAAGGAGCATTTGAACAAGTTCACCTGTGTTGGAAATCTCCTTGGATTGTGATGCTTCATGACTGACTCCCAAATATCTATCTTGGAATAGTATTTAGTTTGAGTTACGTAGTTTGAGTTTTTAGCCCAAGGTAGACAGAGTTGTCTCAGTGTTAGCATGGACTGACAAAGCTTCGGGAGATTGCAGTGCAGCTGGCATTTGAGAGAAAAGCTCTGAGTATTCAAAATAGATATGTGCACAAAGCCAACTAACACAACCATACTGTTGCTAACTCTCCATCATCTGAAAACCAAATGCCTTCCTGACTAAAATATCCACTGCTAAGTTGCCGAACATGAGAAATACATTCGGTGTAAAGCTCCCTGCATGAAGAACTGACTGAACAACATCAAACCCTAAGTTAAGCCAATGGTCAGGAACGGCCCCCTTTGGGGCTGGCAGAATCTCCCTTTGCTCAGTGGTTTTGCAGGCTGTGAGATATCCTTTCAGGCATTTCGGAGCTGTTGCATTTGTGAAAGCAGGGAAGCGGGACTGGGGGAGCCTGTCCGCCCCGGGAGCTCGTCCAGAATGGTCCGCGGAGGGACAATCGAGCTCCCTCCGTCCCTCCCGGGCTGGTGCAGCCGCTGAGCGCTCCAGGCAGCCCCTCCTGACCGAGCCGGGACCCAGGGCCCCGGGGCTGCCAGCAGGAGCCACCCTCTGTCCCCGGGCTGTCCCTGCGGGACGGGACATCCCTGCCTCCTCCGGGGGAGAGCACGGCGCTGCCCGACCCTGCCCAGCCCAGCCCTGCCCAACCCAGCAGATCCCAGCCCAGCCCAGCCCAGCCCAGCCCAGCCCAGCCCTGCTCTGCCCAGCCCCGGGNCCAGCCCTGCCCAGCCCAGCAGATCCCAGCCCAGCCCAGCCCAGCCCAGCCCAGCCCAGCCCAGCCCTGCTCTGCCCAGCCCCGGGGGGGACGCGGAGCCGCGGCGGGGCTATAAACGCCCACCGGGCCGGGAGGGAGGGGAGCACTGCAGGACAGGCAGCGGGACAGGGACAGGCAGAGGCAGCGGGACAGGGACAGGCAGCGGCACAGGCACCATGGCTCAGTCCGTGTGGGGCTACGAGGGCGACATCGGTGAGCGGGCTCGGGGCCACCGCGGGTCCGGCATGAGCCCGGCTGAGCAGGGGCGACGTCTCTTTGTCTTTGTCCCGCAGGACCCGAACACTGGCATAAAAACTACCCCATGGCCAAGGGCGACAAGCAGTCGCCCATTGAGATCAACAGCAAGGACGTGAGGCACGACCCCTCTCTCTCCTCCTGGCACGCCAGCTATGACCCCGGGGCTGCGAAAACCATCCTGAACAATGGGCGCACCTGCCGCGTCGTCTTCGACGACACTTTTGATCGATCAGGTCGGTTTGGAATTTTGGGGGTTGTTAGGGATCGAGGTTTGCAAAGTACCAGGTATCAAAAAGCATCCTTTGGTATCCAGCAGAGAAAAGTCACAGGGGAATGTAAAAAAGGTGCTCCTGGAGTTTATTCTGGTGGATCTGAAGTGGGACAGAAAGGCTGTTAGCTACAGGGGAACCCCTGAAACACAGACTCAGCTGGATGGTGGACTCCTCCCGATGTCACCTCCTTCAACACAGACACCACATCTCCAGGTTTTGTGTAAGGGACAAGAGCAGTGCCCAGAGGAGTTCAGAATGCTTTGGGGCACTTTGTAAGCAAAAAACTTGTATATACGTTTCTACTGACTGTGATTTTGATTTCTTCTTGGCAATTCTCCAGCTACTTCAGAGCCTGAAAAGTTATGAAAATAGCATTTATGTAAATGGCATTTTATAGTTTCTGGAAAACTATGAAATGGCTCTGTTATTTAATTGAAAGCGAGCAATCTCATCTCTCTAAATCATATTGTTAAAAACTTGATTGCAGAGCTCTGTCTGTAGCTTTGAATGCAGATAGGTGACCACTGTCAACATGAATAATAAATCCACAATATCATATAATGCGAAGAAATCTCAAAAGCATGCAGTATTGATTGGTCCTTCATCAAGAAGGAAAGCAATCTAATTAATGGAAAACAGTTGCTTTCCTTTGTATTTCTGTGCATCTGTTTTGATGGCACTTGTATTGAGATTTTGTTCTTAGTAAGCTATATCACTAATGAAATATATCCATAGTACATTGAAAGATCACTCTCCTGCTTGTTTGTCTTGATGAGCCCCTTGTTTCCTTGGATTTTATTATTTATCTTTACATCTACTTGTTATTGTTCCATGTCTCTCAGATGGAATCTCAATTATTTAGAACCAAGACTGTCTCTAAGTTATGTATTTTTATGGTCCTTTAGTATTTATTACCATAGTTTCTACACAGTGGTCTCATAAATTGCACTTTTATTACTATCGAAACACTGAATGGTCTGGATTGGAAGCCACCTTAATGATCATCTAGTACCAACCATACCCTCATCACCACCTTCCACTAGATCAGTTTACTAAATATGCATCCAACCTGCCCTAACATTTCCAGGGATGGAGCATCCACAGCTCCTTCAGGCAGCCTGTCCAGTGCCTCACTAATCTCACAGTAAAAAACTTCTTCCTAATATCCAGTGTGACCACAGTCCCTTTCAGTTTGAAGGCGTTCTTCCTTGCCCTATCACTACTACCCGCCCTTGTAACAAATTCTGTTTATAAGCCAGAATGCTCTTCCAAAAGCTCGGGATAAAATGAATACCGTGACTGAAAGCACGGGAAGGAAATTGGTAATGAACATTTTCACATGCCAGTTTTGTTCTGTCTTCTTTAGAGCTTCCTAAAGGCTGAAATGTTTTAGACTACTCAAGAAGTTGTCTGCCCAAGGAACAGCATTGCAGAAAGATCCAAATTTGGCCAAACCAAATGCAGCCCTCGGTGCAGCACTTCCTCTAAATCATCTTCCCTCAATTTCTTCCCTGTCTCTCCTCTCTGGATCACCTCTGTTGTTTCTTTGGGCATGCAGTGTGTACATTCTCTCCTGGCTACCCTTACTTTCTGCAGGTTGCTGGACAGTAATTTAGTACTTAAGTGTTTCATGGGCACGTTTCTGATCAGAATCAAATGCAATGCTTGACAGCTCTGAAAGACCATGAGGAAGAATTTTGTAGACATTTCATCACCGTCATTTGTTGGCTTCTGCAGTGCTAGGAGATGAGGATAAGTAGTAGTCACAGATTCCATTTTAACTGGAAAAAGAAATATAGTTGAAGATATTTTTTTTTCCAGCCACATGGAAAATTTTGAATGTTAAAAAGATTTGGTTTTATGCTAGAGAGATTTGTATACTGTTATGAAGTGTTGTTTTCAAGTGCTTCACAGTATTTTAGTTCTGGAAAATGCAACCTGTGAGAAATGAGTGGTGAATGAGTTTCCAAATCTGACACTGATTCAGCTTGTAAATGTAGGTAGTTCACATAAATTCAGCTCCTGTCTTTCATTGATTCCAATGTGAAATGGCAACCAAATACTTTTGAGGAGTTGAGCCTTAGATCCTATGCCTTTTTTGCCCCATATTTGAAAGTGGAATACTAATAACAATAATAATTTTTCAATTGAAGGCTTCTACAGAAGGTTTACTCAATATTACTCAATACTATACTGAGTTATGATTATTTATGTATGAACAAAGTAAAAAAGTAAGAGGAATTACATGCTTCGGTCTCAACAGTGCTTTTTTTCTCCTCGATGGTTGTGACACATACCAACTAAAAAGAGAAACTGCAAAGTAAACCTCTTGCTCTGTGTAGGTATTCCAACTTGTAGGATATCAAGAATTCATTTGAGACCATTGGGCAAAGGAGGATTTCAGTGTTAACTTTGAACTTCAAAGCTATTGGTAGAAGCTCAAACTTGAATGCTATTTAAACAAGGCCTTCTGGCACTGCAGTTGTGAACTACATTATCAGCTTTCTGTGTAAGGAAACACGACTCATTCCAACCTTAGGTAATGAATGAAAAATACATTTGAGACTTTATCCTCTAAGCAGCCCCTGCTCAAAAGAATCTCCAGGCTGAAAGAGCAGGTGTGATGTTTTGAAAGTCAGAGTTGATGTCAACTGTCAGACTGCTGCATGGTCAGCATTATTTGGCTAAGCACAGCACAAATAACAGTTTCTCTTCATTTCTCTTGTTGGTGGCTCAGGAACAATTCTCTAACTCACTTGACCTAAACTTTATTGTCTTTATTGAGGGATTATTTATTATTCCCTCACTTCCAAGAAATAGTTAATTATTTAAAATTTTGTTTTTGTTTGAAGCAGCTATCTGTAACCATTGTTTAGTTGTCTGACCTATGAAAGGTATACCTATCATGGACTGGAGGTACTTCTGAAGCACCTTTGGCTTAATTTAACAGCCCTAGCACCAATCTTTTTAAAAAGATCCTTTCTTGGCAAGAACCACCTGAGAACACCCCACTCCTCTCTCCATACCATGAACTGTAGTGTGTCCACCTGCCAGGATAAAAGAGGCATTGGGCAGCTGGGTTTGATTCTGTGCTTGCCTCACAGTGTTCACATCAAACACAACTCCTGACAACAGAATTTAGCTCCAGCCACACAAGCTGGAGAGTGACAGGTTTGGGAGGGGAGCCGCGGCATGTCCCGCAGGAGGGTGCGGGGTGTGCGGAGGGGTGGCAATGTCGATGCTTGTGCCGTGTCCCGGGATGCTGATGCCGTGTCCCGGGATGCTGATGCTGTGTCCCCGGGATGCTGATGCCGTGTCCCAGGGTTATGATACCGTGTCCCCGGGATGCTGATGTTGTGTCCCAGGGTTATGATGCCATGTCCCGCTGTGCTGATGCCGTGTCCCGCTGTGCTGATGCCGTGTCCCCGGGATGCTGATGCCGTGTCCCGGGTTATGATGCCGTGTCCCAGGGCTATGATGCCGTGTCCCCGGGGTGCTGATGCCCTCTGTGTCCCCGCAGTGCTCAGAGGGGGCCCGCTGACCGAACCCTACCGCCTGCGCCAGCTGCACCTGCACTGGGGTTCCTCCGACCTGCACGGCTCCGAGCACATCATCGACGGCGTCAGGCACGCCGCAGAGGTGCGACGGGTTTTTAACCAGCGTTCAGTGCTGGCTGCAATTTTGCATCTGAATACACTAACCATTCTCCCTCTTGAAAGTATTTAGCCACTGATTTTCCTCTGCCTTGTGAATACTGCTTAACACGCCGTGGGATAAGTTGCATCTGCCAAAAATTGTATCCCTGCAAGTATCTGCTGACACGGACTTCTTTTCCTCATGCCAAAGGTTTGCTGGTGTCTTGGAATGTTTTAACAATATTTTCGACAATCTGTTATTTTAAAAAGGAAGATCTGCTAAAGTTTTTTTTGGCTTTTAGGCATTTCTGGTATAGCTGGAGTTGCCAAGCTAGTTTCAGAAGTAGAAAGACTCACTAAAAGCACATTTGATAAGCTGACACTTAAAATTAGATCCATCTTAGAACTGATTCAAAGTATGTTTTAGTTCCTGAACATCTCTGCTTTGAAATAGCTGGGTTTATTTCCAGGATTTTCAGGAACCATGGAAAATATAATGTTTGGGTTTTTTGCTTTTAAATGTAAACCACTGCAGGGCTGTTGTCCTAGTTTGTTAAAATTCATGAATGCTTTAGGCCCTGAAGACTTCTTCAGGTCCTAAATGTAAGCGAATTACCTTTTGATGCTAGGGAATTGCTAGCAAAGGCTGCCTCCTTCCTCCACCTGATTTAAAAACAGGCTCACAATACATACCTATGCCCACAAAAATCCTGCAGTTATGTTTTCCTGCCTTCCACCTATAGGCCCAGAGACTGGAGAAGCTTTGTCCACCTCTCACAGGACAAAACCGAGGCAGATATTTTAAGGGTCAATGTGCACAGACATTACAGAGATGACTGTGGATGATGGCTTATTAATTTTTTTCCTGTTCCTTAACCACAGCCAATCATTGTTAGTGTTCTGCTTTCTGTGGCCAACTAAAGAGAAAAAAATCTGCTTCCTCAAACTAATTCTTGGCTAGTTCAAGCACAGACTTTTAATGTTACTTTTGTTCAGCGATACTCATGTGTTCACTGACAGGAGAAGAAAGCCTGGAATATATGCACTTTAAAAAACTGCAGCCAAAGATATATGGTTCCTCCAACTTTATCCTTAGCATTAAAATCCTTATCCTCAAGACAAAAGAAACAGAGAACAATAGATTAATTTATATTCAGGACAATTTTTTTTGTTGTTGTTATTTTAAATAAACTTTAAAAAAAAAAAACCTTTTTTTTTTTTTTCCTGCCTGTATGACTATGTTCCAGATGCTCCTTAATCTGAGATTGCACACTGCTTGTTGCAGCATTTGTACCTATATGCATAAACTAGAGATTTTCTGGACAGGGATGTAAAAAAATTTGAAATATATCCATAAAATACAGCACTGTTGAAAGTAGGTATGAGAAAGAAATGTCAGATTATATCCCACAGTAGACATGAGAAAGAAATGTCAGATTATATCCCCACTCCCTTCCAGTACAACGTGCCTAGAGTAGTAAGAGATACAAACCAATAATGTGTGCACTAATACAACCCAGTGTAAATCCTCGAACTAACATCTGCATAACCTGAAGATCTAAAAATGTACTTGAGATGAAGTGCATGTCATGTGTGCATGTCATGTGCTTGGGTTAAACTATTTATAGTTGCATTGTCTGATATTGTGTGGTAAACTCCATTTTCTTTGCCCTATGCTTCAGTTAAATGCAAAACAATGCTTTACAGACAGTATGAGCATATAAAAGCATGGGAACAGCAATAAGAAATGCTTACATACAGTTTTCTTTTTCATGTCCATTCCTTTACCAGAATCTTTTCTTAATTTAATTTACAGGGAAGATTGTGTTGTTGACAATTTCTTGGTTTTATAACTGAGGTTTAATTGATTTTTTTTAGTTACATTTGGTACACTGGAATCCAAAACATGGTAATTTTGCTGGAGCTTTAAAACAACCTGATGGTGTAGCTGTTGTGGGAGTTTTTCTGAAAGTAAGTAGCAAATATTGAGTCTTTATAATTTTTCTGTATTTTCCCTCTTTCTCTAGTGCCAGGGGAAAAGTTACCATTGTTTTTGCTGCACTGCAGCCCTTTCCTGTGGTGTGCAGTGAGTGAGGAGGAGGGTCTGCATAGGCTGAGTGTTTCCTCTCATCTTTTGTCTGCTAATAGGTGTTGTATCTGCCCGTCAGCACAGTTATGTTGACTGATTCCCTTCTCTGCTCTCTTTCTGATTCCCACACAAGCCAGGAATCAAAATGAGTTCAATGAACCTACACCAAAAAGAAAGAATTGATGGTAAAATAAGATCACTGAACATTCTAACCTTGAAATGCAGAAACTTTTAAACAAAATAATACTGTACCAGTATTTTCAGATTGATTTTTTTATAAACTCAACACAAAGAATGTAATCCTTGTATCAAATCTATATGTAGTCTAGGACATTGAGAAATGCTAACAGGAAAACAGCCCAATAGTAATAAATTAAAGGAACTTTAGTCTTTTTAGTAGCAGGTGGGCATTTCAGCTTCAACACATCATCAGGGAATAGGTGTCCTTTTATTGTTTCATCACTAGTAAGTGGCATGTGTACAAGCTAGAACAAGTGGATGTAATTAATTTTGCTACAATGTCCCTGGACAAACTAGATGCAGTGTCATTTTAATTCTATTACACTGTGAGCCAGCCTGACCTTTTCTCTTGTGGTTAGTCTAAATTGAAGGTCAGCACCTGTCCAGATTCTCCCCTATAACTATGTCCTTCAATTATTCTTCCTTTGTCATTCCTTTCAGTCTATTTTGGGCTAAAGTTTCATGTTGTAAAACACAACTTACAAAGCACACCACTATATTCCTATTAACCATACTAAGGTCAGCTAGAAGGTCTAGAAAAGTAAAAAAAAAAAGTAAAAAAAAGTAGTATCACTGTGGTCTCTGGCCCTCTCTCCCTGTTTCCGTCTTGCTCTCCGGTGAAGGAGCTGTTGTTTTTCTCTGAATTTGTCATGTTCCATTACTGGGTTTTGGGATACTACAAAAACAGGATTGAATTATCTTCTGAGGACTTGAAGTTAATCTATTTTGGAAGAAGACAAGGCAGTAATAGTGCTTTTACTCTTTTGGGATGTCAAAGCTTTTGGAAGCACTAAATGTCATGAGCACAAGGAATAAAGTGACCCCATAGCTTGAGGTCATCTAGACATGAATTCACATGTCTTACATCAGGTCTGATCTGACTGTGTATGTGCTGCAGAATGAAGTGTCTGCAGGAACTAGAGCCCTTCAGGCCATCAAGACTTTGCCAAGTGCTCAGACATCAGTGGCTGTGGGTTGCTTTTGAAGCAGGAGCCAAGGGTTAAGCCCTGGGTAGTGACACTGAGAGTGCAGTCCATTCCTCAGACAGGCATGATGCCTTGTAGGGTCCTTCAACATATGTTCAAATAGCAAAGCCAGCTACTGGAGTTTATTTTGGATGTTCTTTGAACACAAATAATTTTCAATCAGTCCCTGCTGGATTCTCTGAGATTGCTGTTGCCTGATGTGACAGATGGGATGTGCTGAATTTGTTTCAAATACTGGGGAACATGATGAAAAAGATATAGTATTTGTGCTTTGCATTACAGGTTGGAAAAACTCTCAAACCAGAGATGAAGAGAATTCTTGAAGAAATTGAAACCATTAAGACCAAGGTATCAAAACAATTTTTGTGATATAATGTAGCTAGAAAGCCACAGAAGCAGGAATCAGTAGTTCAGATTCATATTTTGGCATCATTTTGATGCCAAACAGTAGCACTAGAGATCAGACACACTAGACTGTGGAGTAGTCTTTTCTTTTGCTTAATTAAATATTTAGCTCCTCCCTTCTGCAAGTATTCTTGCTAAAGATGATTTTTTTTATCAATCCTTGCATACACAGTTGACAGTCTTATTGGTTCTGTTCTGAAAAAAAATATGCCAGGGGGCCAATACCAAGAAAAAATTAAAAGCTTTTTGAATTTGAGGAAAACAGTAGCAAAAAATGCATATAGCAGAGTCAGGAATTTAGTTAGCCTAAAATTAGAAGAAACTAGTAGGAATGCTGGATTAGGCTCCCAGTCAGTGCAAGGGAGATTAAAAATGTTATTAGTTTGAAGAAGGAACAGTATTTATAAAAGGAATTACATGGTGCAGTTCTGCACCAGTCCTAAGTTCTCTCTTACTATGACATTAGCACAAATAGCATTACAAATATATTCTAAACTGTTTTTCAGTTTAATTAATGATCTAAGGCACCAGTCCATACCTATTGCATAGATACAGCTGCTGAAGGGAGTTATTTGCAGAGAACTGCAATATTGCTTCTATTTTTATTTAACATTATAATTTACAATAATTTTCATCTCTAGGGATACTTTAGCAATTCTACTTCATACTAAACTTTATGATTCTAATAATGTTAAAAGTCATTGTTCTTTTCTCTTTATTTCACTTTGAACATGCCACCAGATCACCAATTTTGTAGGCATTTTCTTGCAAATTTACCAGAATTCCTTGCATTTAATGTATGTAGGTATGTGTATGTGTACTGCCATTGATGTGCAGGTCTGAGCCTGAAAGCTCTTGTCTCCTTTGTAAGAGTCATATTAATTTCATTTAATGAAACTTTTTTTTTTTTTTTTTTTAATGGAAACTCACTTTTCAAATGCAATTAAGTTCTTTCTGCTGAGGGAACTGAAGGTTATTTTTTTTACTCTATCATGCCCCCAACTCAATGTGTCAATAAGATCTCTTTTGACAGCTTTCTCTCATAATCCCTGTATCATTTTTTGGCCATTTACATGTAGAAGTTCTGGAAAAAGCAAGAGTTGATGAAAAGCAGAGAAAGATAAGTGCATATGCAAAGAACCACATGCTGTATATTATCTCTTTTCTGTCATTGCAGACATTTTCCCAAGATTACTTCTTTTTCAGAAAGATTAATGGGTGGTATCACTGGTATATTTATCACACATGCAGTTTCAATTGCTCTGATGCATTACAGGCAGAGGAGTTTCTTGGTCACTGTACTGTATTTCCTGAAAAAACACCATTTTGTGAATTTATTTACAAATTCATATGGAACTTACAGAATAAACTTTCCAGGAAGATGTAATTGGAGTCACTCTACTCTTAATTTGTGCAAGGGTGCATGGAAACAATTACAGCTTCTGCCACTCACTTTTTTCTAATCTAGAGAATATCCTCCATGATAGAAGAAGGAAATAGGAATAATATATCTTCCTTCCCAGAACTGCATCCAAAATATCAATAGAGAAGTGAACTGTATTTTCTCAGTTACTTTTTGTTGCCCTTGAGGGAGCAAGGAATACTCATCACAGTCCTGTGGAGTTACTTTCCTATTTGGTGGCAGACAAACAACAAAAAGCCTGAGTGTCACCAAGAATATATAATTAGAGCACAATCTTGGGAGGAGAGAGGCACAGATTTAAATTCCTCCAGATAGAAGGCTGTAATGAATCTGGGATAAATGCCTGGCCACCATCCTGTTGGATAAAAGGGTTATCCTGTTGGATAAGGGTTACACTGTTGGATAACAGTACCAGCAGTGCCGCAGGCTTTAACTTTTATCCCAATGGCCCAAAATAAAACACAGTTTTGATAATTCCAGAATAGGAAAATGTAAAAATGAATTTGCTTTGATCCCACACAACTTTGTTTGTAATTTCTTTTAATTTATGAATGTAATAAAAATGTTATTTATTATTAATTGCTGGGAAAGTGCTTGACAAGAAAAAAAAGATTGATTTCTTGCATGAATCTTGGTATTTAACAGCTTTCTTTATAATAACATAGATACTGATGACTTTTAAGATACATATCTCTAGAGTTGCTACTGAGAATTTTTTTGTTTCCCTAAGGGGAAGGAGGCTCCTTTTCTGCACTTCGATCCTTCAATTCTTTTCCCCAAATGTCGGGACTACTGGACGTACCACGGCTCATTCACCACACCCCCCTGTGAGGAGTGCGTCACTTGGATTCTCCTGAAGGAGCCCATTGAAGTCAGCTCAGACCAGGTAAACTCCAGCCAGTTCAGCTCCTGCTTCACCAGTCCTCAGCAGTGTCTCAGGGTGTCAGTGTGATGATTTGCAAGCCCTGCGTTACCTTGCACTTCTTGGTAGGGGGAGCTTTAGCTGTGGACAGTGAGAAACTGCCTGCAGAATTGACTGCTGAGATGGGCTGTGAAACTGACCCTGAGAATTAAGTGGTTTTGTAGGACACTTCCTGCAACAGCCTCAGCAGTGGTGTTCTTGGGATCCAGAAAACTTGCCAAGGTAGAAGTGCCCCTCAGCCACAAAATTCTGCCATCACACCAGCCTCAGTCCATCCTATGTGCTTTACAATTAAGTGGCAAGTGAGACTAATATTTTGCTGGTTTCCTGGTTTAAGAAATTGCTGGTCCTGACCTTGACTTCTTAAAAGCTGTCAGTGGGAAAGATCAAACAACCTGTAAGCCTGAACATTCATGCAAATTAATGTACCACTTGCATCCACAAATATGCATTTACAGAGGGAAGAAAAAAAAAACAAAACCAAAAGCCTGTCTGGATAAGGTGACATTTTAGTTCTTGTGTCAAAAATTCTGGCTATTTATACCACTTATAGCACTTTCTGCTTCAGCAATACAAGTCAGGGTATATCCTTTCCACTGAAATGGCTGTTTTCAAAATAGATTTATTTTGCATTTGGATGAAAGGGTAACAATTAACAAAGCAACACTGAAATTAAGTTGAGTAACAGCAGCTGAGTGCTGGATTCATGATTCAACTTAATAATCCAGTTGGCATATCTCTGCCTTACAGAACAAAACACAAACTTCTGCACCAGCTTTTTCTATCACTGCCTTGCACTGACATAGGTCTGCATCCTCCTTCACAGATAGCTGTATTTTCACAAGGTGTTTTCCTGCAATCCAGATCTGGCAGGATCACAGTAGGGCCCTATTCTTTTTCCACACTGGGGGCATGAATCAGAGAAAAAACAAAAGAAGTCCAGGCAAGGGTCAGATGACGAACTGTTCTGTGGATGAAGAGTGTGAAGATCCACAGAAACAGTGCAAGCTCCTGGGCAGCAGCAATCTTTGTCAGTAATCTCAGCATTGTTAGACTGTCATTGTCATTGTGTGCTTGTCACATTCCTTTTTCATCTCAGAGCTTGTTCTAGGTAGTAAGGTCCACAGTGCTTCCACATGGACACTTGAATTTTTCTTCCTTGCAGATGGCAAAACTCCGTAGCCTTTCCAAGAATGGTGAGAATGAACCCCTGTGCCCTCTTGTTGACAACTGCCGCCCGCCGCAGCCTCTGAACGGCAGGATAGTGAGAGCCTCGTTCAAGTAAAAATCTTAAGTCTCACCCCACCGAACCTGAGTGACAAAGTCCCTACATCACAAAAGTGTAGCTAGTTTTTGCTGTCTACTGCTTTTCCTCTGCATCCAGGTCTGTGTTTCTCAGTTTGAAATTCTGAGTGGTAAAGGTAAACCTGTTTTTAAAAGCAGAAAAATACTATATGCAAGTACTAAGCATAATAAGCAAATGTGAGAAGTAATGATTCTTGACCACAAGTGCCTCAGCATTTATGGTCACTTCTCTGCCTTGTGGTCTTGTAAGAAAAATATGCTAAGTTTTAATATTTAAAATTAATTTCAAAGGAAATATAGTAAGGCAAAAAATGAATCAGTAGTTCAGGAAAGCAGAAGTAACAGTAGATGAACAGGAGGGAAATGCCTGTCTCTACAGTGATCTTGCTCAGACACCCTCCCTCTGAGGAGACATCCAAAGAGAAGTATCCCTTTAACATACCAGATTTTCCCTTCCCTGTCTTGTTCAGTTTTTTATCTGAGATCAGGTTAGTGTTCTGAGGTAAAATCAGGCACATTCAGTTTCTGTGTGAAGAAGAAGAGAGACCTTGCTGTCATTTCAGCATTTGCTGTCTTTGCCATATCCTGCTGCTGCCATTGTTGATCTTTTCTTCCTTCACCTGCTGCTGTTACTTCACCCATCCATGGCAGAGCCCTGCTGGTATCATATTGCCTTGTATTTAGTATACCAGCTTCAGTATTGCTGAGGGGTAAGCGTCTTTCTTGTGCTGCTCTGTTTTATCTCCCAGAATTATGGATTTTTGATGCTCTGACTGCATTTTATATTTGACATCTTAATGGTTTTGCCTATTAGGGATTTTGTTGCATATGGAAAGGATCTTTCTGGATGATTCATATGTGTCATTTGTCATTCCCACTACTAAAAAATCCAGGTTAAGTCACCTAAGTTTATTTGACTGTGTTTATTTGATTCTAGCTGAAGAATAAATATGGATTCTGTTTGGCTCAGTTCTTTTCTGGGGAGACACATCAGCTTTCAAATATGATCCAAGCAAGGAACCACTGCAGACAGAAACATCTAAATCAACTTCCCCTGTCCTTCATCATTTCAGCGTACAAGTACCATCTAGGCTGAGCCACATAGAGATCATGTGAATAAGGATTTACATTATATTCAACACCCAGGTGTTACTCAGTAATGGACATACAGGAGGTTGGATGGTCAAAGGTGGTGCATAAATCCCACTGCACAGGAAGCTTCTGGGTTTTCCTCTAACTCATTAGTAGGTAGCAGTGGGTGTTCTTCTGGAGATGTTGCCACAAACATGTTCACAGCAGCACTTATAAGGGATATGTCAAAGTCTGAAAAAAAACAGGCTACAAATGGCTGGAATAGGCATTATCCAGTTCTCACTAACTATTTCACTTTCCACCTTTACTAGAAAAATTGTGCTCCAACAGGGAAGTAATGAATGGGCAGCACTGGACAGATTCTGCTGTTATTACCAGCACAATTCAGTGAGAATTCAGAAATTAAACTGAGGGCAGATTTTGATCCTTTTTATAAATTTAGAATTGCTAAGGATTCAGCTAAGGATTACTGAATTCCCATTGAAAGTTAGTAATTTAGTTTATTAGGAATGTATTTTGCTTAGTATAAAGCAGATTGTTTTTAAAAACTAAGTTCATGTGTGTAGAAGCTAAAGTATTGATTGAATCCTGTTTACAAATATTTTGGCACTGACTTAATTTTATCAGAAGATCAGCTTTTGATATTATGAGTGTAGAACTTGCAAGGGTATTGATTTTAGGACTCCCTTAGGTCTTCTTTAAATTCCTGAATCTGTAAATCTTCTCAACACATAAAAATGTTACTACAGAAAGCTCATAAGCAACGATTTTTTTTTACTGTACTATGTCTTATGTGTAAAATTTCTTCTCATATCTATAGGAAGTTGATCTTGGTGATGAGGAAATTTTAACACAAGTATCTGAGACAAGAGTTTGAGCCTTTCAAGCTAAAAGCCATTAACTGTGATGTTTTAATCTCTTGTTATTGAGGCAATAAAACAAGATTAGTTGTCTGCACTTGAAATAACTGCTTTTATGTCTTCAGAGAATCAATAAATTGACTTACATAAAAAATAAACTGATTGCTGTTTTTATGCTAAGTGATGACTGAAAATAGCTTGAGAACTTAATAGAAAACCTTGCTGCTCCTTTCTTTGATACATGTGCTTGTAACACAAGAGACACAGACATTTTAGTACTTTCTAGCTGTTGGAGTTTAGTATAAGCACACCAATCAGTTAGCTGAAATGTCACATAATTCGGAAAATTCCTGGTTAGTTTATACTTTTGAAACACACAAACCAGTTAAAGAATAATTGCTTGCAAATCAATTGCCTGTTTTCTCTACTGCTTTTGAAAGGTAGAATAGGCAGAAGTTTATGAACTACTGAAATAGTTGTTTTGGTTCCAACAAGCAACATTTGGTTTGTATGCTGGCAAAAAGGAAAATACAGTCTGAAATTTATATTGCTTCCTCATACATCTCTGATTCCATTCTGTCTTCAAACTATTATTACACACAAGCATCAGTCTCACTGCAAATATACTTTAAAGTTTTGTTTTTCCCTTGAAGAATAAAGTGCACAGAGTTTTGTTCTGTTGCCTTTCTTCCTTTGATGAACAGTGTAGATCAGCAGAGACAAAAATCAGCATATGTGGATTCTTATCCTACTGCCTCATGGATCTTAGAGAGAAAAAAAAAACCCAGTAAAAATTGCCCTAATCATTCTGTGGCACTAAATCCTTATGAATTTAGTGCCTATGATGTATATATTAACTACAGTGGGCAAGTGATTAAAATTGACCATCACCTATTAGGTTTTGACAAATACAGTAATTTCACGATTACAAGCCGCAGCATTTTGACTAAAATTTTGGTCTGAACCTGGAAGTGCGGCTTATAATCAGGTGTGGCTTATATACGGACAAAGAATGAAAGGTTGCTGTTTTAGTTTGGAGGACAGGTGTCTGCTGAGAAAGGCAGGAGCCTCTCTTTGAAATGGAGAATGTAAATCCCCTCCCTCCAAATTATTATAATTTTGAAATCAAGGGGCTTTCAGGCAAAGATATGGGAATTAGGAATAACAGTTCTTTTCTAGGGAAATTAAAGCAGTACTACAAAGAAACAAACTCCAAGCCCTGACAAAGTCAGAGTACAACCTGACACCCTGTCAGGCAGGGTGTTGGTAGCAGTTTGATTAAATGATGGCTGCAGTCCTCTTGCAGTGACAGATGTGATTCAGTTGGAACAGTGCTACTGTAGAAGGTGCAGTTTCCCTCTAAAGGTCCAGTGGTGATGTGGAGAAATCCGGTTTTCCTCTGGAGTCCAGTGGAGAAAGGGGCTCCCTTAGTGTCCCAAAACCTCTGTTTTCATCTTGGTAAGAAATGTTTGGCTCTTCCCCCTGGCTGGAGCAACTTCCAATGGGATGCAGTAATTTTATCAGTCATACAGTGGGACTCAATGGGCCATTAGCAGAAAATGACTCGCTGGAGGAAGGTTGGGTTGTGAAAAGATAAAGAACAATGCCCCACCTGGTTTCAATGGATGGCCCTTTAGCAGAATATCTCTCACGGAGATAAGGATCACTGCCCCCACCCTCAGCAGATGGTGATAGAATAGATACCTTTTATCACACTCTGTATTGTAACCCAAGATAGCTGCCAACACCTGGACTTGCGGCTTATAATCAGATGCAGCTTATATAGGGACAAAGAACAAAAAGTTGCCAACACCTGCAAGTGCAGCTTATAATCGTGAAATTACTGTACTTAAAACTTTCCCAGTTTCCCACACCTCACAAAAGAAATTACTAGAAAAATTCAAAGTTTATGCCTATAGTTTCAAAGCTTTTTTATTATCTGAAGGAGATGTCACCATCTTTCAGTCATGTGTAAATTCATAACTGAACCGTGAATTCCTGCTATGACCCTGGTGTACAGCCAGCTATGATTCTCTATTTCTACTACAAAATGAAAAGAACATGCTCCTGGATGTCCTTGCTGATGTTTTACTGGTGAGTAATCTGCATTGAAGAATGTTCATCTTGTCAGGAAGTTAAACAAAATAGAACAGTATCTATTTCTTCCTGAGGCATTTTGTCCCATGCCTCAGCAAAGGGAGCAGTTGTATGGTGTGTGTTCTACCTTGTTCATCTGCCTTTCATCTCAATGAATTCAGGCATTTATCTTTGTCGATACTGAGCACAAAGCATGTATTCAGGAATTATTTTATTTCCAAGACCACGAATTTAATAGAATATTTTGTAAGATTCCTCACTCCCAAGAATTTAATAGAACTTTTTATAACATTCCTCACTCCCCCAAGAGGTAATGCACAACCAACGAAGAATTAGAGATCAAATCTGACTCAATTTTTTTAAAAAACCCATATTTTTAAAAGCATCTTCTTTTTCAGTTGATGGCCGCTGCACATGTTGATTTTCAAAGAAGTGCAATAAAATGAACATATTCAGGATTATTTGTGAGGGAGAGACAGAAAAACTGTAGAGTTTCATGTTCATTAAAACACACAAACAGATTTGAATACAGATGGAAAACCTGTGATATTACTGGGAAAATAAACACCAACAGAGTATTGCTATTATAGACTATATATGTACTGGATAGCACAATACATGAAAGAATGTCCATAAACTTAAATAAGCATAGGCCTGAGCTGGACTTTAAAGATCATCCAGTTCCAACCCCCATGCCATGGGCAGGGACACCTCCCACTAAACCATTATTGAGAAAAAAAAATACATAATAGATGGAAAATTTTATGTAAAACAGGAGGATGGAGAAGAAAGAAATGCAATTTGCACTGATACAAACTGATGAAGTGAAGATACAAATCCACAATCTAAATTAATACCTCACTTTCAATAAGGATGACTGTGAAGAACATGAGTGCAAACAAAGAAGGGCTAATAGGAATATATATGTGTGTTCATATATATATATGTATATATCTATATATCTATATATGTATAAAAGAATGAAAATTACCGTTAGGTAAGATGGTAAATTAAATAGGACAGTAGAGCAAACTTCACATGGAGTTGTCTCTGCTTCAGAAAACAAAAAGATTAGCATAATAAATTGCAACCCTTCTGTTAAGCACTGTGTTTCACAAGATCTGCCTGGAGAGAGCATCCTGCCTCTCTGTGGGAAAATCCAATAGGAAGGTTGGAAGCAATGATGCCATCAGGTATGCAAAAGAAAGGTTTCAGCCACTAATGAACCACACCTGCAGTTAGCACAAGCAGGAGCATTGACAGAATGTTATCCATGTGCGAATTCTCAAAGTCTCACTGATTCTGCCACTAATTCTTTAAGTCAGAGGTTGATATTAACTCATGCTTTTGCAGTTCTGTCATGCCATCAGTAAGCAGAATATGCAGTAGGTGTTAGGGAAAAATATGCCTTTGGTAAATTTGAGTAGCACACTGTCACTCCTTTGCTGTTACTAATATCTTGCAGAAGATCTGTCAGAAAACTGTTAAAGAATTTGTAACTTCTTCCTGGAGTTAGACCAGTTTCCTCACTGCACTAGACCAACAAGCCTATGGACCAGTTGTCTCAGACCTTTATGGTGGAGATACGTCTTTACTAGAGTAAGATTTTAAATTCTTCCAATTCTCATGAATTTTTTTCTTTTTTTTTAAAACTGACATTCCCACACTTCATCCTACCTTCACCCCAGTGATAACACAAACATGCCTGCTGAAAACTAAAGTGAAGGGTGCTGCTTCTTGCTTAGCTAGAAACGGTCATTTTCCAGAGCCCACACGGTGGAGCCAGTTCTTCAGCAGTCACCTTCCTGACACCACTTTCAGCTAACACAAGGCCTGGGCAGTGCAAATTCTTCTAGTCCTGCCCAAGTACTGAGTATTGAAACAAATGCAGTTTTTATCCAAGTGCTTCTAAAGCTACAGGATCTGGTGTTTAACTAAATATTGATAGTAATGGACTGGTATTCATTTATATCTAAAGATCTTCTGTATTTTGTCTGTATGTTTATTCATGCAAAGTCTATGTATGTAGGCACTTTTGCTTTTATAGGCTGAGAATAGTCCAGATAATTCCTTTCCTAAAGTCCCAAAGAATGCTATCACAAGGTAAGAGGAGTTACAGGTAAAAATCTGCCACTGGCATGTACTGAACTGGTTGCTGATTTGAGTAATTATGAGACCAAGACTGGGGGATATATTACCCTCCATACTAGCTGAATAGCAATTTCAGTCTACACAGCTCTTTTCTCTTTGCACGTCTCAGTCATCCTTCATAGTTATGATAATTTTTACACTGAATTAAAAAAGCAAAGAGATTTCCATTAAAGTTCGCTTCTTTCAGGGAACGGTGGCTTTTTTTTTTTTTCTTAACACTGCAGGCTACCAGCCATTAAGCCTTAATTTAAGAGCTCCCACAATGTTGTGAATTGTCCGTGTAATAAATCTCTGCTGGAGAAAGAGTATAATCTTCAAATATTTTTTTCTTGTCAGACATCATTGAGCAACAAATGGCAACAGTGTCAGCAGCCTATCTAAATTTACAGCTAAGCAAATGCTACTGACCCTTGAATAAACAGATGAAAGTTGATTTGTTGCCCAGTAGTGTGTAAGACCTATAATTGAAACACTGATTTCATTGTCTCTGTTGGGAAAGGTAGAGACTGCAAGTTTAGAAGCAATACTTTCCATGCCTAATGTCTTGAAGCATTTTGCTGTAACTTCCACCGCTGAAAAATTCTGGGATAGGGTCAGTGTAAACTAAATAAATCTGAGGCTATGGAACATTTCTTCTGCCTTTAAGGTAATAATTGTGACAGGACTTACATTAAATGACACACCATAAATAGGGTATAGTATTATTAATAGAGAAAAATAATTATGTTCTTGTACTGGTGTCCATCATCAGACTATTTTAATGCCATTGCAAGAAGTCCCACAAAGTATTTTGAACATTTCCAACCAGATTTCCTGTATGTTCTTCCCATAGCCTCAAAACCCCAAATTCATAATATTTGCTGTGTATACGGGTATTTTCTACTCTTCTTAAAGATGATGGGGGTAAAAATCCACTGTTGACAATCTTGAACCTGGCAGTTCTCTGTAAAAGAAACTCCTTCCTGGATTCTGATTGTGACCTTTTACCCTGGACATGATCTGGGTTATAGTGAGGTTTACTTTCTGGATCATGTTTCAATCAATTTGATCTTTTAATGCTTACTATTTAATAGTATACAACAATTAAAATTGTATTTGTTAAAATTAATAAAGGTAAGCATTGCCATTAAATAGTCATTTTTTGAATCCTGAAAAAATCTGGTGCTTTTGCTACTTTGCTAAGTTTGGCTGTCCTACTTAGTCTCTGTTGGAAGCACAGTGTTCCCATTTTACAGAATCTGACTGAAGGTTTTGCCATTTTTACATAAGTTTTCAGTGTTTTCTGGTGTTTTTGTTTAAATGCTGAAACAAAAGCAACACTAGATTAGAGTGCTCTCTTTTTTCTTCTTCTTCTTAGTGTATTAAAATGTCTTTAATCAGGAAATGAAGTCACATGATTTGGAAAAGATATTCCTGGAGCAACTTCACAAGAGCATCTAGACAACAATATGGGTAGAACCATAAAACTTCAAGTTAAACAGTGAATCCATTGTATTTGTATCCCCATATCACAGGATGTAGGGTCCAGTTCCTGATCCACCTGTTCAAGTGAGCGATCTTTTCACTTGGCAATATTTACAGCTACAGAGCTGTTGAATAAAAGACATGCACTAAAATTTGTTGCCTGGATAGACTTCATGAATGTGGGTGCACATATTCCCATGTCAGCAAGAGAACACAAGGAGCAGATGAATTCCATTTATGCAAGCATGGAGAAAGTTTTGTGACCAGTAAATAAGCACCACAGCAGTGCCTGGTTATACCCAGACAGAAAAAGACAAGTTGTTGAACATCTCTTTGCTCCAGCTTCTGATTCACTATGTGATCTATCTGATGCACAAAAATGGAACTGGTGAAGAGAATGTGTGAGAACATTCATATAATCTTAAACTAGGATGTGGAGTTTTGCTAAACAGCCCAGATGGAGAGCACACAAGGCAGTATTACCTGCAGAAGCTTTCCTATCTGTGCCTTGTCACAGGGAAGCTCCATATAATCCATTTATCCTGTTAGCAATTGCTGGAATTTATGATCTGGCTGTAATCTTTCCAATACTGCATGGATACTTAATTAAAGCACGCAAATTACTTATTTACACTTACTTCACTTGTAAACCACCCCTGGTTTCAGCTGGGGAAGGAAATGGCAGAGTCTTCACCATAAGGCTAAACCCATCTCTACATACATGATTACACTGGCCACAGCCCAGAAATCCCCTCTTGCTTAAGTTTCCAAAATAATCTAAGAACCAGTGTTATACACCAAGCATCAGGTCTTGCTGTGGACATGCTTCCTCCTTATGCTCCTTTTGTATGGACTTGATAAAGATCTACAGAGATTATGCCGGCCTGTCTCAATGGCTCTTACTGCTTGACTTGTTGCCAGGGTTGTCTCTAGCAGCAGGGTCTGTTCTAGCGTTTTCCTCATGGATGCAGGATTTTGGGGTGTGCCTTCCACCTTTCTCCTGGTGATGCCTTCTTGCTTATCCATGTCTGGTCCAGAACAGGCTGCTTCTCTTTGTGTGAGAGATGATCACTGCAGGATGCAAACTGGCATAGCCAATGTGGACTTGTTGGATTTTTTGCCCTAGCAGACAGAGTTGCAAAACTTCCTGGAATTCTTTAGAAGTTCCCTGTGCTAGGCAGATGTCTGGTTGACCCATCTCATCACCAGATAGACTTTTGCAGGTGCAATCTTTCTACAGAAATGCATGTTTCTGGATTATCCTGCACTGCCATCTCAACTGTACCAATGGCTGTTATCCCTAAGATGGTTCCCCACCCATCTAGTAATACACTTCTTGGGCATGCTGCAGTCGTTCCACCTAACTGCTGTACAGTCACTGCAGCAAACCTGCTGGTTCCACAATTAAACATGGGTGATGTGCATGTGTGTGTCTGTGTCTGCTTGCAGAAAGAAGTATTTTCCAGTGCTTTGAAAGGAATTGAAAGGTAGCAGGCAAAACGATGCAGTTGACAGAAATGCCTGGATGGCATTCAGAAAGTATCCCAATGAGCTCACAATTATGTGTTGTAGCTGCACTGCATTGCATAGTGGGTAGATGGGAGCACATGCTGAAATGGGCCAAGTGCTTTACCCGCATTCCAGCCAAGAGTGCCAACACATTTTTAACATTCAACTAGATAGGTTTACTTGGGCTTTTATTTCTAGCTTATTCATGTATAAAAGTTTTTACCTCCAAACGTGACAAAAATACCAATACTAACAAAATACACTCTTTTTTTTTTTCTTGTTTCTGTATAGATTTTGTCTCTGTGCACTTTTTAAATAATGTAAGTGGCGGAGCAGAGTGTGCCATAGCAGCTCTTTGATTCTGTAGATGAGTAGCAATAAAACCATACTAAATCCTGGCAGAAAGATATTTTATAAAGCTATCTACTCCTAGTCTGTAAGTATCAGTTCCTTGACAATAGAAACTCTGGGGGGAAAATGGGGATTGTGACATAATACCAAAATAATTCAACTCAGTACGTTGTTTTTCTTATTTTGGCAGACAAAGATCTCACTGTTGATAGGTTTCCATTCATACCTACCATGTTTTCCATTGCCTGGCACAAATTTCAGTGAAGTGGAAGGCATATGACAAACTGGCTTCTTGTCTGTTACATGCCACACCAACTATGGCATGCCCAATGAAAAGCACTGTGTGAATGTCTTTTGCACAGTGCCAGGCATGCTATGCACAACCCGCTGCAAAACAATATGTTGCTTTCTGCAGCTTCTGTTTTTGTTTTTTTATTTTTCACACATTCCTTATTAAAATAGAAGGTAGATATACTAATATTTGCACAAGGCACAAAACAGTAATTCCAAAACAGTTCTGCAATTTGGTGCAACTGCTCTGCAGTCTGGCACTGCACTGAAACACGGTTAATGCAGGTATATCTCAGCATGCTCTACTGACTGAACAAATCTAGTAAGCCCTGCTTCTCCTTGTCTGTGGTGCTCCAGCCCATTGTCTTTCTGGCCCTCCACTGCAATGACTATTCAATGTCTTCCTTGCAATAGCAGGCTCAAAATTAGATTCTAAAAAGAACTACTTGCACAAATACTTGCACAAGTTGAAGATGGAAATTACCATTCCTGCTAACCTGCTGGCTACGCTCTTGTTATTGCAGCTCCACAGCAAGGGCACACTGCTGCCTCAACTCATTTGTTGTCCACCAGGATCTCCACATCTCTTTGTGCAAAAGTTTCTGCTGGCCAGCCCATTCTCCTCCTGTGCAGGACTTTGCAGTGACTTTGTTGAACTGCTTCAGGCTCCTGTCAGCCCATTTCTTCAGCCTGTCTGCATTCCTCTGGATAGCAACTCATGATTTCATCCTTGAACTTGCTGAGGGTATATTTTGTGCCATTGTTCAGGTCATTAAAGTTCTGCCAGTAATACGACAAATGAAATTTCCTTCCAGAAAAATAATGGATACTCCAGTGGACCAAATCTTGTTCATGGGATCTGAATAAAGTTAATCTAAAATATTATTATCTGTCTGACTTGTCTCTTTTTGCTCATTGGTGTACAAAATTTCAAGGATGGGGACTCTGTGTATACTGGAGCATTTTACTTTTACAGCATGTATTTATTGACCTTTCCATCTAGCCTTGTCACTTCTCCACTCACAAACATTGTAATCCACCTTCATTTTCTCCTCTCTCTTTTATGGACTCCTGGTAACCAGCCTACCTTCTATCATTATAAAAATAATTCCTGTAGCACAAGAATTTTTTTCTTCACTGTTGTTCCTTACTACTTGGCCCCCTTTCTCTTTTCTGCTTGTCCCAAGGATTTATACCAGTCTCAGTAACCCATTCACGATGCTTAGTTCCCATTCTTCTTACAAGAGCAAGAGCTCCATATGTCCCTTGTCCAGGCTATTCTCCTTATGACAAAAGAGAGGCTTCATATCCTTCTTCTTCCCTTTATTTCCTTTCTCTGTCTTGCCACTTGGCCAATAAATCACTCAGTGATTTATCAGAAAATATGCCTAATTGGGAAGATGAATAGGGAAGACATTCAGTTTATAGCTGGGCAGAGCAATATTAACTGGTGTGACCATCTGGCTGTTTATTTGATCTGCAAAAAACTGCAGAGTTATTTAGGCTACTGGAGTGCTGTGGTGCTGCCCATTCCATTGTTATCACATTACTTCCAAGGAAAGAGAAATGTCATCAACATGATGTCATAACATTCAGCAAACTGGCTTATGTGATGCTGATCCCAACAATTTTTTGAAATATGCAGCAGTTTTAGGCAAGCTTATATATATTAAAGGTACTAAAATGACTCTCATTTATCAGCACATTTCCCTCATATTTTTATTCTATTGCATATGCATACTTTTTCAGGTTGAATAGCAAGCGTACTGTAGCACTGCTACTGACTACTAGTTCAGTAAGAACTAACAACACTGGGATTTTATTCCAATTGGTTGCTTTTCACATATAAATGCAAGACTAAAATGTCACTTTCTGTGTATATCCTTTCGAAAAGCAGTGTTTCATTCACTTTCCTAAAAATTATGTAATTGCTAGCTGCAATATTCCACTGTGTTGACTCATAATAATAAAATAACAAACGTCTGGTTAGTGGTTTTTAATCGCTTTTCTGGCTGTGATCAGCTGATTTTCAAGTTTTTGTGTGTTTATATTCAATAAACGTCAAACAATTGAACTACTTCTGTATTCCTTTCTTCAAGTAAAACTACAGATAACTTTGCCTGCTTCCTTTAGAAGCAGCTGACAGCCATTCTCGTGAAGTGGGACTTCATTCCTTTCTCCTGGTGATATATTAAGTATGATTTTATTGCTCTGTCCTGATGATCTACATCTATTCAGAGTATTTTCAAATTCCCTCTACTTATGTACTTATGTACTTATGTATATTCATCACAAAACTTAACATTTAAGGGCTCTGAAGATAGCGTGAAGTACCTGCTGTACCCTCACTGCTTGCAATTTGGTAACTATAGATAGGTTGGCTAATTTTTCCCATAGATCTGTTCTCTGTTCCTTCTACTCTGTGTTCCATTTTGTAAATACTATATTAAAAGTTTATTTTGAGGGTTAAACAGCTGTAAAAGCATGACCTGGCATTTCTTGCAGAAATAACTCTAGGGAAGGGAGCATGGGCTTTGTAAGCATAGCCTTTTGGCAAAGGCTCAGCTCCTGAGACCAATGCTTTTCCATTGCCTTGTTCTTCCTTGCACAAACAATGTAGGATAATGAGAAAGAGAAAAAGAAAAAACATATACTATCTGAGAGAATAGCAAATGTTTAAATTAATGACATAGTTTGTATCAGTATTTCTATGAATAACCCAAAACTGGGGTATGCTATATAAGTGGCAGCATGAAAAATAGGTCTGATCTTACTTGCAATTACTATTGATACAACTGGTAATGGAAAAAGGAATTTTTCTGTTTTAATAGTGGACTTTCTCAATCTCTGTATTTCTTTCTTCATTTATTTCTAAATAAAAAAACATGCAAGGAACAAGATTCTTTGGATGAGAATCCTGTAATAACCTAATGCAGCAGGAGTTGATTCTTCCAAGACGTCATAACAGAAATTACAAAAGTACCACAGAACCTCCCTAAATTTTACTCTTCTGTTATGCAAGAAAGTGGTTGGTATTCATTAACTTCTATGGTTACATATTAAAAGTCTTTTCACTGACTCTATAACTTGACCTTCTGTGTGGCTGGTTTGTGTCAGAGCTTTGTCTCTTTTTTCTCTTTTTTTTCAGCAAAATGACACTATGTGGAATTTTTGTAGATAGAGATGAAAGCATCATAGTTGCTGAGATCTCTGGGAGATATAGAGATAACCTGAAAGAACAAATTTACCTTTACATTTATAATTGAAACAAAATTTATACATTCTGATCTGAGGAGTTTTGGAATTACACGTCTAAATCCAGGAATGATGACACAATTACACTGCAGGGAGATACAGCCATTCTTAGATTGATGAACGTATCAATCTGATTGAATGAACAGCCTTTTATTGAAGCATATTTGTCTATGCCCTGTACCTAAATTCAGAATAAGCTTCAAACATTTCTCTATCCCCACTGACAAATCCCTAGTTTTAGAGGTGATTAGTATTACGTGGAAAAAGATCCATCTGAAGCGTAAAGTCCGAGCATATGTCTGAGAAGTAAATATAACTGCCCAACCTAAATCTCCTGGCCAACTATGTGCCTTTGCCTCTTTGAACAGGAATTATCCTTGTAATTGGTCAAAATGAGACTACAGGCTCTAGTGTTAATGATCTTTTGTCTTATGCATCCAAAAGGAGAGATGAATAATCATGAAGGATGGAAACAATATACAGAGGTGATAGTCTGCTAAATCAGTCAAGGATCTTGCACTAATTCCTGGTCCCTTGAGCAAAGCCTAAATAAAGTCATTTGGGAGGAATCACTGTCAGGATAGTTAGAAATAGCAACCTCCTCCACTCTCTGGAAGTGAGTTATGAAACATGAGCAAACGCAACCTCTTCATCTATTTCTGGAAGTAATTTTTGTATCTTTGTCGCCAGCACCATCAGTAGTATCAAGGCTTTGGCTGATGGATCCTTACAATTGCAGATCTACCCTCCCATCATGTTCCTCGGAGTTTTTAGTTTGCTGACACAGAAGAAGCTTCTGTGAGCTTTTGTGTTCTCCATGCCATGTAAAGAAAGGGGATTCATGCTGCACTTTCTGTCCTAGGACTTCACCTCTCACTAGCTATACTGCATAACTATTAAGTTCTCATATATTTCATTTCTTCTGCAAAGGTAGGGAAGGTGCAGGATCTGGACCATAATCTTATAGAGCCGAGGTTCATCTTACATCAAAACCATTTCATTGAATATTTAAAAGCATTTGAACCATAAACATCTTCTGATAAAGACACACTACAGTGAACACAGTCAGGGGAAGAGCAAGAGCTGGGGCGTTTGAGACTGGGAAGTGGGACTGCTGTTTAAGTTAATAAAGATTGTGGGTTTCTCTTCCAGACCTTCCTTATGTGTGTTTGGATCTTAAGAGTAAGAATTTTACCACATCACTTACTACTGAGGATTGAAAATAAACCGTTTATATAAGCTTTAGAAAATTATCCTGGTAAACTTAATCACCTGTTTAACACTGGACTAGTCCTTTTCATTTCTGACTTACACTTTAAATTCAGAGCAAATTAATAAAAACTATACTTAAGTGAACAGGAGCAAAGAAATTGTGGGATTTTCAGAGCAGACAGGCAGACTTTGCTTTTATGAAGTGATTACATCATTCTAACTCAGTGCTAGAGCACACATGAGCAGACTGATCCACGCTTAAAGGGAGACTTACATTTCTGCATGTATGCCATCTGGGTAATGCTTGCAGCAACACCAAAATGGCAAACTAACTAGAAACTTCAAAGGAATCTGTGTATTGAATTTGTGTGTTTATTTTTTCATGGATAGATGTTGTCTGGTGAATATTAATCTCAATTTCTTAATGTTCTTCATTTTTAAACTCAATGACTATGCTTTAAATCACTTTAAAATTAGAGACCAAGCCTATATTAACATTTTTTCATAAATTTGACTTTAACATTATCTAAAGCAGCAGTAGATTTATTGGTTACAACACAGAGAGGGGTCCCACCAAATTGTGATCTGTGGTCTGCCACAGATTCTAGGGATTTTTGTGCATGGGATGAATTATTAAGAATCCTGGAATCCTATTTCTAACTCCCTCATTATTCTTTGTAACCATGACCTACTCCCAGTCTTCCTGACTACCTACCTGTTTCCCTTCTCTTTTTAGACCACCTCTGCTTGAGACCAAATTCAGTCTAGACTGTTGTCTTCTAGGCCATCTGTGCATTTTCTTAAAACACTTCTCTTGTACAGACCATGTTCAATAATGAAGAGCACAGCAAAGACTTTTAAAGGCTTTCTTTTCACTGGTAGAGAAGAGCAGTGTTTTTAAGGGATTCTACACAGGTCTTTTCTGAGAATGAAGCGAGTGAGTATTTCATCTGGAGAGGTGTTGATAGACACAGGATAGATAGTCAGGCTTGCAGAAATGAGTAAAATCCAGAGAGAACGGGAAAGAACACTGTTAAGAACACTGTTTTGAATAAGGAAGATCAAAGTAGGAAAAAAAAAAACAGAAGAAAGCCTCCTGTCTCACTTGGTCCCCTTAATGATCCTCAAGACCTAGAGAAAAAGAGCTCAGTAAAAGCAGATATAAAAAAGACTTTTTTTTTCCTCAGAAATAAATTATTTATTTGACTTAAAGGTCTGAACTAAAGTGTCTAATGTTAAAATGTTTTCTTAGATTGCTTCTTTCTTTTCACAGCTGTTTTTAGATTATCTAAATGTCAAGGAGTTCAGAACAAATACTGACTGAAAAATTGCTGTGCCTAGAGCTCAGCACAGAAATCTCAGTATCTAAAAATTTGTGAGTCTTACTTCCTACCCAAGTTGTAAAGTACAACCTCAAATCTGCCCATTAAAGTCTATTTAAAAGACACAGTACTTTTATGCCACATGCTCTCAATCTGGAGACTTGTCTGTGGGTCTTGGCAGTGAGAAGATGCTCAGAAATGGAAGCGAAAACTGAGGAAGAGGTGGGAATTAGTATGTGCTCTGCCAGACACAAATACAAAGCTCCTGTGTACCTTGTTCATGTCTCCACTTTAAATATTGCAAGAGTCACTGGAATATCTTGGGTGGTTCCAAACCTTGATCTGTTTTCTTGCTCAAATTGTTCACAGCAAAGTTATATGTAATTGCTCATTGGCTAACACGTCTCTTTAGCTTCAGTAACTCTTACAATTTGTTGGTGTTTACCTCTCTGATAAAGTACATCGAAAGACAGCTGTCACTTACCCTCTTACCATTTGTTTGCTATGCAAAGCACACTAAGCTTTTATAGTCTCATCTTATAAAAGAGGCTCTTTAATGGCCTTGTCTCCCCTGCACCTGTTGCAATTCATCGTAATTCAGCTTCATGAGGCCAACAGACCTGTCTCAGAGGTCATACCAGGGTCTCTTCAGCTCCAGTGACATGTCCTTGGTTCGTTCCTGGGCTTTTCTGTGAGCAGTTCCTGCCTGGTAGTGCTTATTGACATGTTAACACCAACAGATCCACTCTTCTTCCTTCTCTTTCACTGCCTATCAGAAAAAAAACTATCAGCCAGGGCTATGATTCAAGACCACCATGTAGCACTTTCAGCTACTAAATTTCACCCAGTGTAGTTACACAATGGAAAGGGATACTGTTTTTTTCCTGCACGATTCCACACTTCCATCCTGTGCCATTTGCATTTTTCTTTGGCTACCTTGTATTTCTTTCCCGCACTTCATTAGTAGCAAGTAAAATAAGCTCACTCCTTCCTATACAGAAAGTCTTCTAAAATTTAAACACAGTATTTCACCTTTCAGTCCAGTGTTTCGTTTCTACTTAGCCCCTCATCCATTTCACACCATTGGTGCTAACCTCTGTCTTCCCTATCTCATCTGGCAAGTCTCTATGTAAATATATATGTAACAAATATTTTTAGAAGTAATTTGATTTCTACGTGTCACATAAGGAACACGCCTGCTAGAAAGCATGCTTACAATTTTAAGTGCAGTGTGATGCATAACACCGTGCTAAATGAAAGGAGAATTAGAGCTGAAGCAAAACAAACAAATCCTATGCTTAATTTGATAATAACAATTTTATCTGGAGTTGGCAAGAACTGGATCTTCAGCTCGTTTAACGATTTCCACTTACCAAGAAACCTTGCGCTAGAGGAAGCAGCACCTTTTTAAAGGCTGGAGCTATTAACGCCCCTGAATTTTTGCAGGGAAGCTGTTTATGAACGCAACGGGAGAGCGCACAGCAGGGAGCAGCGCTGGAACCCAGGCGAATACAGGGGAATTTCCTGGGGCAGGGTGTGAACCTGCGATAGCCATTGGCACGCACAAGCTGGGCTCACCCTCGGACCCCCCGCTGGCCGCTGGCTCAGGCCGCACCGCCAGCAGGGCAGCGCGGCTCGGCTGTGCCGGGGACACCCGGGCCCTCCGAACCGATGGGCCTCGCCCCACAGGGGCTTTGTGCTCGGAAATGCCCGCAGCCTCCCTGCCACCGGCACCGCTCACTGCAGCGCCCGGCCGGGCTGCAGCGCCCTGGATGGGTACACATCTCACTGGAATTGGAAAGCTGTTCCTACACTGCCCGTGCCTAGTGCTGGGCATCCGTGCTGTTCTGTATCCCCATCTCCTCGCTGCCGGGGCAGGCGGGGCCGGCCCTTTCCCCTCGCAGGGCATTCCCGGCGCTGTCCCGGGCCGCTCCTTCCCCCTCACTCGCGGGGAGCGGGGCGGGCGGTGCGAGGCTCTGCCCACCCTCGGGCCCTCCCGGCCCTGGGCTGCGGGGACGGGCATGCATTTGGCGGGAGTCTATAAAAAGCCGCCGTGAGGCGAGGCCGCCGTCCTGCCAGAGCCGCCGGCGGAGGCTGGGGCACCGCACCATGATCAACCCCAACTACTACCCCTGGGGCTACGACGGCGACAACGGTGAGAGCCCGGCCCGCTGCTCCCGGGGAACGGGGCCCCGCTTCCCGAGGAGCGCGGCGGGGATGCGGCTCCAGGCGCAGGAGGCGGAAGGAGAGGTCAATGGCAGGGGGTCTTCGAGTTAAATAAAGTCAGTTTCCCTTAGTGTTAATGGAAATTAAAATTGGACGTAGCAGTAAAATCCGGCTTTAGGCTAGCCCTGATTCAGGAAGAGCAGTGCTGGGCTGCAGGCCCGCCTGCCTGGAGAGGTTGGGGTATTGCTGGTCGCGCTCTCTCCTCTGCTGCAGGAAGAACAGTTCAGCATTGGTCAGACTTTTCCCACATGAACTTCTTGGTAAAACCGTGGTGATTATTAAATCCATGTTGTGAATTCTTGGCGTGTTCAGAGATCAGTGGCCTTTTCTTGTTCCATATGGATGCATGGTGCCACATTTGAATCCTTTGGGTATATCCCATCATATTTCTAGCCACTGCTGGACTTGGAGTATACCCCTCTGGTTTGTTTCCTTGGCATATTATCAGTCTTCTAGTAGTCAATCTTGAGGTTGCTGTAAGAGTTTCGGTTCAGTTGAAGGACTGAAGTATCCAGTGTTCCAGCTAGAGATCAATCTGTTTGCTTTTTGTGCAGTGAAACTCTTTATAGGGCATGAATATCAACTAGGCAATTACTTATTAATACACTTAAATGACATTCTGTATTTAAGCAAGCCAAGCTTGCATTAATTGTAACAAGTAAAATTCATATCCCTCTGGAAAAGATTTTCATTATACTTCTCTGTACTTTTTTTGTAGGACCAGATCAGTGGCACAAAAACTATCCTTTTGCGAAAGGACGCCGTCAGTCGCCGATAGAAATCAATAACAAAGACGTGCATTATGATAGTTCCCTACTGCCATGGTTTGCTAGCTATGATCCCGGTGCAGCTAAGACCATCCTCAATAATGGGAAGACCTGCAGAGTTGTGTTTGATGATTCATTCGATAGATCAGGTCCGTTTTGTTTCCATCTCTGTCGTTAGACGTGAGTGACTGTTTCTCGATTTGCATGGAAGAGCCTTCTCTGAATATTCAGGCTGTTGGAAGGGTTCTGTGTACTGCCTGTGTGTGATGTACAGCTTTTTCTGACCTGGTACTCTGTGCTACTGCTGGGAAAGGTCTGGGTCTCCTTTTAAAGTTCATTGGTAAAGTCCTAGGGAATGGAGAGAGCTGCACGGTGAATTAAGTTGCAAGATAAATTTCTGGGGCTGCAAAAAGTCATTGCAGTTGTGTTGCTTTCTGGGATGAAGGAGGCCCAGGCTTTATCTGTGAGAAGTGAATTCCATTTTACCTATTTGAGATGCCCAGCTTCTGCTTATTTTCATCTTAAGTTACAATATTTAAAAGCTCTATCCGTGTAATTTGTGATAAATGAAGTAGCAAGCCAGATGTTGCTGCAATGTCACGATATTTAATCAGTTAAAATCTTTTTGGCATTCATGAGGTTTTGTCTTAATGAAGATAATAGGGCTGATAAATTTAATTGTGTCGGGTTTCATGTCCAAAATCTTATCCACTTACAGTATGACAGCATACAGTGTACAGACTTACTTCTTATTTGCATTAAAACTTCCAATTTCTATATAATTAGGAATGACAGCTGTAATTACTAGGAGAAATTTTATTAATAGATTGTTTCATGTTAAGTATATGTGGACATGGATTTGATTTAATTTAATAGATTTTTAACTAATTACTTGGGTTTCATGAAACTGAGGATCAAAATGTATATAAGCTGGACTAGTGTCTTGGGGTGACAAATAGTTAATATACTATCAAAACTCACTAATTTCTATGTAGTCAAGAGTTTTGTTGCTTTTCTAGCAAAGTGAGAATTTTCAATGTTATTTGAAGAAAAATATTAATGTCAGATAGAATGATACACAAGTAAAGAAAGGTAGCTGTGGCATATGACATCTTCATTACTATTACCATTTTTTAGCATCTGTTATATTTGTTAGAACAGCATCAGATATATCAATGGTTGCATCTTTTGCATAAAAGTAAAAGTGTAATTATTGTTAAAATAATTCAGATTTTGAATGGGAGGGAGCATCCAAGGCACAGCAATCTGCAGCATGGATGCAACACTCACCACAAAGAGCAGAAAGTTTCAGAATGTTCTGAAATTTTTTTCTGATGAACTGCTCAGTAACTGTTGTGTTTTGATCTCAGAAATGAAAAGCGACTCACTGCAAAAGAAGTAGGTGTATATCTCAACTCTTTGAAGTCAAGAAACATTCACTGTTTGTTGTTATGTCTCCTTTGTTATACCATTGCCTGCAGAGTCTGTGGGTGGTGTTCTTTCTCTAATATAATGCTAATTGCAGGACGAATTCCACTGTGCATACTCCCACTGACTTGAACACATTTTCAGTTTTTTATGATATGTACAGTGCCTTATTTTTTATGTAAAAGAACCACCAGCTGCACAAAACATACATATTCAATAGCAATCATATAGGAATTAAGTTTTTATTTCTTTGGAACAAGTTATTCATTCTGTCTTTGTATGTGTCTTTCACTCTATCTATGAATTATTTCTGAATTAACCAGAAAATTAAGGGTTTCATTTATTTTCCTGTCATTTTTTCAGCTGTAGTGGTCATACCCATATCTGTACTTCTGTCTAGATTTTCATTAGTTTGGATAAAATAGATTGCTGAATAAATAGCAAGGTGACTGATAAAGTTAATTACTTTGCGTATGTCCCAAGTTTTACATCCATTGGGTATCCTGCCAAGAACACTTGAAGTATTCACAAAAAACAACCCATAAAAACAATTAGAGACAGTTACTGTAAGAAGCTGGAGTTTGTTGCTAATCAGCTCTTTTAGCATGACTAAGGCTTGTGGCCAGCATTTCCTCAAATATCCCTTTGTGGGAAATCTGATTTATTTTTGCAAATGAAATTTTGATTATCAACTTATGGTAAATAATGCATTCATTTGTTTACTGGTTACAACAGAGTGAGGACAAACCCAAGTAACTAATTAAACCGGGGGAAGTCTCTCCATAGACATTCCAAATTTGGTTGAGTCCTGCAAAACGTTACTTAACGTTTTGTCTGCTGAATTTACACTGGAGAAAACCAGTAGCTGTTACAAGAATAGCACCACTAATTCCCAGTACTTCTGTAGTTGTGGTACCACTCAATGGCTGTACAGTGTAAGGCAAAAGGCAGCAGTGTTAAATTCTTCCTTCAGTGTAAGAACATATCTGTCATTTGTTATGTCTGCATGAAGGTATTGATCCTATGCTTGGGTAGAAGGAATTTGGGATTTGAGCTTCAGTTAACTTTGAACTTCTATTGTTGGAATTAAAAGTGCTTGCCTTTTAATTCTAGTCGAGGGCTACAGATATGGCTACACAGAGGACTCTCAGTTTTCTGCCCCTGCAGGTCGGACAGCCACCTATTCAGCCCTACACAGATCACAGACAACGATTTGGGAGCTCACTGATGAACAGGCTGTGATCCAGCAGCACAAAACTGGCAAAGATGTGTTACAGTGTAGGTGAGGGTGGGTGGCAAGCTGACAGACTTCTGTCTGACACTTCTCTTTCCCAGTCTGTCCTTAAAACAGTACAAAGTTCAAATAGAAACAGAAGTAATCCTGCTGCATATATACTCAGTGCTTGCTTGAAGAAAATTTCAGTGAGAACTGAAATTTGAGTTCCAAAATCTTTTAGGCAACACATTTTATCCTTGCAGTTAGCCAGACAGTTTCAGTACAGAGATCCTTCTTTTGAGCAGAGGCTTTTTTATGACTTTGAAATCTGACACTGATGTGAAACAGCAGAGGCTTTTGTACTGCACTGTTAGATTTTATTATGAAGCAGCATAACAAAGGTAATGTGTCTTTTCAGTTGTCATACAGTAGTACATCATTCATTTAATTAAATTGTGGTTTACCAGTTCATTTTATGGATTTGGCAGGATGCGAGATCATAAATCTTCATAGAACAGTCCTTTCTTCTCAGGTTTATAAACACAGCTCATCTCATGAGTCTGTTTTGTTCTCTATGAGTTTTTTCACCTGCCTTTACAGCAAACAGAGAAGGTATTTCTATAGGTGTAACTTTGCCGGTTTTACTTTTAGTGAGGGTAAATGACAATTGGCATTAGCAGAGATTAACAACCAGTCCACTACGGAAGCTGTTCAGAAAGTGGATGTACACATTTGAAAAGCTTCTTCTCACTTTTCTGTTGTCAAGGGCTCCCAGCTAGCTAAGGTAAAGTGATTGGAGCAGCCATCTCCACTCACCTGCATGACACCCTCATTTTTCTGTGTCACAGTGTGAGAGACAGTTTTCTTGCTTTAGTTACAGCCTTCTGTGCAGCCCTTGCCCTAGTGATTACACTGAAAGTGAAAAAACCCCATTCTTTTATTAGCCCATTTTGTCTCATGCTGCTCAGCTGATGACAGATCAAATAAAATGTGAGCTTTTTTCCAGAGCAGATGTCCATGTGTGTGTGTGTGCCTGTAGGATTGTTCCGTGATAGATCATTCTTCAGTGTGGATGTGTGGGGGCACAGAATTTGGGCAAGACTGACGTGACGCTTTTGTGTCTGGTATCAGGCACTGATGGGTCATTAAGGGTGATGTGCAGACCCATCCAGAGTCAGTCACTGAGCAGTGGGATGAGCGCTTGCAACAGTAAGGCACCAAAAAAGGAGTGAATGCTTTTTTCCTCTGTCTTACTGAGTTGGTTTGTGTATTCCTGCACCTTGGCCATGTTACCTTAATGACAGCAAGTTTAAGGGAGTTACATTTGGATAATTCTGCTGTCATTCTCAGATATTTAAGGTGAACATTTCCTGTGTAATAATTATCAGGAAAATTCCCTGTTTCATGTAAATAACATATACTCACATTGCTGGAAAATAATGTCAAGATATCATTTATTCTTTTATAAACTTTTATTTTATATTCTTTTTCTGTTTTGTGATTGTGCATTTTTATTTTTGTATTATTGAAAACAAAAGCCCAAGAGGATCAAGATACGTTTAGAATTTAAGTTCCAAAGTGCATGCTTTAAAAAAAGAAAAATCTTACTAATTTTAAGCTATGCAGACATAGTTTGGGACTTTTAATATTTTAAATTTTGGATAACTTAATTCTTGTAATGGTTTTGTTTACTTTTTCCCTTTTTAAAATGAAAATGCAGGAAAATTCATTTATGTACATTGTCATTTTATGTATTTATATGTTCAATACTACACACTTTTAATTAAAAGAAAGGAAATAACTTTTTGTCCTTCAGCAGATGTTGTTTGCATCATCCTTTCTGCCTAAAGCATGCTAGGTAAAAGTTACTGTCTATTTATAGATGAGTTAAGCTGGGATGAGTTGACATGAGATGATACAGAGCTTCACCTAATGCCCAATCAAAAATGTCTTGCTGATGGCCCATCAGTGGAAATAGTGACATATTTTTACCCTAAAGAGGATTATTTGGCCTTACAGATCTATTTTAATGGAGAATTGATGGCCTTGTCAGCTACTACTCTTACCCTGATTATGTTCACCACAGTTCTGAATGTCTGTGGGAAGAAGTAAAAGGAATTCATTGAGAAAAACAGCTTGCTCAAGTCTTAGTGATGTATTTCTTGAGATGATAATGGATTTCATCATTTTCAGACTGAAGGATATTCTTCTCTGGCATATAAAGACCTGTTCTTGAGAGTTGCTGAATGTTTTATAGGAATGCTATAACTTCTGTTCTCAAAAAAAGTGAATGAGAATTGAACATTTTTTTTAGTATCTGGTGAATGTAAAAATGTTCTTTCTGTTTCATTGATCCTTTCAAATAGACCACCTTCATTTACAATATTATTTTTAAATGGTGATATTATTTAGAATAGTAGATATCATTCATCACAGACTGAACTTTTCTTTAGGAAAATAGCTTGCATTCTCAGTGATTTCTTTTCTGGTTTATTTACTGCTGTCTTTCTCCTCTTCCATAACTGGAGGGAGCAGCCATTAGTGCAGAAACAGCTATCAGTAATTTCACAACTTTTCAAACAAATAAGTCATAGCCTGCATTAAGATAGACATTTTTGTAGTGTTTTTTGGGAATTTGTTTATCATTTAGCACTTCAGTAGTTGATCTTAATCGTGATTATGTTTATATACTTTCACATCAGCAAATCCTAGGTTCAATTCAGGGGGAGATGAAGACATCTAAATTTAGGTGTCTTGTTGTGGGATTTTAAAAGTTGGTGGGTTGATAAAACACCCGAGGTTAATCCTGCACTCTTTTATAACTTTGCAGAGCTAGCTTGAGATGTTATAATGTAAAACAGGATTAAGATATAATGAGGCTCTTTCTCCCAGGGTTTTCCTCGGTTTATTTCTTCATATTGGATCCAGAGGTCAAAGAGGAAGTTTCCCAAAGTCTGGGGTCTTTTCTAGGGTCAGGAAAAGGGGAGGAAAAACTTTGGCTTCTTGCCAATAAAGTCCATAGGTTTTACAGGGGTTACAGGGACATACCATTCTTAAAACATCTTGGGTACAGGGTTACAACAGTGGGTTATATCTAAACTGCCATTTGAGGCAACAGAGTTAAGAGTTCAAGGAGTCCAGAGAGCAATTCAGGTCACTGTCTGTTGAGTGTCTACTTTAAGGCAAGCAGAATTACTGTAGAGGCTTATCTGTTCTGATTAGGGGTTACTTCAGTTACCCAAACACAGGCATCCCATGACATGTTGGATAACCTAATCTATTTCCCCTTGCCTCCAGATTTTGGTTTAGAATGTACAGTTCTTGCACAGCTCCTGGACCAGATCTGTCACCATTCCAGAAAATATTATGCAGCTGAATTAAATCAGTGGTGTCTAGTGACTGTAATGGAAGCCTAGACACAAAAGTTCTCTCTGCCTGTAAACGCATATGGCTGAAGGTGGTTGCCTGACGTGTGGCAAAAATCAGTGCAGATTTTCTGTACAGCAAATATATAAATACATGTGTAAATATTGTAGAAAAACATGTGTTTAATTTAAAAGAAATGGGAGATCCTTGAGTCTGATGCTGTTGCAGATTATCAATTGCAGTGCTGAGAGGTGGGCCACTTCCAGGAGTCTACAGGCTGCGGCAGCTGCACTTCCACTGGGGCTCGTCTGACGACCACGGCTCAGAGCACGTTGTGAATGGAGTGAGGTATGCAGGAGAGGTAAGACTCAGCACTTCTTACTTTAAAACATGTTGTAAAATAAAATTTGCCACTGTTGTTCTGCTAGGATAAAATTTTTCATTTCTCTGTTTTTCAGGGAGTTCTGTCTATTTATTTATCCATGCCTTTTTATTCTTACTCCCATGGATTCTTATAAACATGAATCAGGTTGAAGTCATTCTCACAGCAGGAAAAAAGAAAAATTCTGTGTGAAACAAAGGGTTCCGTGTTCTCAAACCAGTGTGGTGTTAAACAGCACAGTAAGACTGAATTACTCAGAAGCAATCCAAACTTACTAAAACAATATGCTGAAATTACAGAATTGTAGTAGAAGTATAGAATTACAGTCATAGAAAGGGGTGGGAAGAATGAATTACCTTGGTTCTTTAACACTTTAGGATTGTAAAGAAAATTAGAAGTGTAGACTAATAATATACCTGAATGACATTCATATGAATTCTTTGATAGAATTGCTGTAATTTGAATGCCAAATGGAAATGAATCACATATCAGTAGATGATGTCTGAACTGCATGTTCTACCTGCTTACTTAAGTGACTTTTCTTCAGCTTTAACATGAGATTAGTTTTTTTTTTTTTCAATTTCTTATTCAGATATTTATAGTTTATTTTAAAGCAAATAGTATAATTAATAATGTATGAGAGGTATATATGATTTTGCTGTCCCTTTTTTTTCCCTCTTTTTTGGAAGGCCTCATTATAATTCCTTGTTGCCTCAAACTCACACAGTTATATGAAGAACTGTAAATTTAGCCTCTGATGACTTGCTGTTGAATAATGAGGTTTTTTTAACATATTTTTCTTTGTTTCAAGCTACATTTGTTACACTGGAATCCCAAATATAGTAATTATCTTGATGCTAAGAGAAGACCTGATGGGGTAGCTGTATTGGCCATATTTTTGCAAGTAAGTAGAAGCATGCAACCCTTCTTTGCATTGATGCTATGGAGTTTCTGTTCTTAGAGAGTTAAAAAAAAAAAAAAGTGAAACTCTCTGGGTATATTTTCTAGGGATCCTACCACATTGAAAGGGTTGACTTTCAGTAATGTATCCTTTTGAAGTTACACAGTGTGAGTCATATTATATCAAGTGGTATCCAAAACTACACACACTTGTCCCTGCAGCTATTGTGTCACTATGTGGCTCATGGAATGGGGATGTGTGTCAGAAGTGGCCCTCTGACCAACAGCAGTCAGCTGTCTTTTTTGCTAACTGGGGACAGATTTCAAGGACATGTATCTCTTCTAGGTTTTTCAGGAACTTTCTCTCAAATAAAACTATCTCACAGGCAATACATATTACTCATTCTTTTTTAAAAATCCTTTTAGGGGCATGCAGCCTTAGCCTGAAATATTAGCTGTTGCTCTCTCTTGTTTAATTCATAGTCACTAGAGACAGCACTAGAAGTAGAAAGCTGGATGTCTTTTTTGAGATCAGCAATTGCAAACAGTATATCTGACCATGCAATCTGTGTTTTGAAATTACCTATTAGGCTAAAATTTCTGTACTGATACAATTTCCCCCTTTGTATCATAATATCTGTTGGGGTACAGGCAGAGGTAACAGAAGACATAGCTTACCAAGCTGGTAGGGGTGATAGGTTGGGTTAATGCATTATAATTGTATCGTTGATATATATTTAGATGCTCATATAGAAAAATAGGAGAAAGAAGAAAGCTGGTCAAGCAGAGCTCCTTGTTTAGGTCACACTTTCTTCTTTACAGGTAGGGGAAACTCCCAAACCAGAGATGAAAAGAATTCTTGAAGAAATAAATGCTATCAAAACAAAGGTAATGATGTTGAGCTTTTCATTATAGGAAGATTGCTTAAAGTCTCAGGACAAAGTAACCCCATGCAGTCTGACGTTCTAGTTTCTGAATTCTGCTCTGCAACATTTCTAGAATATATTTGGGAACAATATCATGGGTAGCTTTTCCTTAACGTGAAAAGTCCTTTCTTCCATTTATGTATGAGCCTTCTTTCACTTCAGTGGGGCTTGGCAAAAATGGGTAATTTCCCCAGTCTTTGCTCACATAATAACTAGGCATGGAACCTCAGTGGGCAGTGCCAAATAAAAGGCATGTTTAGAAATTGATCTATTTGATCTTTATATATAGGCTGCCACATGGATCTCTGGAAATGCCACTGACTAGACATTTGTGTCCTAGATAACATTGTGATAAATCTCACATTTCATAGGCTGTCTTGCTTGTTATTCGCACAGGTATTATAAAAGTAGTACCTGTTTCACTTTATAGGGTGACTTTGTGCAATATTCAATAGCTAGAATTTCCATAAGAAAGGAGGCCAGAAGGAGGATATTTCTGCACAGAAATGAGTGAAACAAATTGGTACTGGATGCTGCTTCACCTGAGTTAGCTCAGGTACAAGAAGTAGCACCATGGAGTTTGTTTCATCATGCTTCTCTCACAGGGCTCCCCTGTGAGGGTCATTCCGTCCACCTATCTCACTGCAACATTATATCTCGTGTAGATCTGTGCTTACTTTCCTCAGTTCATGCATTTGAAGTATCTGAGTCACTTCCAGTTTCTTAAAATAACAGAGCTGAAAACTAATCTTGGCTAGATTTGTTGAAGAGTTTTCTGTTCAGTTTTGTTGTGTTACTGTTTTTATTTGAAAGGGGAAAAATGCTCCTTTTCCGAACTTCGATCCTTCAATTCTTTTCCCTAAATCTCATGACTACTGGACATACCATGGATCTGTCACTACTCCACCTTGTGAAGAGTGCGTTACCTGGATTATTCTTAGAGAGCCCATCATAGTCAGCTCAGACCAGGTAAACTTCCCCTTCATTTTATTTACATGCCATAACCTGCAATTATTCTTTTGGCAAGGAAAACAATCATTGGATTTGTGAGAAATTGTAGGATTAAACAGCGAGTGAAGAACTAGCCCACATCCAACACCATGGTAGTTCAAGCCCAGAGACATCAGAGAGCTTTTTAAATTAGTAAAAACATACCACAGTGTAGATGGTAAGCGTTTTCTTTCAAGAACATAATTTGTCAGAATACAAATGTAATGGGATTAGTGATTCTGTCTGCCCTAGGCTGCAGATGGGAATGCAAGTAGGAAGTGTTGAATTACATACTTGATACCTGTTTCTGGAAGGCATACCAGCTAAATTTTTGCAAACTGGAGCAACATCAGCTAACTATAATTTGCTGTTATTGTCAAAAACTTCTTTGATCACTTACTGTAAAGAAGAATTTCATATTAATTTCCCTTCCTAATTTCCCCCCAATCCCAAAATAGGAATTTGAATGCTCTCTTTGAGCACATTTCAGCCTGTGATTCTACTCCTACCACACAAGTCAGTTTTGTCATCTGAGGTTATTCCCCTGGTCATGAGGCTATAATGGTGTACCACAAATTTCAACAGGTTACAAAGCACATTAATAGTAATCAAATCAAATATGTAGATATCATATTTCGATACATAACTTTTCATTTTAGGTTTTCAAGATGATAATGTGTATTTAGTGTATTCATTCATGTGCACGTTATCACAAAAATGAAGTATTTTTATTTTCTATTTATTTATATTTGTTTTCTTTAAGTGGCTCTATATCTTTTAAGTAATACAACTCAGGTATGATAAGAACCTTAGCTGGCAATAGATGAAATATGGTAGGTGTTGATATAACTAGAGCTTAATTTTCAGAGCTTATTGAATTGCTCTGCCTTCTGTTTCCTTGTCCATCCAAAAGTTAAAATATGGGGCTATTTTAAAGTGGGTATTTGTGTGAAAAATACAAATATGGTCTGACTGGTTTCCACAAAATGAATCATCTTAGATGTTTATATTAGAGATCAGCTACAGATTATATAAGGTAAAGCATAGTCATTATTGAGCATTTCTGATTTAAAATGCATTTTTAAATAAATAAGTAATCACATGATTGATCTAGCTTCATGAAAAGACTTTTTGACTACAGTTGTGTTTGGGTCATGGTCTTTTTCTCAACTGTTGCAAAATTAGTGAGTTTTGGGAAACATACAGACTGTTCTTTAACTGTCCCTCGTGTAGAAAAAATGGAGCATTTAAAGTAAAGATGAAATTACTACATAAAAACAAGACCTTGGCTCTTACCCTGAGGTAGCTGCTTTTCAGGCAGAATTGGCAGCGTGTGAGTTATTGCCTAGAAATACAATAGAAATGCTTCCCTCACTCCAGAGTGCCTGCACTCTAAATAATGTATTCATAAGAGGATTGTGTTGCCAATTATTTCTAATCCTAGACAGTGTAGTTCCATAGCAGCCTCATTAATAGTGATTATTTTAAGTGTGTGTGCATTTGTGGTGGATTTCTTGGATGCTTTTGCAGCCAGATGGTAACTGTATATTAGCCACAAGGGGAAGTGCAGTCGCTGCAAATCAGTGCTCTGCAGGAAAATCAATTCACCAGAAATCCCAGTGAGATACAGTGTGGGTGGCCTAGCTGCTCAGATTACTTTTAATGAAAGAACAGGAATTTAACTGTGGAATAACTGTCTAATTGCAGACTAATTTTTTCATCTTTATGTAATCGTAGCCTGAATACATGTTGGTTTTTTACTGAGTAGAGCAGATCTTCCACAAATAATAAACTCCAGCACTCTTCTCCAATAGTAATTTATCAGTATTAAAACAACTGATGAACAATTTTCATCTCTTCCTATAAAAATTATTCTTTGTCTGAAATCTGAAATTTAATTTCAGAATATTAATCCATGGCATGCACATTATGCTGGTTATGAATGTGACCTCATCATTGTTCAGGCAGACTGACACTGGCTTTTCTGAGCTGTTCAGTGAAGAGTAATGTTGAGATGCCCCAGCTAGCTCAGTTCATAAACTGAAATGAGTTTAATCACAGTGAGCCCAGGTTTTACAACCTAGACTGAAGTCCAGCTTGTGTTGGCCTTGAAGTCTGTACTGAAAACTAGATACATCAGTGTCTTGAAGTTCTGGCCAACAAAAGTGATGTGTGCCCTGCATGGGGCTATGCTTTCAAGTTTACACAGGAAATGTGTGCATGCTTTTCACAGTGAGTCATTCAAACAGGGACAGGTTCAAGTGTCTGAATCACAGCTGATGTGCTTTGGGTCTAGTGAAGTGTGTGGTAGTGACAGCAAATGATTGTACATATGTGTTGCATCCTTTAAAAATCAGAAAGCAGCAGAGTGTTAAACAGCTTTGGCGAGTATGGGCAGAACTCTTCATATAGCATCCCTCAAAAAAGGAAATATACCTTGGTATGGCCAAGGAGAGTTAAGCTGCAGGCCTTGTTTACAAACTGTTTGAAACCCTGACCAAGTCTTTCTCCAGATTTAAATTCCTGTTCCTGTTATTAATGAACTTCTTGTGTCACTGCTGCAAAATATATCCTCTGCAACAGACCTACCATGAAAATGAACAATTAGTTTATAATTCAGCTTCAAAACCTTGTAATTCTAGAGGATTCTTAACAATCAGGCACTAAGGAGGGTTAGAGTAGGAGAGGTTTATTATAGCATGTGCTGCTGTATTCACATTTACTGAGTACTTCCCACAGTTTCTGTGGCTGTACACAGTTCTGTAGACAGTACCTAAATTACACTTTTTTTCACACTCCTGTTAGAATAGGACCCATTTTTCTGTTTTGACTATTCCTAAGAGTATCACTGCTTAGAAAAGAATAGAGTACAGTTCTTGTGATGGTGGGGTGAAGGACATCTTCACAACTTTGAAGGAGACTTTTTTCCACAGCTGTTTTTGTTCCCAAAGGATTTCCATCAGGACACTTCAGTTTTTGCTCTTTGCAGATGGCGAAGCTCCGCAGCCTCTCCAAGAACGCTGAGAATGAGCCAAATCACCCCCTGGTTGATAACTGGCGCCCGATTCAGCCGCGGTATTACAGGATGGTGAGCGCATCATTCCTCTAGGACGTGGCTCTGAGAGAGGCAGCCTCGGGAAAGAAGAGGTGGTTTTGTTTTTTGTCCTTTGCTGCATTTACACAGAACTCAGCTGTAGGTCTGGAGGCTGAAATTTGAGTTGTGGAATGAGAATTTCACTTTCACAGGATAACATTTATAACATTTAATTCAGGCAAATCCTACTGTTGAAATGGGAGTAGGGAATCTGGTCCTTCATAACTGCTTTAACATTAGCTTTTGTTAATAGTTCAAAGGAAGAAAGATGATGCTACTAATAATTACAAGACAGTTTCCTCTTGTGCACATGTCCCTTGATGCTTATCTGATTGCATGCTAAAGAGTTAAGAGAAGTAATTGTTTTCACCATTAAAGATATATTTTTCAGTAGATATTTTCAGCATTATCCATATCCAACTCTGAGCTGCACCAGTTAATCCACAAGGCATTCTTGGAAATTATAAACTCTTTTGGTCTTTGGTATGTAAAATATGAAAGGATAGGAAATTGTGTTATAATCATTGATAAAGAGCTAAACTTTTACTTTCTTAAAACAGCGGACAGGCGAAATAGAGGTCTGTTCTGAAAATTGTATTCACTGAGTTATATATAGTTAAAACTATGGGAAGGGGGAAGAGCTGTTTCTTTTTGCGTCACAACTGTGTCCCTTTATTAAAAGACTAATTTCCATTTTAATATTGTAGCAGTCAAGGTGACATAAATTTTGTGCAGTTGGTCTTTGTATCCTTTGAATATATTTTATTCATGTATGCAAATGGATTTTCTGTGTAAAAAGGGTGTTAAAATAAGAAGAGTCCTTAGCATTTTTAAATTTTTTTTGAGACAAATTCTCACTGAATGTACAAATGTAATCAATCCTGCTGTCAATGAAATTTGTGCATAAACATCTGAAACCACTGTTGGACTCTTAATCAAAATGCAGTTGACCAACATGTTCTTGTCTCTTGTTTTGGCACAAATAAAAATGAAACAGGATTGTAGATTGTAAGCCTCTAATTGAAATAACACTATTTCTGCATTAAAAAATCCAACAACAATAAATATTTACTTAAGATTTTTTGTTCTGTAGTTTTTTACTATTTAGAAACATGCAAAAGTAACAGAATTTTAAAGACCTGTCAGTGTCCTCTGTATTACATCTTTATAGAAAATGATGATGCATAGTATCTTTTTCAGATGTTTGTTTGAACTACAAGAGTATTGATTTTACATGACCCCTAAATAGCTAAATCTTTGAGACATCCACATCTATTCTTTTAGTGAGATCATCTCTATTCTGACAGTGGTTTTCTTGCAACATCATATGAACCAACTTCACAAGTTGATTGCAGAGTGGAAAAGTTCAGTCTGTATGCAAACTCACTAAACTGAAAGGTAATTTATGACTGAAATACAGGAAATACAAAGCAGGTGCTGCTCTGGCAGTGGGTGGGTTCTTGGCTGCCATGTTCTGAGGCAGGAGGATGTTTTTGAGCTTGTGGATGGGAGAGGGGTTATGTTCCTTCTTTACAAAAAGGGAAACTGAAGCAAAAATTGATTTTGCAAACTGCCTAGTTTGTTGTGAGTTACAAGGTAAGTTGTTTTATAAGGTACTTTATTAAACTGAGTTGCATATCCTAGAGTAGGCTTTTTTTTCCTTGCAATTCATGATATTGCAAATCTGGAACATGTAATCTCAGAGGTTTTTAATGATATGGTGGTTTCCCAGTCACACTTTGCAAAGGAGCTGTATGGGTGCTATAAATGCAGCTGAGGTAAGCCATGTTTGTTAACTTGGAAACTTAAAAATTCAAGTTATCTCTCAAAAGAAAGGGTCATTTAACTCTTCCATGCAGTTGATTTCATTTTAACTGTATTTATAATTAGTAAAAAGTAGACTAAATGCGGCCCAGGAGAGTTGCTGATAGGAAGAAGTGTGTGAAAAAGGGTTTTGGCAATTGTTTTACAGACTCTGTCCCTATGCTGAGGGACTGCAGGAAGCAATGATGACAGGTCTAGAAACAATGGTACAGCAGGCAGCAGGGGAAAAATTAAAAGAGTAGGAGTAGAAGGAAAACAAAAAGCCAAAAAATGGGTTTAGGGGTGCTTCAGGGACCCTGTGAATCATGCTGTAAACTGAACATCGGAGATGATTAGGGAGAGTTTTGAAGGCAGCAGGGAGAAATGTGGAGGTGCTGTGAGTCAGCATTTGGAATGTGCTCATGTATCATGCAGTTTTCTGCTCTCTCTGCCTGTGTTCATTGTTATTCTACGGAGGTTACCCCTTGCTTTGCAGCTTTCCCCAAGTACAAGAAAAATTAATCACTGGTATGACTGAATTCAGGTCATGTAGTCATACCTCAGCTCTTACCTGCAAGTTTCCACTATGTGGTCTAACTCTGCACTGCAGAGCAGGGAGCACTGGGTTCAGAACCACCTAGTAAAAAGGCAAGACATCCAACTTTCATCTTGGTGGGGTAGAAGACAACGAATTACTACTATATTTGACTTTCATACCATGTATGCCTGACTACACTTGGTGACCGTGCTAATTAGGAACAGCCCCTCAGAAACAGAAATGAGACATGCAGTCACACTGCACAGCTCATTGGCAGCCCCTGCACCAAGGGGTTACATTTCATCTGCTGCAGAGGTCACAAATGACATGGCCATGTCCTGTGGTGCTGCGAGTCTTCCTGAAACTTGAAACCTTTTAATGGTATGACTGTACCTGCATCTGTGTCACTGACAATCTTTGACATGAGCAAGAAGGTGCTGTGGAATGAAATGGCAGCTGCAGTAGCACCAGAGATATGATTATGCTCTTCAACAATCAACTTTAGATAGGATGTCCCCTTCTAAATTTCATCAAACTAAAAAATTTCCACGGTAAATGTGTGGGCATTCCACTTTATTGTTTTCTCATTGGGAACATTTTCTCTAGCCCCAATATGTTATCACAGAAGTTATCTGTGGGTTACCTGTCCGCAGCTGGGCAGGAAACCATCAACCTGCAGTCTCACTTTGTGGAGCTCCCTGAGGCAGGCAAGAGGAGGTAGATATAGATAATCTAAAATTTTATATAAAAATAGGCATAGATTTTAGTGTTGAAGAAGAGTCTAAATTCAGGTGATAGATACTTCTGAAGAATTAAGGCTCATCAAATTTTTAGATCAGGATGAAACTTGATTAAACCTGATTTATATCCAAATTTATGCCTATTCTCTATTTCATTAGAGTAATTATAGGAAAATGAACAGATCTTAAGACCTTTTTTTTTTCTATAATAAATAAGGCAATATTTTGCAACCTATATTCATAGCTGTTAATACTACGAGAAGAATTTGGAATTGTTTTGCTCAAGTTTCAGATTTGGGATCACAAATGATGACTGGGACAGATGCTATGTCCTGTTACCCAGTAGTGTGGCAGCAGTGGCAGCTGGAGCTGAACTCCAGTCTGGCAGCTGGGGAAAGCCGCCCATCCAGAAGGGTGCAGAGCAAATCCCTAGTCACCATCATACCTCTAACAGAACATGCTGAAGTTTGGCTTGGTTTGGAAAATGTTTCCTTCCCTTGCCTCAAAGCCTTTTTGTCACTGAACAGACCTATGCCTCAGCGTTTTTACAGCTTACTATCTGTGTATATGTATATTTGTGTGTTTATCAGTATATACACAAAACATATGTGCTGTATAAATACACATTCTGCTGCTGATTTTGGTTAATGTGCAATAGTATTTTGACTGAAACTGCAGCTAATTTCAGACTTGGGAGAAAAAGCATCCTTCTAGAGAAGTTAGTGTGCTTTCAACAAACCTGTCTCTGGTTGGCTGCCTGCCACACCTAGCTGTTTTCCAGAATAAAGCAGTGGAGGAAACAGCTTCCTTTCCCCCCTTTTCCAAGAATAAAAGAACTCCTCAGTTTTGGAGCAGGTATGCTTCTTTCTGAGATCACTGGGGCCATTAATCACCTTGTCTTGCTTGAAAATGCTTGCTTAAAAGCTTAAAAGCATGCTTGCTGGTCAGAGACAAGAGCTGGCACTTGGATTCCCAGTTTCAGATAACAGGTCAAGAGTCAGAAGTCTGTGAAGGACTTTGAAAGTCAAAGTGAGTTATGTGTGTTTAATATGACAAAAAGAGTCATGATTTGTAGAGGTAGTGACACAATCTAAAGGACAGAACAGGAAAATGAATGTTACCAAACAGTGGAAAGGTTATGTTTGCTGGTGCTGCAAGAAAGGACATGGCAGCAGTGAGGGTATGAGCCACTCTGATCCTCAGCTGATTTTAAGATGCTTGGAATAACAGACTTTTGCACCCAATATTTTCTAAACCAATACTGTTGCTGAATAGCATTTGGCTCTTTGCACCATTTCATTTCAGAACTGCCCTTCTGACTTGGTTGTTCTTTGGGGTTTTTTTTCAGTTTAAGCTTCTTTTGTAGCAGTTCCAACCTATCCTTCAATTAGATTTTATTATTTTCTAGAACTAAATCTTTCCACACCTTCAAACCAAACTTCTTAGGATGTTACTACTTGCGCTACTATACAGAATCATGTTCTTAGGCATCATCTTCTGTTCGAGGCAGAAATCCTTCATAGTCCTTTATTTACTGTTCCACTGCTCTCTTCTGCATTCCCACGCAAATGACATGTAGAGGTACATTCAAAATCATGAGCTCATTTAGCCAGTTTTGCAAATACCTCTAAATTATTTCTTCCTTCCCATTCAAATGCTGAGAAGGACATAGAAATACTGTCAGTTGAGAAGGAGCTACTTGCTTTATTGACTGTATCTGGCCCAGAAATACTGGGAGCTACTTTCAACAGTGGTCCTGTTCCTGCTTGAAATGCTCTGACCTTTGCTATCATGTTTCTTGTGCAAGGTACCTTATTAGATAAGTTCCTGCTTTAAATCCTTGATGGATTTAATGAAACAAGCAAGGTGCTGCAAGTAGATGTGAACTCTTGACATATCTAGTTTCTGCTTAAATTGACTATTTTGGTTCACTATGCTAATGATCACTCCTGCAGTAAGATGACATGCAGAATGGTATTCCTAAGTGTCTTTATTAAAATTGGGTAAAGTAGGTTGCGGTTCCAAAGTAATTTATACTATTCAGAAAGAGTAGCTGAAGAGATACTTGCACAGATATCCTAGGAGAAAAACTGTAGGTACCTCTGTATACAATTTAAAGTGTCATGTCTTTATTTTGCCTATTTAATGACAAAAACAAAACCAGAGACACAAAAACTGATAAACACTCTTGGCAGTGCTGCCCATGGTGACCAACCAGCCCTTATAAACTTCCTTACTGCTTAGGTATTGATTGGCTTTTTGTACATCTGCAATGAAAGCTAATACTGTTGGGCCATTTGTAAGTAATTCATTTTGCAGTGCGACAGGGTAAAATCCACGACACACAAATTTCAGAAGCCTCTGTGACCTGTGAGAATTTTCAGTGGGAATGATTGCTCTTTCCTCTTTGAAATGGCTGTGCAGCAAACCTAAGGAAAGTCATAGCCCTTCCCCAGATGGGCCTGATGGGTCTTCTCCCATCTTCTTGGTGGCTCCATGCAACCTGCAGGAGAGAAAAACTGTGAGACAATTTCTTTATCTGATTTGGCAAACACATTCAAACATGGAGGGTCCAACTGCCAACATGCACATATAGACATGCAAAAGAATATTTTGTTTTGCTAAGCAAAGTGACATGTCAGGTATTAAAAATCAAATTTGCCTTTATAAAGAGCAGAAAAATATGAGCATGCCCATCTGAAATTTCATTATTGCAAATATGTTTTTATCTCTTATAAGATGATAAGATGTGGGTTTATCGCTTTGCTAAAATTTATGAAAAAAGACAGTAATAATACAACTTCTGTAGATAGGAGCTGAACACAAAGCATGAGATAATGCATTTAATTGATGGTATAAAATAAAGAGTGAACTTGTTTTGCTTAGTGGTTGTTGTTTTAAACTGGTAAATTCCTGTTCTTTTTTACTGAGATTTTAAATCACTCCCCCCTGCCTGGTTCTCTTGTAAGGAAATAAAAATAATGATGTTCTTTGGAAGAGACTGATAATAGGCAGATCTTTCTAGATCAGTGTTTCAGGAGATGATGCTTTCCAATATAGATACTTTTAATTAGTAAAAATAATAAAATCAGGGCAGATTCTTAGCTGAAGCACATACTTCAGCAATGTGAAAGTGTGATTGAAATTATTAATTTTTAATGAGGGTCACCTATTTTTTACTTTCACATTAAAAAAATTCTGTTTGCATCTGCATAAGACCACTAAGAAAGAGGAATGAATATCAGTAGCTATACTCTTTCCCATTAGCAGCCCTTCCAGGCTGCTATTTGACCCTCCAGTTTGGCAGACCAACTCTTTTATAGCTTTTTACTCATGACATTGTTGTGGGAGGTTTCTGAGGCCAGGGCCCAATGTGTCTGAGCAGCTGTTCTTCTAGGGATCACTGATGATCTTTGTGTGAAAAAAGGTGATTCACTAGAAGATTAAGTGTGTATTTGCCCTATATACAAGTCACATAACTGACATCTATCCCTTTGTTTATTCTGGCAGACCTAGGAAAAGATGCAGATGGGTTTCACCTCAGATACTTTCAGTGCCTCCCCAGTGTCTATCTCTGTCCAACAAGGCCAGGATGAGTTTCCCACAGTGTTTTTATGGAGTGTAAGTAGCCCTGAGACTAACACTGGTACTAGTCTTCCCTTGCAAAAGTATTCAGTGAGTGGAGTCCAGCGGCTCAAGCCAATAAGGTACTTCTTGGCCTTTGGCAAGTTCTTCTTTTCATCTTTACACTGGAATACAGAAACTAGTCCTAGGAGAAGGCATGTAGAGCCTTGCCAGTCTTGGCCCAAGTAATGACTTTAGGATAAGCAGTCGCTGTGCATAATGAATGCAGCATCTCAGGGGATTAGGAGATGGGTCTCACATCCATGTGAAAATCCCAACTGTCCTGCTAAGGGAATTGAGCACATTTTTTTTTCCCTCTCTCACTCTAGACCCCTGAATATTTCACATTTTTCTTCAGGAACTCACCAGCTTCAACTCTTGGAGGACAAAGAATCTCCAGGATCTAGCGGGCAAAAGTCTTATATCTGAAAACCCTTTGGCTGGAAACCTGCAAGGTCTCATGCATGCAGGGTGTCCCAGCAAAACTTTTTAAAGAACAGTGGCAAAAACTGCTTTAGAGAAGGTTTTGTTCTGCACTTTGTATTAGTTTTTTGAAAAAAAAATGCTTACCATACGGTTGCTTCTTGGGTCTATCAAGAAATACAGTAAAATTCTGAGCATAGGCTATGTTTATTAATTTGCACACTGTTGAAACATTAGGTGACAGAGTAGCTGTCAGGCCGGATATGAAAACTTCTCTATCTTCTTTGCAATATTTTTTAATTTAACTCTTGTACTTCTTGAGCTATATTTAACTAAGGCTGGTTGGATATTTAGCTGTAAATATCAAATTAATGAGAAGAAAATTCATCTTTGATCTGATAGCAAATAATCTCACCTACTAGAATTGAAATTATATTTTTAAAATTACAATATTTTAGTTAATGGATTTTATATTCTATATGTCTAGACAAGGTGTGCATTTAAAGTTGTTTGCCTCATGAATAAAGTTGAGATATTAGCACCCGTTTTTTCTGTCCAACTCCTGTCCCCTGAGCACAGTCCCACTGAATGTCTTTAAAGCAGAAAAGCTTTTTCAGGATTTCTAGGAATGTTCCTCTGCTCCACCCTCCAGTGGTGAGCTCTGAATGTGTAATGAATTTCAAGAATATGCATGGTTTCTTTGTAACAATAACACAAACAGTGGACATTTTCATCTCTGTAAATACTGGGGTTTAGCTTTCTATTCCTAGTTCCTTCACTTGAGATGTTTTCCACAGCAAGCAAGAAATGTGGATTCACTTTCTTGTCACCAGCTAGGCTAGAACTGATAGATATGATATATTACAGCCTTCTGCATTCAAAAGAAAAAAAGTTGGGAAGACACAGGAATTGGTGTCCTTTTCTGGAAAAGGTTGCCTTTATGTTTGTGTATAAATTCTACATCTCCTGAAAGATACTGCACTGAAGATTACCAGCTACACTCCTTCTAATATAAAATATGGATACTGGCAAATTGTAGAAATATATTAAAATTTCTGATAATTTCTTTAGTTTATAAAAGGTTATTCTTCTATTAGTTTCAGTAAGCAGCATGGTCTTAAGCCTGTTCTGACAAATCAATTGGTTTTAAGGACTGTGAAGAAATTATAGCCTTGCTTGCCCTACTAGCCTTGAAGTTTTATCCCAGTTCTTTTCACCCCTCCTTTCCCATTTTCTTGCTCTGAGCTATTCCAGTGTGACTCTGTATTCTCTTTAGACTTCAAGGGAAGGACTGTGTCTGTCAAAGTTTGCCTTGGGAGACTCAACAATCTGCTGGAATTTCACAGTGAGTCTGGAGTTGATAAATAAGCTTAGGTCAAACTTTCAGTCCTGGATTACTCCAAGCAGGCTGTGCCAGAGCACATTTGCACAGACAGATCAGATCAGATTTTCATTCTTGACTGGAGCCTTGAGTTTCAGCAAGCACATCATTCAAGTGAGTTCATACGAAAGCATGGCAATAATCACCTAAGGAAAGAGAGTATGCACTATGCACAAGCCCTGCATGCTTTTGTTTTAAAGGAAGCAATTACAACTGGAGTGCAACACTTTTTTATAGAAAGGTTGGGGTCAATGATCCTCATGAAAGAGAATGGGATTGAATAAATGTTTAATTAGCATTCGGGTCTTTAGGAGGGTTACCTGGTACTGACATGTACAGTGATTTATGTAGTGCATGGCATAACAAACCCCACATATAAATTTTCTTCTCAGACACTTAGCAACATTGCAATGAAAGATCATGTTATTGCCAGCAGAATTTCCACATTGGGATGGCGACATTTATCATTTCAGTTCATGTGGGTCACGTGGATCGCAATTTAAAAAGTTAATACAAATATATATGAACACAAACATGCATATTAAAACACACAGGTAGTCTCATTGAAATGATGATTTTTAAAAGATAAGTCTCTAGTATCTTTTACAATAATTTTATTTACTTAAGGTCACAGCAAACTATTGAGCAACAGTTACACCTGCCGTTCTTTCTAATTTATAGATCCTGTATCCAGAGAGAGAAGAAGAGATAGAGGGAGGCAAGGAAATTCAAACTCAGATAATTATAACAACATGTAAGCTGAAGGATTGAATTCCCTTGGATGATTTTCAAGGACCTGATGTAGCTGGATCAGAAAACAGAGTACAAAAGGAAAAGAATAATGGTTTTAATTTCCCCATTACATTCAAAACTCATAGGGAAAATTCAGCAGAGAAGGTTCAGCTGTCTGAGCAGGCTGGAAAGACAATTGTGTAGGTGGGATCCAGTGTTTCTTTTTTACACAGGGAAACAGAGGGAACCACTGGGATTACAGACACATTCCCTTTTTATGTGCACAGCTCTGTTGTTGCACCACTTTGAGCCCTTGTCATTATGAGTCCCAACACCAAACAGTTCAGTCACTAAAATATCCCCTGCCATGTACTTTGCATATCACAGTCCTGATACTCCTGCCACATGTGTCCGAAATCTCACTGCAGGTCAGGTTAAAAAAAAACAAAAAGTGATTCAGATTGTGATTAATCTTTGAGCATTTAATCTAGGATGAGACAGCTAGCTTGAGTTGGTTATTAATTACTCACAATTTCTGCAGTAGGTGGGCCTACCAGAGGTCTCCAACACTTGGATCCAGGAGGCAACTTTCATGCTTGATTGCCTCCAGTATTTTGGTTAAGTTTATGCCATCTCTCATTTCTGTGACACAAAATGATTGTATCTCAAAACAGAAAATTCCATCTCCTGGATGGGAAACTGAATCATAAGGTAATGTCAATGCTATTGCTCTTGTCCATACTCAGGGAGGGAATTGCCATTCAAAAGTACTGTTGCAGACCTAGAGAAATACAGATAGGCTGTTTGTTTCTCTCAGAATCCTTTGCACTAGAAGCTAGGTAGCAACAGAGGAAAAGCAGTTGGTACCACCATGAGTCCCATGCAAGTAGCCCATTAGGACCCCTATTGTCCCAGGGGTATGTGGCCAGCCAGGTTCATGGAGTGACTCTCATTGACTTCAGAAAATCTAGCTCAAGCCTGAGGGCTGTGCACAACTTCCCTGATGATCACAGTTTTCCACAGAGCTGTCTGGATACAGCTGACAGGTACAGGACAATGAAAGGGTGTCCTAGGGATGTCACTGCAAAAACTTAGATGTCACACTTAAAATAGTTCCCCAATGGAATACAGATCCCACTCTGTGATAACCTCCTTTGCTTGTAGCAACAACTCATTAGTTTGTACAATATTTTCCATTTTCTGCACCCCCAGTCTCTCCTGCTCTTCTCACTTGCTCATTTGTACCCAGACACATCCCACAGACCCAGGCACGAAGGTGCTGTGAGCTGGGGAAGCCGGTGGTGAGGAGAAGGTGCCACAACCCTGTGTCAGAGTGGGACAGCCTTTTCCCTGCCCCTAGCAGGCAGGAGTGTCTGACACAGAGGGGCAAGATGCCAGGAGTGGGCAGCACATGGACTCTGTCTAGGATGTCAGCAGTGTGCTGGGTCATCAGGGAAGAAACCCCACAGTTGCAGGGGTAGCATCTCCTCAATAAATCTGTTTTTAAAAGAAAAATCCTTAAATAATTAATTACCATACTACAGAACTAAAGAAAGACTCCACAGGAGTCAAAGTAAAGGAGCTCAAACCAAAGAAACCAGTAACTAATGGAGATCAGCTGGGAAATAGATCCTTCTTCAAACACAAGATGAAGGAGAAATCTGACAATATTTTATTCTGGGGCTTCAGAAAACCTACCTAGTGCGTGACATTTAAAATATTTTAAAAACATAATAGAATTTAGATGAAACAGCAAAATACAATCAGCGACATTTTTGTCAGAATATCAAAGTTCCTTTTTTATAACTTCCTTGACAATGCAGAATTTTTATGATCTTTTCAGTGCCCTAGTATCTACACTTGGGTTTTTTGTTCTGCTGCATATCTGGGAAGAAATGAGGAAAACTCTACATTTGCCACAATGCTTACAAGTCCAAGTTAAAACATATCAAATGTCCTACGTTATCTCACTGAATACAGAAAGGTATTTCACATATATATGTCTGAATGCTCCAATTGAATGTCAGAGCATGCACTCCCTCCCGGCCCTTCACCTGATCCAGGCTGTGATAGAGGCTAACGTATGATATGCAGAGGTGCTCCAGAAACACCCCAGGGCACTGTCCACTCTCTGCTTCCAAGAGTCTATCAAAGTACCCAGCTACAGGATTGTGAAATACACTCATTTTTGGGGACAACAGCTTGCTTAAACACTTTATTGTTTTTCCTAAGTCACTGCTCTAGAATTCATTGTCAGGAGACAGAATATGAGGATTAAGAGTTTTCAAAGATTCATTAAACAAGCTGTAAAACAAAACAAAACAACTAGCTAATAGAAAACATTTGTAAGTAGATTCCAGGGAAAAAATGCTGCCCTGGTACAAGAATAGCATTTTCAAACTGTTTTAGACACAAGATCAATGCTGGCCAATTAGATCGTGCTTGATAATTTGGAAAATAAAATTGTTTTGTCATCCTTTACAATGAAGTATCTTATACACAAATAACCCATGCTCATGCCAAGCTGTCAGACAAAGGGCTCCAGCAGAAACAAAACTGTGGAAGATCAAGCACCAGATTTCCTTTTTGCCTGGCTTTAGGAAAAGTACATAAAGGAGACCAAATAAATCTTTAATTGTTACTTTTCTTAAAATAAGATTAATGAGAAAATAGTTTAGTGCATGATAAATTATTTTAGAGGCCCTGATAGATACTGAAGAAATTCCTATTACCTTATGTAAAGCTTTCTTCATTAGTATTATTAGTATAAATTTTATGTCTTAGTATTTTCTGTCTTTCATTTTTATGTTGAAAAATAATGATGAGGTGAGGGAATCATACGATCTTTGGCAGGGCATTATTAACCTGGACTTTGGGAAAATGCAATTCAGTCATTGAGCCATCTCTCAGCTGATCATTGAGTTGATTCAGCCAGCTAAGCCTCCTGCCAGAACTGGGATGTTTTTTGTACCCCTGGCATTCCTAGTGCAAGGCAGAGGACAAGCAGCACAGGCTTTAGTGCTTCACTCATGAAGTGTTGAATGAGGAATCTTTTTTCTTTTGCACCTGAGGCCGGCCTGGGCTGTCTCAGAGTGGCAGAAGTTCCCAGCTGCTGTGGCCAGGGGTGCCCTTAATCACTCTATCTCAGTCTTGTGTGAGTGAAATCTGCTGGCAAGAGCAGCAGGTCATAGACACATCACCTTTCCTTACCTCTGCCAAAAGTGATGCCTGGTCCACATCATGTGCCTGGTAGCCCAGGAGTCACAGGCCAGCAGGAAATCCAGCCAAAAAAAAAATTGGCACCTACAGTCATAAGCCACAAATCACTGATGGAAACATAAAGGCAGGAATAAGCATGATCCTTTTGCCCTTTCAATTTTGATTGCTGATCCCTGAAAGATACTTTCTCTTTTTTCCCCTCTTTGTTTCCCAGGTTTCTATTAACTCTCCTCTGCACATGTCTGTTTTATCTTTCTCTTCCTGTGTTTCCACCTTCTGAAAAGAGTTTGCAGGCCTTTCAACAGCTTTGTTAGATACATAAAGCCATGGTAAATCTCAATTACTTTTATTTTAGTCAAAGCTGCTTCATTTTACCCTCTTTCTGCTGATAAGTAATTCAGTTCAAGACATGTGAGGGATTCTGCCATGCTCTCTGCAATGACCCAAGGCAAAGCTACAGGGACTTAAAAGGAAAATACAGAAATTAGCTGGTGGCAAAGACCTCTCTGAAGAAGTGTGATTCTGCTTGCTAAACTCCTACCAAGCAGATTACTTGAACTGGTTTGCATTATTGTCATTTTGCACTGTCCCCTGTCCCCGAATAGGTTTCCTGAAGCTCTGATGAAGTAGGATTTCAGCTCCATGTTTCTGAACAGGACAGCTCTAATGGGACAGTGGAACAAAGTGCAGAAGCAAACCTCCACAAGCTTCACTGTGAACTTCTGCAGAGCTGCAGACGGATGGCTTTGTTGGCTCAGCAAGAATGAAATCAGTCCTTAACACAAGTGCAAAGCACCGTCTCTGCAATGGACTGACTGCTTCTGGCCTGTTTTTATTAACATGATTACCCAGTTCATACTCTTCTGCTTTCTGTCTGTTCCGAAGGCACAAGTTCGGGCCATTCATCACCCCCTCCCGTCACTGCTTCCCGCAGCCTGTCCCGCCCTCTAGTGCCGGCCGGGCTCCCGTGCCTGCCTCTCCCGCACCCCGGGGAACCCCAGCCGCGCTCCCTGGGCTCTGCGCCGGGACAAAGCTCCAGAAACATCGGGAAGCCTCGCAGCAGAGCCCAGCGTGCACGGCTGTGAACCCCGAGGGGGGCTATGAACCCTGGCCCAGGAGGTCTGTGGGGTCTCCATCCATTAGAACCTGAGTGGACGTGGTCCTGCACTGCCGTGTACTGCTGGACCAGATGAGCTGAAGAGATCACATCCATCACATCCAACCCAAATGATTCTGTTTTTCCTGGGCTTAAGCATGGCTAAGTTTATCAACATCTGTTAAAAATAATTTCTATAATTCCATTTGCTTGAAAAAAATCCATCAGCAGCATTTGTATGTTTGTAGATGTTGTGTATTTTTGAGACACTCCTTTTAGGCTTAGACTTGGTGAAGAATGAGGAAGCTTTTAATGTCTTTTCTTGATTTTCTGGTTTCTTTTGAGCTTTATACTAAAGACATAACTAATATAAAGAATTTTAGTGCAGAAAATCAATGTTGTACCTTTGGGAACTAGAATAATTTATTTGGGTGTTTGGGTTTTTTTTTTTTTTAATTTTTTTTTGGGGGGGGGTGTTTTTTCCTTTTGATTCTGGGTTTAATTAACAAAGGTTTTCATCCTTGATGGCTGCAGTATCTTCCTCATGGGCTAGAGCTGAAATCACTGGAGGAGGATGTAACTTTTCAACCTCATCTCTCTGTGCTGAGGCAGGAGCAGTACCTTGCAGCTTAATGTGAGCAATCACGCCTTTTTCTTCAGAAAAGAAACAATAAACAAAAAAACAAAACAAAACAAAAATCCTCCAGAATAGATGGATACAACCTGTAGACCAGACTATTTGGATCTTGTTGAATAGATATATTTTTTTCTTTTTCCCCCTCATATGTCAGAAATTGGGCACATCTGTGGATATGATGACAGATTTGATGTATCACCAGTGTTTTGGTGAGACACAAACAATTTCCAGTGCTGTCTCTTCAGCACATCAGTTTGAACTATTTAATATCTGTATGCAGTATAATAACCTGTGAAACAATCATTATAAAGCTATAAAATTATACAACATTACACCAAAGTCAAGTTTGTAATAAGAATTTTTGTTGTTTACAGCTAAGAAAAGCATTATTTTTAAAAACAGGTCACAAAGTGCTCAGTAAATCTATACTGCTTTTGTCTGAAAAACAAAGCAAATAGGTTCCCACGAGGAGTGAGTAGACATATATGCAAGATGATTAACCACATAAATAATCCGTACCATAATTTGCACTTTTTATCAACAGTAAAATTTATATCTAGCTGGTCTTGCTTACATGTGATCAGTGGCAAAAAATTACCCCATTATCACAGGATGCAAGGTCATGTGTTCATTTCAATGAAAAAGTGTATTATGATCATTTGTGTCTGCTTTGGTTAATTATGATCCCAATGCAGCTGGGGTCAGACCAGAAGAAACATGTAGAATTGCATTTAGTAGCTCCTCTGACTTTTCTAGTTACTTTATGTTTACTCTCAAATTTTTATAGTAACTTTGTGAGACAAAGTGCCCCATCTGTATTCATTATTACGACAGGATTATGGTGAAACAACTTATTCATTTCTACAATTTAATTGTATCAAATAAATTTTTTAACTCCACGGCTTCTTTTTCATATGAAGCAACACAAAAACAACATTTAATACATTGAATAATCGCGATGTTTATTTCAAACTGTGAGTTATCACTCCAGTCTGCAGAACTGGTGTCTGCTGTAAGTTTTAATGCTTTCTCATAAGGAGCGACACTGGTTTTCAAGTCTATGTCAGACATCCTTCGACCACTGCTGAACACTCAATATAAAAGGCCACTAAGGAATCCTGGTTTTGTTGTTTCACCTTAATTAATACTTCTTTTGGGAACATTATTTTCTGCTATCTCAAGTGCTTCCTCCAGATGCTCAGAAAACAACTTGCGCTGTCCTTGCATTACTGGTGTGATTGCTATCAGGTTCTGACTACTTCTGAAGCAACAAATTCTGAAAGCCATTTCTAGGCACATTAGGGACAAGAAAATAATCAGGCGTAGTCAGCATGGCTTCACTAAAGGGAAGTCTTGCTTGACCAACTCGGTAAAGTTGTACAATGCCTTGATGAAGAAAGTGCAGTAGATATTGTCTACCTGGACTTCATTGAGGCCTTTGGTAATGTCTCCCATAACATCCTCATAGAAAAGCTGTTGCTATACAGGCTGGATGAGCAGACATTGAGGTGGACCAAAAACTGGCTGAATGGGCAGGTCCAGAGGGTGGTCTTGAGAAGCGTGGCACTTAGTTGGAAGCCAGTAACTACTGGTGTATGTTGTGAGTCAATACTGCATTCAGTCCTGTTAAACATCTCCATTAATGACCTGGATGATGGGGCAGCGTACCAAAAGCAGTTGTGCTGATGACTCAAAATTGGGAGGAGTGACTAAAACACCCGAGGGTTGTGCTGCCATCCAGAGGGACCTTGACAAGCTGGAAAAGTGGGCCAAAAGAAATGTAATGAAGTTCAACAATGAGAAATATGAAGTGCTGCACCTGTGGAGGAGCAACCCTCTTATGTTGTATGTATAATGGGTGCCATGTTAAGTGAAGGGTTAATGACATTTGCAGTATATGCTTTAAACATGCACTGGGTGGTGAGATCTGTTGCAGAAAACATTATGGTTGCAGAAAACATCCTGGATGCCTATGCACAAGCTGCAAATGGAACAAAGTCTCAGATCTGCCTTGCCAAGGCAGGACCAAAACTGATACTTTCTATCACAACCTTCCATTGCAACCCTCGGCGTAGACCCCCGACAACCACTGAATTGAGACCCGAGAAAGCAGAGTGGTAGAACACACACATTCTCACACCTCTCATGCAAATGAGAGAAGAAACTCAGGGAATTAACTGGGTAAGACCCCACCAGCAAGAAGCCCAGGACACTGAAGGACCTGTGGGATGCTACTGGATCCATGGTGGTGATTATTTTCTGCTTACCACTGCCTTTCTCCTACTCTGTTTCTCTCACTCTTTCTGTCTTTCTCTCTTGTTTCCCTATACAAACAATTTTTCAAAATAAAGCTAGAGTTGTTGAACCACCATTTAGTCTCACTTGTACCTTAATTTGGGTAGAGGACTTTAACATTTAATTGTAACAGACATTCATCTGAAAATACCTAAAAATACATGTAGGACAGTGTGTTACAAGATCTTCCATGTAGCACAATTTGTTGCACAACAGATGCCAATTTATAAGACTACTTTGCATTGTCTACCTAAGTTACACCAACGACATATAATTAAAAACCAGGAGCAATAATCTTCAAGTTCTTTCTGGTCCTTTATTAATCCCTGATCAAGACTAATGTAATTTTCAAAAATATGAAATTTTGTGATTAAACATGGCCCAGAGATCTAGTCACCTCTGCCTGAAAATTCATGATTTGGGATAGAACAATTATTGGTCCCAGAAATCGGAATAAAAATACAATGTGAGATCAGTCTTGCTGACATCCTAGAGAACATGAATCTGTCAGAGAACATCCTTGGGATACACAAGTCTTAATGACTGAAATTAGGGCTCACATCTCTGAAAACAAAGATAGAATTGGCAGAACTGCCTTAGCTATATGCTTTCCTCATGCAAAACTGAGAAAAGAAGAGATAAGGCCATTATCTAGCAAGTCCCTCACTTCAGTGATGAGCAAAGACAGAAAATGTATTATACTGCAAAGCAGCACATATATCCATGATTACTGATTACAACATTAAAGTAAAATGATGGTTTGATCCACCTTTTGAGTAGCTATAAACAGAGATACCACTTTATCTCATTGTTATGAGAAAGCTTAAAATTCTCTAGCTGGTGTGATGGAAGCCACAGATCGCAGTTTGCATGTCTCTCTTAGGATCCTTGCAGTGTTTTTCTCAAGCCTGATTTTCAGCGCAGTTAATGCCTGTATTACCTACTTGTGGCCACACATCTCTGTATCCATGGGTGTCTGCACCTGCTGTTGCCACCAATGCCACACACAGAGGTGGAATTGCAAAGCCATCCTGCAGGTTGTGTTACAGTGTGGCGCTGACCCACCAGTTGATGTGAAGACATTATTTCCAGAGCACCTGTTGCACAGTCCTGAAAATCTGCCCCAGTGTCCCTGCCCTACAAAAGGAGGGGCGTTGTTTTACTCTCTAAGGCAAAGTCCTAAGCACTTAAAATTTTACCAGAATGTCTGCTACTAAAAAATCAGACAGAACCTGGCATTAGGTTGTAAGTTCTCTGAGGGCAAGGGCCGTGAATTTACTTCATGTGCCCACAGTACTTAAGCACCTGCTATTGCTGGGTAATGTGTCATGATTGAACGTGTTGCCACCATACATGTTAGGTGAGTTTATGAGAATAATGAAACTCCAAATCAATGTGACACTGCCAGATTAATTAAATGTCCATCAAATAGGTCATTTTCCTCTCTCCTCCAAGTGCTCTCCTGAACAGTATGCACAGATCTGTCCCACTATCAGATGAATGATCCATTCCTCTTTCAAATCTAGTGATGATAATACTGAGAAAAAAAAACAAACCTGAATCCCACCTGAGATCAAAAACATGCTGCAAGAAATTGGACCAGTGAGTCAGCACTTATTTTTTATATTCTAAATCAATTTCATACTAAAACGAATATACTCAGGTGGGCAAAATAACAGGATGTTGACATTTTTGTCCCTGAGGGAACAGTGACTCAGAAATGGTCCTGCTTTCATCTGAGGCACAGATAAATCTGTAGCTGATGCTATGCAACGTAGATAGCTGAGTCAGAAATAAGGATCTGTATTTTGCAGCCAGAAGCTGATGAGATCACCAGCATACAAGGACAGGTTTCAAAATATCAAATAACTTTAGTATCACAAATAAGAAATTGAGAAATGCCTTCCAGGAAGCTCTACATTCAAATGAGCTGCTCAATACCAGTATTTAAACACAGCTGGGCAAAAGCTTGTGTTAACTTTAGCCTAAGACTTTGACTAATCATATTTGTGCTCAAGTGAAATGATGGTCATCCATTTAAAAAACAAAAGGCATACTAACGTGAGCAAAAATATCGACCTTAGCTTAGTTGTACAGTGCCCATTAATTATCATGAAACGTAAGGAGTTTTATAAACGATCATACAAAACCACATATAACAACTTCTAACTGAAAGAAACAGAACTTTACATTCCCACTATACCACACAGAGTACTAAAATTCTGAGCACTTATGTAGCACTTATGCACAAGAATTACCTGAATAGAAAAACAATTGGCAGAAGTTGAATTTATCAAAGTGTCAGCAATTGTAGTATCCCGACACGGTCAATGGAGAGAGGCAGTGCCCTTTAGGACTGACCTAAGCCACTGTGTGTCACAGTGGGGCTTTTGGTAGTGAGGAGAGTTAACTTCATTTGACAGCAACTGGGTTGCTGCATTCATGTTCTTCCCCATCACTTGCCCTTGACTGCAACTCTTTCAATGCAACCGTTTTAATCTGAACTCAGAACCTTTGCTTTTAGTCTCCCTCTCACCAGGAGGGGATGGGGGAAGAGAGCAGCTTAAATGGGGTTTAATTTTCCAGCTGTGTTTTAAACCAGCACTGCCATGCAGAATAATAATTTTTCCTTGAGAATTATTGCTTTACTCAAAACCACCATATATGCTATTTCCTTGAGTGTAAAACCCATGTTACAAGTAATATTCCAAGTCTGGTCCAGAAGTACTCATTATCTTGCCTCCCCTCCTGCATGAAACAGAACATGAATACAAACATGGATATCAAGGATGGTATTAAGCCAAACACAATTCAAAACTGTTAGTTTCATTCTTGTCAGAAAAATTATAAATGAGCAATTGCTCATTGCATTTTGGCAGGGTTTTTTTTTGGGGTTTTTTTTTTTTTATTATTTTGTTTTGTTTTGTTTTTTTGTGGTTTTTTGGGTTTTTTTGGTTTTTTTGTTTTGTTTTGGTTTTTTTTTGGTTGGCTCAAAAACTAACATAAGGCATTGTAACTAAGAACTACGCAGCTTCTGATATGGTGTTGGATCTAACACCTTTAATGCCTCACCCTTCTATGAGACTGATAATAATAAAGCAATAGGCCATCTTTTACAAGGTCCCTCAGTTGCCCCATCTCTCACAATATTAAAATCCCGATAGTCATGGTCAGCAAATTTCCAACCCATTGCTATCTCACTTTTAGTGTCAGATAATAAACTTTGCTCTTGTATTTTCAGAAGAAAATACTTATGAAGTATGTTAGTTGGACTGGGTGATCTCAGCGTTCTTCTCAAATCTTTGTGATTTTATGACTCTATCTGCATCTTTCACAGAATCAGAGAATTGTTAGGGTTGGAAGGGACCTCTGGAGGTCTAGTCCAATCCCCCTGCCAAGATAGGGTTGCCTACAGCAGGTTTCATGGAAACACATCTGTGTGGGATTTGCATGCCTCCAGACAAAGACTCCATGGGCAGCCTGTTTCAGTGCTCTGCCACCCTACACAAAAAGCAGATCAGAGGAGAGTGTGTTTCTAGGAGCATTATTCCAGCCAGTGTGGGCACAGAGATCCGGTGGGAGGGCCTGGTGTTTATTCAGTGAAGTGCAGCCTCTCTCTGGAATGGCATCCTGACCCACACAGATAGCTTTGAGCAAGTCCTCTGATTTATGAAGTCGTCCATGACAGTTAATTTCTACTTTTATATGCTGACGATTTCAGTTTCTGATCAGGACTTGCAACTCCTAACCAGTGAGAGGCAGAACCTGCTACAGACTGAGCTCACACGAATGGGCGCTGGGCAGCCCACACTTTTCACATAACGAGATTAAAAATGGGGACGATTCGTTTTGGTGTTCCTCTTCGGGCCCATGCTGCCACGCTCCACGGGAGCCCGGGCGGGACCGGCCCGGACACGGGCAGCGCCGCGCTCCGCCCGCCGAGCGGCAGCAGCGGCCCAGGGCTGGGACGGCTTCGGGCCTCGCCTCGGCTGGGCCGGGCTAGGCCGACACGGGCTGGGCTCGGCCGGGATGGGCTGGGCTGAGCCGGGATGGGCTGGGCTGTTCCTCCCACCCCACGGGCAGTTTTAACGTAGGAGTTGCCGGGAGATCTGAGGCCAGCCTCCCCACTGTGTGAGAACAGCACCGGCCGCCTGCTGTGGCTGTAGTTCATCGTACGGAGAAGCGAATGCGGGGATGGGCAGGCTGAGGCACTCTCAGCCCGTGTCTCGCTCTGTACTCGCTACACGTCCCGGGTTACCCGGTGCGAAGTGTGGCGCTGAACCGGGGGTAAGCCCGGCCTCTGCCGAGGCTCTGCAGGCTCTGCCCTTTCCCACCGGCTCTGCCTGGGGTCTGGGGAGCAGCCTGGAATTTGGGAGCAGCCTGGGTAGTCCTGGCCGTACTGGGCTGAGCATACCCCATGGCACAGCCAAGCGTGCGGGCTGAGAGGGGCACAGGGATGTAATCAGGTTGTGAGCTGCTAGCAGGGAGCAGGTTAACGTGGATTTGAACTGCTGCGGAGGGAATTGGAGGGGACGTGTTCAGGCGCTTGCAGTGTGTTTGTATTTGGTATAAGCTTTCCTCCCCCGCACATGCACGTTGGATTTAATAGCACAAATGTAGACCTTTGCCTTTCAGAGGAACTTCTCATCACTTACAGAGATGTTGTCACTGATACAGCTCCATGCAGTCACAAGACCCAGTGCAATAGAACATAAACCACATTTATATGCACATCTGAACGACAGTAATGATGCAGACAGACACAGGCAAATCTAGCTGAGACTGTGCCTTCTGAATACGCTGTGGCTTTCAGCTCCATTGTTTTTGGGGTCTTCTTGGGTCAGCCCTATTGTGCCATTTTCCTTCAGATGCCCTCTCCTGTTCAGTATGCCCCATGCTAGGTGCACTGTATTCAAGCAGTTAAATTTCCATGATGCAAGCAGAAACAAACCTTATAAACCTTGTCAGATGCAGAAGGAAGACTCACTGGTGCTAGATGGCAGGGTTTAAAATGTAAGGCCTAAATCATCAGAAGAGCTTGCAAGGCTTTTCTCCTACAGGTTGAAGGACCAGTAAGTCATGGACTTGTGGTTGTGAAACTCCTGCTTAAGGTCCAGCAGGGCCAGGCTTCCAGATCTGGTACGGGATGTTCTCTGCTCTGTATCAGTGAGTAAATGAGAGACAGTTTTATCTCTCACTCATATTTAAGTCCTTTTATCTAAGGGAAAAAAAAGGGAATAAAGATGAAGCACCCCAAAATGGAGGAATTATTTCTATTAGATAAGTCATACTTCCTCTAACTTTGGGAATTATTCTGAATCAACATCTATTTGCCACAGTATAGATTGGTTTGAAATTTATCTGAACTGAGTGGCACTAGTAAAGCTACAGGAAGTGCTTCTTTCCAGTTGTTCCCTGGAAGACCCCAGCAGCAGCGGCAAGTGATTACAGAAATTTTCTTCATGAGACCTCTATGGAGCCATAGAAGAAGCATTCCAACCTGCTTCCATTTGCCAGGTCTCTCATGGTGGGCAGGAAGAAAACCAGAGTGAGCTAGGCTGCACCTGGCACTGGCCAAGCCACTATTTTTCATTGTCATCAGAGATAAACATTAACATTGCCATAGAACTCAAGAACTGGAGTTTTTTTCTAGAACTGTTGCATTTAATGACAATTATTTAGCATGATTTCTTGTATGACTTCTTACCCTGTACAATGTCTTCTCTACCTCCCTTAAATCTGTCATTTTGTGCCTCAGTGAGTTTATTATTACTGTTTGTCCTTTTTTTGTTTATCAAAATAGAGAGTATGCTACGTTATGTTTGGATTATCTGATCTGATCTGCTCTGTACACCAATAGTTTTTGAAAATGCACCCAAGATAATTAATACTTGCTGAAGTCAAGGTGAAATCTGTGAGTGACTGAACGTGAACACATATATGTTTGACAGAGGTCATCTGATGCATTATTTTATATTAGTTGCTTAGTTTCCAATTTATGTAGGAGGCCTAGGAAATGGAGCTGTAACTGTGAATATGGTATGTCTTTGCATTCTTTGCACTGTTGCTGCATTTTATGGAGAAAATTCTATTTGTAGCTGCATACTGTTGCATATTGGGCTTTTCTTCTGCTAGCATCAATTTGCATTAAATTATCTTACAGTTTTTGTGTAATAAAACTAGATTTATATTCCAAGGCATTGATGGTTCCTCGAATTTTCATGACATTTTATGCTTAAGTATTGATATTTATTTCCTTTTAAGCTTAAAACTGTGCAAGAAAGCAAAAGATATTAAATAAGTAGAGGAAAAGCAGCCAGCAAAATAATACAAGTACAAAATAGTATAAGCAGAACATAGTGAAATAATTAACCCTAAGTTAATGAAACTGAGGTTCAACAAAGGCTTGCAGGCAGCCTGCCTAATAGCAGTTATATAATAGAAATAATTTGTTGCCTTTCTGCAGAGCCCTTCTTACCCCCCTTCTGCTCCCTGATAAAATGTTTAGCACACCTCGTACTGTGCTGCAGGGGCTTGAGCACACGAGCTTATTGTTTTGTTGTTTCTACCTCTCTTTCCCAAATGCCTGGAATTTCTGGTTCCCCAGCAACCCCAGGGGCATCCCAATCCTGCACTTTGCACTAAACAATAACATCTGTATGGTTTGGAGGGGGTTTAGGGCTGAAAAGTCATGGTACTTTAACCTGAAAAAACAAACAAACAAAACCAACCTCCCCCAAAACAATTAAAAAACAACAACAACAACAAAAACAACAACAACAACAACAAAAAAAACAAAAAAAAAAAACAAAAAACCACACAAAACCCAAAAAAACCCAAAAACAAACAAACAAACAAACAAACAAATGAAAAAAAACCCACAAACAAACAAAAAAATTACCAAAAAACAAGGAGTGAAACCTGCAGAGTGTAGTACCTGAATTTCTTAAGAATGGGTCACAGGGAGCATTTCAGCCATGGTGATTTATGAATGTGGAACCACTATCAACTCTGTCTTGCTTCTGTTTGTCCTGCCTTCCCAGACATTATCCATGCAACACAAGACTGTGATCCCTGACAGCTCTAGGAAAGAAAACTGACAAATTAAACAGACTTACCATGGTCTGAGGTTCTCTGCATCCACTGTCTCTAACCAGTTTTTAAAAATTATTGCCTTCACTTACACAGGGCTTGTTCGTGTAAAATTGCAACAGTGGTATTATAATGCAGTGTAGCATAATGCGAAAAGGGCTTGGCTGCTGAATTTTTTTTCCCTTTCTAGTAGGAAAGTAGGAAGATTAGGGGGGCATCAGCAGGGTTAGGAAAGGAAAAGCAGCATCTGAAGGTACCTAGCTGTCTTTTCCTCATAGTTAAACTAAGTGTTCCATTTGGCAAGCAATAACCTTCATGACAATAGCCATTAACTATGCTGTCATCTCTTTGGCGTGGAAACTTCTTGTACAGAAATACAGACACCTTTTGTGAAAGCAGAGAAATTGACACTATTAATACTGCACCTTAGGGAGCTTTCACAGTCTTGTGGTTCTTCTTCTCCCCTGATCATCTCAAATTTCAGTCCTGCCCTCCAAAAATTGCAAGATGTCCATTTTGAAGCACATTGTTGGAAAAAACTTCTTAAGTATATTGTTCCCGGCTAGATGTATAATGATGTAATGTGATTGGATGCTGCTGTTCAGAAACATCCTCTTCTTGAAATCAGGTATTGAAGAGACTGATTATGAGGGAGTTTAGGACTCCATGCTAACAGAAAAGCTGTCAAAGGGGCTCCTGATGTGTGTATGAGACACACTTTTGAGTGATGTCCTTAGCCTCCCCCTGCTGCAGGTTGATCTGCTAAGGTCATTGATAGAGCAACCTGTACATACCCAGCTTCACCTGATGTCGCAAGACCATGACACAAAGTTGCCTGGAACTTCTGCTAATGTCACCCTTCCAGGGCCATACTTTCCATCAGCCTGTGAGAAATCGAGTATGCTTTCACCATCAAGGAGTTTCATGGATTGTTCCTTTATTTGAGAGGACAAGAATTAAAATTAATGATGAAAATCTTTTGAGAAAAAAATGAAGATTAACCAGCAGTGTCATATGTCTGTACAGTTTTCAGAAAACAGGAGTGCAGAGAGAAATGAATACCCAGTTTGTAGAAGCACTGGAAGACACAGAAATGTGAATAGTCTTCCTGGTCCTGGTTACTTCTCTCTCTACGACACTTTGCCTAAGAAATTATGGAAAGAAAAGAAGGTAAACTTTAGTTTTCTAACTCAGTCATATTCTCATAAGATTATTTTGCTAATTCAGATCTCCCTATCCCATAATGTAAGTCTGCTAACTCAGGCTACTATCATTGCAGACAGGCATTGAAATCTTAGTTGTGGGGTTGGAGTATAGGTATCATTAACAATAAAAGGGCTTGTCATGTAGACAAGTCTTTTATTGGAAGAGTTTAAATGTCTTCCAGAAGAGTCAAATACTTCATGTGCACTATGGAAGATGTGAGGGACAAAAGAGGTAGAAATGGTACATTTAGTTTGGACAGCTCTTCAGAAAGCAGTGAGAAAGTTTAAAAGACAAGCTAAGATGCTTGAAAAATAAGGCATGAACCGATAGTGTCAGAAATCCATCAAATCTGTGAAAAACAGAGCAAGATGAATTGCTGAATATTTGCAGATAGAAAGAAAAGGCCTGGAGAATTTCCATGAATTAGCCACAGAAGTAGACTCAAAGACAGCAAGGAGAGAGAGACATTCTTAAAGGACTGAGATAACATTATAGTGGAGAATTTGGAGAACGGAAAATGTCAGCTCCAAAACTGGCTCTTCTGAATAGCAGAATTAAGAAAAGGCACATCAGAAAGATCGACCCAAGAGTACACAAGACAGAGACTGAGATGCTTAAAAAAATGATATATTGGAGGGAAAACAGTGTTTACTGAAAATATCCATAATTTATAATGAGAAGAAACTTGGATTAAAGAATAATACTCATATAAAAACTACATACAAATAATACTGGCATTTAGTTCACGAATCCTGGAAACCAAAGTAGGAGCCAGTTACAAGAAAAGGTAAATAATGTTACATTCTATGTCTATACTACCACCTTAATCAGCCTTTTATATTAAGAACACTATAACTAGAAAAACCTTTAATCTCCTGTACAAATATTAGCATAAAATAGATGTCTCAGATCAATACTACATCCACAAGCCATTAAATATATTGTAATCAAACAAAAGATTTAGTTTGTTTCAAAGCCAATCTCAAGCAGTCAAGTTTATTTCATGTTTTATTAACACTAAAGGATACCCTGTAATCTCTTATCTATCTTCTCAAGGAAAAATAATTCCTTTTTAATTAGGTCATTGCAATCATGTGCTGCTGCTATTGCTATTATATAGATTCTTCCTGGTATATAATGATGGATACATTATGATGAATGATGAAATTCAGAATAGCATTTAGGAGGTTTGATGCTGGCATGGATATATCAATATGCAGGCTGTAGAGCAGGTAGAGACAATAGACTTTGATAATACAAAATCCTTTCCTGAGTTCTGTCCCAGTTCTGACCAAACCTAAGGCTGGCAGATAAGTTAGGGTCATTTTTACCAATATTGCCAAGCTAGAGGACATAAATTGATATGAAAGGCCTACAGTGAAGTCATTGAATAAAATCTCCTTTTCAAGTCTGTCATCATTCAGTGCTTAGAATTTTAACAAAGATCAAGATATGATTATCCCATATACATAATTCTGAGCTATCCACATCTACTACCTTATTCTTTTGTAAGGTAAACTCAGACAAGAGAAGTGGGAGGGATTTAAGAGTGACATTAGTTGTTGTTCACCTGGAAAGAGTTTTTCAGAGAAGATTGTTTACAAATTTGCTTATAAGTTAAAGGCGTTTATTGACAAAAACTATACAGCTAATGCATAAAAATACTGTTAACCAAAAAGTCCAAAAATATTGAATTAAGCCTCATTTAAATTTAGGTTTATTCTGATAAAATTATTTTAAGATGTAGTTTTAAAACACCTTGTTTTTAAGACTGTTTATATTTTGAAATGTTCATGAGTTCTGAACTTGGCTCAATTGCAAATTTTTGCTAGGAATGCTTACAGATTCTTCTAAAAATAATTGCATAGACAGTTGATTACTTGTGTGTGTGTCTGAGGCTGCCTCTGGAATGTTATTGTAACTGTAAATAGTAATTTTCTAGTGAAGTGCCATATAGTTGCTGTCCATAGTGACATTCAGTTTTGTTACAGCTTCTTAGGACTGGAATAATTCTGCTACAGGTGGATCCTGAGTAACCTTTTCCCCAGAACTCTTTTTGTGGGGGAATGCCAGACTGTTGTTGTACATCACTTGTAAAGAACACTCATGGGGCAGGGAGGGTGAATTAGCAAGGTCAGGGAGTTACAGGCTGTGCCAGCCTATACGCAATAAATGCCCTGTATTGCACAACTTGCCGTGGTGTGACAGAGCTCTTCCATTTGTGTAGCTGTTTATGCCAACACTATTGATCAGTCCTTTGCCTCGTGTGCACTCCAGTCCAAAATAAAGCTATTCTTGCCCAAGAAGGGCTTTTGTCTTATCTCAGTCTCCATTATTCTGTGCAGCAAATAATTGACATGAATTGATGTTAACCAGACCTAGTCAATTGTCTTTTGGGATAGAGATGGCTGTAATTTGTCATGTAAGTTCCCTGTAACTCACCACATATTCAGGCACAGCTCCCACCCTAGAAGAGTGTGACATTTGACTGACAGGGGGTCTGTGCCAGTGTAGGATCTCACGAGTAGCCCCTATCTGTGGGAAGAAGTGAGCTGGTACAAGCTGATTAACCCAGCTAGTCACACCAGCACTTGGTGTACATGTAGCAAGCACAGCTTGGCTCTGGTCACAGTGAGAAGTTGCTGTCTTGTGTGAACCATCCCCAGAGTTCTTCCTTCCCTCAACTTCTCAATGGATCTGGTATATGCCTCATGATCAGTGAAATGAAGCTCTGGGTTGTGGCTCACCAGTTCCTGGCTCTTGCTCTTACCAGCTGCAGGTCTTCTTTTCGTGTTCTCTTTCCCTATCAAGACCTGCTTAGTCCTTCACACCTCAAACTGTGTTGTGAGTTCTGCCCATCCTGGTGGAAATATTATCAATAATGTCTTTATGATAACACAGTCAATGTGCTGCAAAGCTTCGTCACAGATCAGCTTGTTATATCACCTTCTGAATTAGCCTATGCTGGTTGTGTGAAGTCATCTTCTGTTAAATAACCAGGTTTTGTGCTTGTCTGGCAGGGGGGTAGGTACAAGAGCTTGATACAGCTTTACTCTGGCAGAGAGCCTGATCCTGTGTTGACCTTATAGTCACTGTGAAAATTCATCAGAAATGATAGCTCTTCCTTTTCTAGGAGATCGCATGTGTGTGTCTCTAATGACAAGGTGCTTCTAAATGAAGCAAATATTAATGACCTAAAACTCGGTTCTATTGATGGATACAAAATGAAAGTTACACTTTTTTCCAGAGCTTTCTGATAAACAGTTTTATCAATTTGTTCAGATATATTTAGTAAGTAAATCACTAGCATGAACTGTTCCTATTAATCCCTCTCCAAAGCTGTATGAAAAAAACTCGTCTTTTGCAATCTAAACTGAGTCTGAGGACCTGTTTTGGAGGCATCCTGCCTCATTGCCTAAGCAAGACAAGCAGGATGTACTTCAAAATGCATCCTGTTTTAATGTTCCTTATAACAACAAAGTGCTTGAAAAGGCTTGATTGACCCTTACTCTACCTTGCATCTCATCATGGAGATACTTAAAAATTAAGAACTGCTCTAAGACAGGAGTGACTTTCCAGGAATCTTCAAATTGTCTGGGTTCCTGATTGCATCAGAGGTTTTGATAAACTCATTGAAGTGATATAAATGTCTCAAGTTTTACTTCTTCCTTTTCCTGTCTTTCTATGATGATAAATGCTATAAAAAAATTCCTATTGTTTGCCTGAAAACTGCTTTTTGATTTCTTAAAATAAGAACTGGCATTGTATGAATACTGTTAACACTGATGCTCTGCCACAGAAGTCTTTCATGTCATACAACTTGATCTGGATTCAGTGACAAACAACCTTTAATCCAGTTTGTCAGCAGGTATGTCTGACCAAGATTACAAGTCTGAGAAGTGCTTGTTTCCTTTTCAAACAGAAGCTGACTGGCCTTATTACTGCTGGTAAATCAGCTTGGATGCTTCCACTTCATACTGTCAAATCATCCCTGTGTCAAATGACAAGCCTCATCTGAGCTATTTCTTCAAATAAAGCACAGTCTCTATGACTTTGCACAGTCAACCTCACTAGCTATTTTTATTCAACCCAGCAGCTATGCCAGTTGCCCTTCAGTGTTACTTTGCATTCTAGAAGGAGGTTTCATAATTTTTTCCTCTGTGCATAGAAATTTCAGATGGTAGCTGTAACTGACTGCAATAATGCTTGGTTTTGACCACAACAAAAGAAAAAAATATTTAGCAGACACAGCATGTGATGTCTTTCAGGAAAACATGCAATTTTTCGTTTACAGTAGTCTTAATTCCCAATTGCAACTTATCTGTGCAAGCACAGAAAAGCGCTGTTATCTTTTTTTTTTTTTTGTATTTTTTTTTTACAGTACCCTGTATTCTAGGCTGGATGTACACAGCTTTATGCTCACATTACTATCCTTCTGCTTGCATCCCTTTCTACACAATTTGTCGCCAGCACTGGCAACTGCAACACATCACTGACACTGAAAGAGCTATAACAGCTCATACAGCACTACCATGGATCTTTTTCTGGGTCAATACATCACTGTGCTAAGTGTCTCCACTTCTGTGAACTTATTATTTAGGGGCTTTCACCATTTTTGAAACCCACAATTTGCATGTTAAAATTAAACTTACTCAAAAAATGTCAGCTGTACATTCTGACAAAGCCACATACACAGTCTAACTGGTCAGCCAAGCCTGTTTCCCAGGAAATTGCTGACAGACAAAATCATGACTACCAAAATCATGTTCTTGGTAAAATCAGCTTTTGTAAGCAACTCTTTCTTCTCAAAATTCTGGCAATGAGATATAATTAATTTCTGTGTCTAAATTCAGTTCAAGTTCCATTCTTTCAAGAATATTCAGCTCAAAACAGGTGGTGGGAAAAAGATTATATCCTGCTACCAGTCCAGTATAGAAAGCCATTTCAAATTTAAAGGCAAACATCATTTCTGTAATGCTTTGATATAAAAGAGGTGGTAGCTGCTCATCATTATTTGCAGCTGTTACCTATAATAGCAGACAATTTGATATACAATGTACAGTCATCTGTACATTTTGAAAGGCTTTTTACAATGAACTGCATAATCAAACCAGTTTTGTGTAGTGTATCAGTCCTGGGAAAATATTAATCCAATCAGTATCCTTAAGAAGGCTGACTAATGCTAATGCTTACTGAATAGAAATTTTCAGAACTGCATGCAAGAAACACCATGAAAAATGAAGAAATATGAATGTAGTAGTTACATTACTAAACTTTGCTTTCTGAGTTGAAAAGTAGATGTTGTGACCTATACAATAAACCAGAATATGATAAATTAGGAGTATTCAGCTAACATTGTTATTTTCAGTTTTGATTAGTTTAGAGCAATCCAAGTTCGAAGCATCTACTTCCTATTAATTCTTGTTGAAGATCACATCCTGCATTCCATCTGCAAGTAGGGTCTTACTCTAGCTATAAGGTAAAGATGAATTTGAATTCTTAATTTTCCTTCATTTTCTGCTTCTTCTGAAAAATAAAAACGTTCAGCTTGGACAGATATGAAAACCAAAAGGAACTTTGTAGAAACATTTTATAATCCATGACTTTGTAAAGTGTTCAAAACTCTGATGAGCTTCTAACAATAATCTTTATTTTTAATGGGTGCTAACTCACATGCTCAAAGTAAGCATCTTAAAATGCTAAAACCATAAAAAGTCGTTTTTTCTGCATTTTCCTGTGCTTTTTGAAAATACTGTCACTCCACTGCTTGTTTCTGAAGATAATTACCATTTGCCTCTGATAGCAACCATCTTTTCCAAACAAAATCTATGACTAACTTCTGTCACGGATGTATTTTAATAATTTGTGGGGAGTGTTGCAGGGTGACACTAATATTTTCAGTTAGGCTGGTTGTTTTCAAGGTTCTGCATCCCAAGCAAGTAGAAGGGATAGTCCATTAAATCCACTCCAGGATGGAAAAGCATGTAGAAGATTTTCACAGAAAGGAGTGGAGAGCAGACAATATCTATTCCAACACAAAGCCTTAAACATGGCTGGGATAATGAGTGATGTTATCCACTGACTGATAACTGATAACTATCCATGACTTTCAGACTAAAAACTGGTTCAGCCAGCTCTGTACCGCTTTTCCTTTTCACACCACCTCAGGCCTTAATCTGCAGAGGACATTCTGGGGTCAAGCTCTGACATGAGTAGGAGATAAAGCATTATCCCCAGTTTAAACTGTTTGAGAGATAATATATCTGAAATAGTTACCCTGGTACCTTGTGTCAAAGAGTGAGGAACCTATCAGCAATCCCGTGGGTCAACAATCAGAAAACTGACATGAAATAACCTTCTCTTTATTTTTTCAGTCTGTGCTGAAAACAGTTTAGCTAGTCCTATAAGGCTGGCTTTACAATGTGCTTTGATTGTATGTGCCAGTGAAAAGGTTGAACTGATTTGAACTTTGTGAGAAGGATAGCAGCTGTTGTACTAAGCTGTTTAAACCCACCAATTTGGGCTTAAACCCTGGCTGAACAAATACAAAGCCTTAACCATACATAGTACCCGTAATGCTCTTTCCTCTTTCAATTTCTGTGAAGAGAAATTATTTTGAAATTAACAATATTTTACTGCCAGATTTTCCAATTTTTCCATTGCCAGATACTGAAGTGTCTTTAAAAAAAAAAAATTAAAAATAAAGCAGGTGAGTTTATTTTCATTTTTCATCATTGCTGAATGCAGTACAGCTTTCTCTTCCCTAAAACAAAGTTTAAAAAAGACTAGCATTGGAACCATGCAACAATCTGAAAAATTATGTCTTTGTGTATGTGTGTGCATGTCTCATACATCTCTGGAGTAAGAGAAAAAAAGATGAAGTGGATGAGAGGAAATGTAAATAAAACCAGCCCACAATGGTGTGTGTGCTTCCTGTTGGTTTCTGTAGCCTTTAAAGTCCAAAAATCAGTACTTGCATATAAGAATGGGAAAAGTTCCAAAGCATTCTTTATGAAGTCACGAGGTTTTTTCCTTATCACTGAGTAAGGCATCTAATGCTGACACAAGTAGGATAACAATGTTAATTTTTACCCAGGTAGAAAAGAATGAGTGAGCAGTTAATAGTGCAGAGAAAGAAATATTAGTTTTGGGACACAAGCTTGTTACAATTCAGACTTACGCTTAGACCCAGAAAATCTTGAGGGTTCTTTGCTCAATATCTCAGCCTATCATAGAATTTCACAGTGAATCTAGAAGCTTTAATTTAGTGGCAGCTTGATGTAAAAGTATATAGCAAAAGAAATTTCTCAGTATCTTACTGTATGTTTTTCCTAGTCAGAAAGTTTACTTTGGAACTCCCTGTTCTGTCTTTTGAAAATTCCTTTCAAATTCATGGCTACACTCATTTTAGTGTTCCTAATTTGTCATTTTTGGTTAGTCCAAATATGAGTATGTGCTACATCATCTACTTGTAACTACAGCAGAGGAAAGCCTTTCATTTTCATCAATCAGTGTACCAGTACAATAAAAATTATTTGTGTTCTAGCCAAAAGTAACTTTTTGGTTCCTGAACTTACTGAGGATCTCAGAAGCAAGAACCTTTTGGATGCTAGTAACTTTTTAAAAGAAGAATCAACAACTTGCTGACCTTGGTGGGCAGGAACTCTAGAGATAACACTATCTCCTCTATCTTCCAAATAGTGCTGGCATCTCTTGGCACAGGAATAGTAAGTGACTTCCCCGTGACCAGCTGGAAGCTGATGGCTTTGATTATTTTATAAACCAGTTTTAAATCCTTTGCATGTGCAGTGCTGTACTGTCAGACTGGCGAGCTGCTGCTGCTGCCTTGCAATATGCTCATGTGCATCCTGGCAATAGGCTGCCAGTGGGAGTTGATGCAAGTTTGCCTCATTGCAATGCCAGTTGCAGGAGGGAGGTTTTCAAAACATTATGGAGTGTATTTGCAGAAAGTTACATAGTGAGAAGTCAGGATCATGACCACAGATGCATTCATGTGTGAATGAACAAGAAAATAGCACCTGAAACTGTAAAGAACAGACACCTAAAGGCCAGGTTGTGAGACAGTTCAAAACATCATGGCACCTAGTGAACCAGAAAATTAGCCTGGTATGACAAGACACATACACAGAGATTTCCCTAAAGATGCAGGGCTTAACTAAAATGTCCTTATTGACATTAATTTTACACTGCACAGGGCTTTATCACGTGGATGTAAATTCGCTGAATCATGACAAATAGCTTTTGTCTGGAAACAAGTTTATTCATGTAGTCAATGAAGCTTGTTCATTTTTACAGTAGAGATTACTTAAGTATGGTCTATTTCAAAGTGTGTATTTGTATTTCAAAATGCATTAAAGTGGCTTGTATGAGCAATGTTTAGAACTCAGCAAGAGAGGCAGTCAGGCTTTTTCCACTGCACTGACATGTCACAAAGCATGCTTTGCTAGTACAGTAATTTCATTACTATAAGGCGCACCTTTTTGACTAAAATTTTGTCCCGAAGCTGGAAGTGCGCCTTATAGTCCGGTGCACCTTATATTATGGACAAAGTTGCGAAATTTGCCAACCCAGAAGTGCGAGCTGCAGGGGGAGCTGGCAGAGCCGCAGCTGCTGGGTCAGGCGGGCCCGCAGCGCTGTGGCTGCCGGGTGCAGGCGGGCCCGCAGTGCGGCGGCTGCCGGGTGGAAGCAGGGCCTCGGCCAGCAACTGTGCGGGGGGAGCCGGCGGCAGATGCTCGCTGCAAAAAAAATGTGCGCCTTATAGTCCAGTGTGCCTTATACATCGGCAAAAGTTCAGAAATTTGCCGACACACGGGAGTGCGCCTTATAATCCGGTGCGCCTTATAGTTGTGAAATTACTGTACTTGAATTAGCCTCTCATTAAAAATCAGTAGTAAACAATCATTTTTGTAATACCAGAAAGGACTCTAACCTGACTAAAGACCAAGAACTACTTTTATTTTCATAATTGCATTTAACTTTCACAGAATTGCTAGAATGTATCAGAACACTGCAAGGTTCTTCTGCGTCTTGCTCAGCACTGAACAGTAACATGACTGTTAATGGTAAAAAAAAGACTGCAAATAGATTTTCACAGTTGAAAATCTACCATGAAAATCAAAAGATAGATTTAACCATAATCATTGAATGCACTTCTGCTGAAAATGTCTAGAAGTGCCTGTGTGATGTGTCATCACTCTTGCACCTGGAGTACTACTAGAAGTTGGTAATTTATGAAGGAAAAAAGACTTTGATATGGAAGAATCTGTGCCATTTTCCATCTGTACTGACATTTTCCGTGCTTCGTAAGTAATAATCACAATAAAAATATATTTCATGAAATTTCATAAAACATATAAAAACAGGATGTGCCCTTCCCGTGCATGGAGTCAACAACTGTTCTGTGACGTGTAAAACTTCAAAACAGAATTCAAGTGGAGCCTAAGTGATGTGTAAGCTTTGTCCTGTCCTTTGCCCACAAATGAGTACCATAAACAACATGGAGGTATCTGAGTGAGTGAAGAGCTTGCACTTACTGAAGCTGTTGATGCTGGTTCTATTTGTATTTAATATGATTCAAAAGTACCATCAAATCTAGAAACACCGATTTGTTTACCACATTCAGATGTGATCTGTAATGGAGGAGAGATGAAGAATAGCATCTGGTTTTATTAGTTTCTAAAAAATCTTCACAGTATGTGGTACTGTTAGTGACAGAAAAGGGAGACAAGATTACACTGGCATTTTTCTACCCAAAATGTCAATAGCAATCACAAGTAACCAAATGGTTACAGTAATTATCTAATCTGTTCTCTGTCTCTGTATTGCTTGAAATGTATTTATAATGCTTCTGTTGCCACAGGATTTGTGAACATGTGCTTTAGGATCTGCTCCTACACATTCTGTACATGCAAGTAGGCCTCACTGGTGTGTGTCATTCTGACTTCATCACAGCTGTGGCAGAGAGGAGCAGCCTCATGGAGCATAGTTTGGATTTCTGTGAGAAGCCTGAACTGCTGCAGGCACTGTATTGTGTCCTTTTGCTGCTGCTAACATGCCTTGCAGCTTCACCCATGTGCAGTGTTATCTATTGTACCGCTCCTAGTATCTACCTTCCTCTCAGGGCTAGCTTGTGGCTTTGTCTGACGAACTGCATTCTGCCATAAAACCACAGTCACAGATTATGAGTCTCATGCAGGTGGGAGACAGAAAAGAAAGAGGCTGGAATCAACAAGCCCAACTCAATGCCAGGCTCTCATTAGTGCCCTTGACATGGGCTCAAGCCTGCAAGTTCTGCTGAATGATCAAAGAATACAGGTATTTGATTTTAAGAGCACTGGACTTTCTATTTGTGGATGTATGTCTGTGTGCTTAGCACGTACCACATATCTACTGATAAGAAAATGAAGATTCAAGTAATTAAAAATCCCTGTCCCTTGGTGATGCTGGTGACTGACTTAATTTCCCTGGTAAGAATCCTGAGATCTTTTAGGAAGCCTACCATGCCAAACACTGTGTCATGTTTAATCCTGTACTTGTCCTTTATATGGAACTCCGGTTGACGTCAGTGGAAACTTGACTTGTGAGAGTACAGAAGAATCAGGCTGAATGGATTTTTTTCAATAGTAGAATTGAATGGAAGGAAATCTTCTGAAAGGTACCAAAATCTTATTCCTTCTTACAACATAAAGGGATGTTTTTTTGCTTTGCTCTTCAAGGGTTCTTATCTACATGGATTTGTGTATCTCTCTGCATTTATTGATTGTTGATATCGTGGAAAGCACAACTGGCAGATTTGAAAGTGATTGATGCGAAGTATATATAATGAGCAAACAAGGAATGACTAATCAATGTGCAACATGCATTTGTTATTCTGTATCACATGCCACAGACATTCTAAATAACTTCTGTGTGTACAGTTTTGCCATCACATTTCCATTTTGTGGTCACTAAACCATATTGAGGTATGCAAATGTGAGGACACACACTATGTTAATCACTAATAAGCTTTAAATATTTTCTGCTTACATTCTAAAGGGTCTGAGAAGTGCTGGTAGTTTTTGTAAGCAATTTCCAGCTGGTTACGTTTGCTGTTACCCATAGTACCCATTACACAAATAGACTTTTCTTCCTCCTCTTACATCTACAAACAAAAACCACGGATTTTACAATGCTGAATGTAAATGATGAAGTCATTCTGGTGTTGTTATTCTAGATTTACAATGACCTCACTGAAAGCAGAATCTAGACCCCTGTGGTTAAACCACAACACAACAATATTAAAACCAGATTTGAATAAATCATCTTATTAAGAAAACGGGGTTAAGTTACAATATCATTTCCATACGAAAAGTGATCAGAGCAAGACATAGTAAAGCGTTCAAACAGAAGCATCTCGGGCAGGAGCTGCCCCACGGCAGCCGGCACGGCACGGCACGGAGCCGCCGCTGGAAGGGCTGCCAAGCTCCGGTCCCTCCTGTCCTGCCACGGAACACCGGAGCGTTGCGCAACAGGAAAACATCTAAAATATGTATTGCACAGTTTTGTTCTTGCTAATCCAGCCTCCAGAGCGGTAGCTGAGCCGCACTCGCAGTTAAGTGTGTAGTGCCCCAATGGCAAGGATTACACGTAAGCGCAGCAGGAGCTGCAGCTTCTCCGGAGGCGATCAGGAAAAACGCGCTATGGAGCAATGAGCGGTGACGTCCCCGTTCTTCTGAAGCCCCACCACAGCTGTTCTCCTCAACTCCGCTGATCTCCGCCTCCAAACCCAGCCCTGGCACCCATGCCAAGCCCAGGCACCCATGCCAAGCCCTGGCACCCATGCCAAGCCCTGGCTGGAGGACCCTCCAGGCGGCCGAGCTGCCCTGCCGGGCTGCCCCGTTCCCTCTTTTCCCCGCGCTCCCGGCAGGGAGCAGCACCCGACCGCGGCGCGGCGCCGCGCACCCGCACGTACACACACACACACACACACACACGGGCACACACGGAGGGACACGCGGACGCACACCCGCTCCCTGCCTCTCACCGCACTCTCGCTCCCGCCGCCCGCCCCGCACCGGCTCCCGGCGCGCTGCTCGGCCCGGCCGCCGCCACCTCCCAAGGTCACGGCGCCCGCACCGCCCGCGCAGCGCCCGCAGGTGCGCGATGCGCGGAAGGAAGGCGGTAGAGCGGGGAGCGGCAGCGCGGAGGGACGGCGGCAGNGGGCCGCCTCGCACCGCCCGCCCGCCTGCTGGGGGCGCTCTGCGCCGGGCCCGCCGCAGCTCCGCGGCCCATCGCGGATTACAGGGACCGCTCTCTCCGCCCCCAGCGGAGTCTCCCTCCGCCCTCGCCCTCACTCCCCACCCCTTCTCCGGCCGCGGAGACGGGCATGGAGTTGGCGGGAGCCTATAAAAGCCCCTGAGAGCGCGCTGGGGCCACGGCGCTGAGAGAGCCTCCACGGACGGAGCAGGGCCGCGCACCATGTCCCACCACTGGGGATACGGCAGCCACGACGGTGAGTGCCTGGCGCCGCGGGACACCTGCCGGCAGCTCCCCGGCAGCCGCTCCCGGGACGTGCCCGCTGCCGCCCCGCGGAGCCCTCGCCCGGAGCGGCGTGAGCTCGGTGGCGGCTTTTTCTCGTAACCTTGAAATGCACCTGCGCCCGGGCAGCGTGCCCGGCGCTCCGCACGCTGTGCCCGAGCATCTCCTGCTTCCCCGCTGGCATTCCTTTACTTGGGGAAGGGAGCGACGGGCGCTGCTCCGCAGGACGGGGTGGCCCCGAGGACTCGCCGGTGCGAGCCCCGCCGGGCTGAGGGGCTGCCGGTGCCTCGGTGCCCAGGTGGGATCTCCGCTCGCCTGTGCTGCCGCCAGCCCGCACAGTGTACGCAGTTAAAGGCTGGTGCTGGTGTTCGATCATCCCGATCTCCAGAGGGAGGGTTATCGCTTGTATTCCCCGAACTTTGCGTCTTTTCCCACTGAGTTGCTTTCCGCTGTCTTTCAGGACCCGCTCACTGGCATGAGCACTTTCCCATCGCCAATGGAGAGCGCCAGTCCCCTATTGACATCTGCTGCAAGTCCGCCAAGTACGACTCCTCTCTGAAGCCTCTTAGCTTCAGTTATGATGCCAGCACGGCCAAAAGCATCGTCAACAACGGGCACTCCTTCAACGTGGAGTTTGATGATTCTTCTGACAAGTCAGGTGAGACCTCACCTTCGTGTGCAGGAGGGGAATGGCAGCAATTGCTACTAACACTCCTACTAAAACGTATACTAAATCCATAAGGGTTTTTTAAGGATGAAAACATACCAAAATATTCTGGCTTCTATGAGGTGAAGATTCACCAAAAGAGAAATTGAGATCGCATTAGAAGAAAACTAAAGCTTTCTAGGCAGCTAAACTCCAGTTAAGGGAATTGGTTTATTTTTGTATAAATCAGAAGGCTCTGGCTAAGGGCTTGTCCGTGGAAAGAAAAAAAAATCAAAAAGCATTTGACAGGAATAATTTTAGGCATAGGTTATCACAAGCTACTGATCAAATGGTTAAAAGAGGCAAAATGTATTGTAGGAAAAAAAGCAAAGGAATAGAATAGCAAAGAATTACATGTTAACAACTTGAAGTGGAAATAGTTTGGAAATAGTTTCTTTGGTTATCAAAATATTATTTCATATTTCTGAAGTCAGTATGAAGTATGCTCCCAGGTTAGTACAGAAACAGAGGAATGATTAGAAAATACCTCTTTGTTCTTCTGTAATTCAAAAAAAGCATTTCTTAATGTTGAGCTTTCGAGGTGAAGTGTCTGAGCGTTCCTACAAAGTTTGCTAGCAGGCATTTGGTCCACAGTGTCTTGCTGTTCTTTGTGCTCTGTGGTGAAATTAAGCACTGAATTCTGCAAACCCTTAGTAATCCTTACTGAAAGGAATGGCTTTTTTGATGGACAGACTGAATCCAAGCTGTTCTTGCAACAAGGGTTCTGTACATTGTCTTTGATTGTAGTTTTTCATAGGGCTGCATTTGCAGAAATCATCACCCTGTCACAATGAATGTGCCTTTATTTTAAATTTAGACAACAAAAACAGTCCTGTTGTAAGTCACTGACTTCTCTAGACAGTGCCTGATTTAACTTGCTTGGGCAAGTGTCCTGCTTTTCCTAAGTGTTTTGTTGGCCATGTCGTTTAGGGAATGGTGCTGAAACCAAATTATCTGTGCCTACTAAAAATACGAGTTTTTGTAACAGTATAACATTCAGCAGTGCTCTAAGAATTTGTGTTTTAACTATAGTCTTTACACTGAACAATACAAAGTGGTCAGATATAAATGTGACAGTGTATAAATACACATAGGTCCATATATAATGTACAAAAAACACTAATGTTAGTATTTGTACGGCTTTAAAAAGGAGAGGGAAAAGATTCTGACCTCTGTTTATTTTTCTGAAACACTGGACAGCTAAAGGAGCTGCATCATGTTCAATTTAATAGTGTCATGGAGAATAAGGTAAATGATCCAGAGTACAAAAAAAAGTATTCTTTTCTTACCATATAAGTCTGCTTTTTCTGCCATCCTGTTCTCACTGAGCCCAGAGGAATCAGGTTCAGGTCTCCACAGTGTAAAAAATGTATTGTGTTCACTTTGTGTATACCGAAGTCTGGAAAGAAATGTGAAAATCAGGTTGTGAGGAAAAAATGGCAGGAATATAAAATAAATTACAGAAATGTCTGTAGGAAGAATGTTTTTTATGAGAAGTCAGTGCAGAACAAGAACATCTGTGATAGGGATCCTTTGACAAATATGCAGTGCCACAGCTTTCAGAGTGGGAGGATAGGAAATGCAAGTAGAAATATTCTCAGTATCTCTATTAGTGAATCAGAAAACTATTATTCTTTAGAAACAAAAACCACTAAACAGATTTCTGTGAAGTTAGGTAAGGGTGGATCATTCATTGCTAGACTTCCTCAATTGACACTTACAGTGCATAGAATCTACCTGGCAGCACACTTAATAGCTTCATTTGTATGCAGTTAACTAGGTAACCTACTTTCCTTACACAAAATAGAGCTGTCTTTGACTTGTATCTGCTTGATTCTGAATCTGAGTCTCAGTTCTTGGTTAGACATCACACAACACTCACAGGGAGAAGCTGTGTGAGGTTATGTTATGTGCTGGTATGTTTTACAGAAGACAATGGAATAATATCCTGTAAATACTTCCCACGGGCTGTATTGCTTGTTTCTATGAGCTGTCCCATATGTGGTAATGAATTATCTGTAGTTGTAGGCGCAAAGTGAAGTAATAAGATCATTGTTTGTGAATAATCCTCAAGATGAGTAACTGCATGCAAAGTCAATCCATTTCATTAACAGTCAGTCTCATGACTAATGACACTGGAGCAAACTGAACAGCAGTTCTTGCTCTTAATGTCTGATAACTCCTCCTCTTCACAACATACAAAATTAGTTTCTTGCAACTAAAAACAAACTCAAACATGTAGTGATGGCATAATAAAAGTAGGTAAAAAAGCTAAGATGCATGTTTGGATAAAACTCTCTGAAAGAAGCTTTTACTTATTTTGATGTTTTTGCTGCAGAATGTATATTTTACATTACATGTATCAGGAATGTTGGAGGAAGCTTCTGCCCATATCTGTGAAAAACAAAAATTTGGATTCCTTGAAATGATACCTATATTATTCTAAGTAAGAAAAAAAAAGTTTGGCTTTTTCAACTAAAGTAACCTTGTGCGCAATTTATGTGACTGATGTAACTTCACATAAGAAAATGTTTTCTTTGCTTTCAGAAGATTTCTTTATTAATTGTGGAGCTTTAAAGACATAACTGATGATTCAGATTTTAATTATGCTTATGACTATACAATTTTCTTTTACAATTAATTTCTAACAGAAATTGTATTAATTCTTTGTGATAGCTTTAGAACCTGACTTTGCTTTACTTTCATGTTAATTTTTTTAGATCTGCCTAGATGCTACTAACAATGCTTAGAAAAACCCTCTTCCGAAGTAATTACCTCCAAATCTTTGATTTCAATTCTTGTAGCAACTGTCTTGGGCTGTGTGACAGCTGTGCAAAGGCTCTCTTAATTCCCAAAGTGAATCTCCTTCATATTTCACAGTTGAAAGTTGGTAGAAATGGTGTATGGATAGGATATTCACAAGCCAGCTTTTCCATATTAATGAACTTTTTTGGTCTGGAAAAATTCTGTCTTTCCCTTACATAAAATAGTATTTTCTATTTTGTGTCCCTGGAGCCTTTTAGAATGCTTTCTTGAGTTTGTATGTAGAAACTGAACTGTGAACTTCCCCATTCAGTTGTTACTTAGTCTTCACCTTCAGTTCTTGTGGTTGCTTTCCTAATTTTCCTGTCCAGTCTTTTAATAGTAGTGGAACATAAAGTATTTGTAGGCATTAATTTTTTTAATTCTGGAATTTTAAAATTTCCTTTGTTTTGACAGCAAAAAGTCATGATAAAAGTGTCAATCGGAATAAAACTTTGGATTCAGGTTCATCCACTCTTATGATGGAAGCAGACCTTATATGTACCAGTGAAGCAAGTGATGATGATTCTTAAAATAAGGCATGTTACTATAACCCAGACGTTTTAAAGCAGAAGAGTCTCCTTAAGGGTACTTCTTTTATTGTATTAAACATTGCATATCCAGTCTTCTGTAAGGACTTGTGTGTCCCTTCCCTCACTTCAAAAGACAGAAGTAAACAATGATCTCTCAGAGCCATAAAACCACAGGATGTGACTCTGCTCAAAAAACCCTCAAGAGCTTGAAAGATTTTGTAACATACATAAAGTGTGTTCCGAGTTTTTCCAGAAGGTCTTTGAGAGTTTATCTAAGTTCTGAAATTCAAGTGAGACGTGTTCACAGCAGTAGACTATGTATTCTGTATTTTCTGATCAAGTGTTTGATGAATTTATAAAAGAAAGAAGTCAATCAGCCATGAGTTTATTCTATAACAAGAATGTAAAAATGTCATGTTTTAGCTGTAGAACCTGACAGAAGTGAATTGCAACTGTGGTGTAAAACTCTAGAGACTTTACAAAATATGCTGGTAATTTATGCTTCTGGGTAAGTCTCTTAGTTTCCTTCTCCTTACTGCTGAGCTAGAGTACTGAAATTCAAGTCAGTTTTTTGCATAAACCGGACATTTTTGCAAATACTAAGTCATAGCAGAACTTAAAAATAATGAGAAGACCTTGAAAATTAAAATACTGTTATTTGCCTTGATACTAGCTCCCCTTGAGAGTCTTTCAGTAGTTATAATCCAATATATTACCTGGTTTTTTTTCTATAATTGTTAATATTAATGCATACACTTCAGCTGTTTTGAATTATGACTATAAATAAATTAATCTGTTTTGTTACAGTGGTTCTTGAAGAGCCAGTGCATTACCACTGCTCAGTTGGCAGTGACTTTCTTAGAAAATAGTGCCACTGTTGCTCTTCTCCTACCCTTCCACCTCAGCTAGTCAGTGAAAGAAGAAACATGTAGGTCTGCTGTCTTAAGGCACAACTCTTAATCAAAGTCACTGCTACTCGTCTATTTTTAGGCTTCCCAGATCTAAAGATATAATATTAGCCATGCCAGAATAATATTGCATGTCATCAGTATAGGGTAATGGATTGAGGGACCACAGTGCAGTATAGCTTAAGCAGTTAAGTGTAGCTTTGGATCAGAAATCAGAGAACTGATTGATTATAGATTTAGGGGACTGTACTCAGACACCTGCCTATGTCACAAGTCATGTTGTACATGGCTTGGCTAAAAAGTCAGGGGTTTCAAGGACATGTGATCTTTAAGTCATTTTTCCTGTGAACTGGGATCACCAGAAGTTGCAAAGTCTGTATAAACAAGTGACTTGAATAGCTCCAGTACTTCTAGGAACTGGAAAGGAAGATGAGAGGGCATGAGATTAGTCCTGCATGTTTCTGGTCTTCGTTTCTTTACAGAAAAGTGCCCTTCTTCGTTTACACTGGGGTGGGATTTTTTTGGTTTGGGTTGGTTTTTTTTATGTTAACGTGCAATTTCTGAGCAGAAATTTGACCTGGACTGTACATTTAACAATCATGGAAATGCCTCCCCTTTTGCTAATCCTTCCTCTAGGGGCACTTTTAATGCAAAACCAGGAGAAACTTGTCAGCTGTTATCAGCTGGGGCCACTTGGAAAAGTTTATTTTTAAGATGTGTGCCAGATGTCACGATTACCACTCTTCTCAGCTGATAATTTGTTTATTTACTTACAGGCATGAGGGACTGCTGCATACTTAGAGGCAATGTTCAAACCTTGAGTTTGTTAGTCCTTCATTAGATCTCAGCATAGTATGATCACTGTCCAATACACAATTCTCAGTATAGTAAGTAGCCACTGGATTAGTATTTAAGTATTACTATTATAAATTAAATCAGTTGATACTTTCAAGAGAATTTTAATGCTTCCAGCTTGGTTCTTAAAGCTGTTGTCAGCCGGTGTGAAATGTGAGGGCTGAAGGCTTGTCAGAGTCTTAGCACAGCATCTTATGATTCTCAGAGAATTTCTGTTTAAGAGACTAGATGAGAAATAAGCTCTACTAGTCCCAGAGAGTTGGAGGAATGTTAAGAACATAAATGACTTGGTATCCTGAAGCAGGTCAGTCTTTCTGGCTGCTGTCCAGTCTGGATGAAATAGTTCAACTGAGGTGAATTGGAGCCACTGACCTGCTGCAGATACACACGTCTTCAGACTTGCTGTGTTTTGGCAGCTGTTTCATTCTGGTCTATCTCTGTGGAACATCCTTGTAGCCTTATCAGGCTAGATTTCTAGCAAGGTCAGAACGAAGTTTGTTTTGTATTTTTTCCTTACGATATACCGATTTATTTTTTTTTCCCCCTCATAGTGAAAACCATTACAGATGCTTTCTGCAAATATGAGTCCTGTAGTTAGATGCTTCAGTGCTGTCTTGCGCTTGTTGCTTGTCATGTTATAATGTCCTGGGAGGAATGGCTGAAAGAGATAACATAAAGAAGGAAACATCTCACAAAATCTGACTCTCTGAACTCCACATTTCAGAGAATTGACAGCTCACCCTAACTGAACTCTAGGCTGTCAGATGGGAAGCCCATCCTTGCATAAGAACACAAGGCTAATTCCTGAGCATCCTCATAAGAGCCTTTTTCATGTCATTAATAGTACATGGTGCTCAAGTAGGTTTTTTCTTGCCTCAAGTAATGCTTCATCTGCTTTGTCTCTTCAAGTCCTGTTTTCCATTGTACAGATGTCTGTGTGTACACAAAAACTTACCAAATAGTAACATTAATGTATGTACTATGCATACGTTTACATAAGTATACACCTAGAATGTTATTTACACATCACATCTACTTTAGGCTGATACAAAATCATGGTTTCCTTTGTGCTAAAGCTGTGTGTGTGCAAGAGGGCTGATCTCAAAGGTAGATGCTTGAAATGTCCTGCTGCTGGGTTTTTGTTTGGTGGAAACTCAATTAGAATTAATTCTCCAAGTTTGGAGGTTTTGGACATGTATTGTGCTCTAATGGATACATTTTTTCAGCTACAGGAAGGATGTTTGTAGTAAGTGGTTGTCATTTGTAGAACATTTCCTCATTCTGCATTTTTCTCAGGTTAACAAACTTTACAGTTGTATTTTTTCTTGTCACACTAATTTGTATGACAGGAAAGAGTTCAATCTAACTCGTTACATTGTGGTTCCTCCATTTTGATTAATACTTTGACATGTCTGTTGGCTTGATGAGATTAATTAGTCTTCTGCTCTGCATAGAGAGAACATTCCATGGGGGTTAACTAAATAACAGTAATTCCCACAGTATTCCTGCAAAAATTCAGATGTGGATACTGCCACCTTTTTCTGAAAAAAGGTATGAAGTGGTCCACAGTATATTTTTTTACAAAGCTATTCTGCTTCACATAGGAAGGATACCTGCCCACTGACTTGCCTTTAAATAGAACAGTGAAGGTGTGCAGCCTCAGTAAACAGCTGTACCTGACACAACAAAGCACCCTTTGATTTCTGTGTGTTTTCAAAAATCCCAAAAAGTGTAATGGAGTCAAAGCAACTTCATCTTCTGCATCCAAGATATCCCACAGTTGGTATAAGTCACATAAATGGAAGAGTTTGTGTGGTTATTTGACTTCCTGAATTAGTACTGCTAATACTTGTGTTCATCTAATTTAGACCATGTTACAAGATCATTTAACAGTGAAATATAATTACTGGATGTTACTAGTCCAGTTTTTCCATTAAAGGGTAGAAGATAGAATGGTAATGGGAAAAAATTGCTATTTCTTAATTTAAGGAAAGTAGCTCCAAATTTGTCTAGTAAGTGTCTTGTAGTGGAAAAGAAAGAAGAGCACTGTCAAACTGTCACCTCTTGGGCTGTAACACAAGACCAGGTTATGATGTAAACTGTCTGATGGAATCTGTGAGAAGAGAAAGTTTATTCAGTTCTTCTTGTGCTGTCTTCAGATAGTGTTGTACCTGAAGCTGTGCTGTAAAACAGAAAGGATCACAGCTACATAGGTATTCTAAGCTACATATGGTTTTCACTCATGCCTATTTCAAAAGTAATGGAGCTAATGATGAAATGCTCAAATATGGATCAGAACTTTTCTATCCTTTTTTAAAAAGGAATTGAAAGGTTGGACTTCTTTTCAATGTAGCCTCAAGTTGATATTCCTGTCGTGTAGAGCAAAGACAGGCAAGTTGGTGGTATGAATGTTGTTCTGATTCCCTGAACTTTTATATTGCAAAAACTGGTAGCATTTATTTATGGTTTAAAAAGCTTGTTCTGAATTTAAAAAACAGCTCTATCATTCCTACTTAGCCTTTTAAGTTGAGTTTTAAGTTTTGCTTTCTTGGAAAGGCTGAGAATTATTAAAAATAAAATAACTGCTTAACACAGGGTAGAACTAGAGGGCTGTTCTGTAATTAAGCCTGCTGAATTTGTATTCATTCACACTAATCTAATTATTACTTTCTTTGAATGCTCTGCTGTGAGTCAAAATAAGCTAGTGCTGGATTTGAGAACCACAGAATGAGAAAAGTAAGCAAAAACTGCAAAGAGATTTTTCTGCATCTTTTGGGATTTTGAGATTATAACCAACTTTGTGTAGAGAAATAACACTGCAAATGAAGTCAAGACCATTGCATGGTTCTGCTTTTCAGCATGCTTTCCATTGATTAATAATGGCAGATTAACCTGTGCTGTGCTAGTGCTCTCTGAGGTCAAGGAGTGGTAGAACTTCAGTCCATTTGTACCTGCAACGACTGGCAAGGCAACGAGCTAAAGGAACTGAAACACTGCAACTCCATGGCATCATTTTGAAATGAAATGCTATATTGTATGGATTCAATGATTTTGCACCTGTAAAGACACAGCAACCAGTTGCTTCATTTCCAAAAAGAACTAAAGCTTTTTTACAGCTGCCGTTCTGAAAAAGTTCTCAGAGTTGTAGTCCTGTGCTTGAAACAGTTATGTTTCTTGGCAACTGACGCATGCAGAAATGTAAAAGTAAAATATGTTCCTATTTGATTACTTTAAGTAGCTATTCTTCTTTGGATCACATAGCTTGGAAACAGAACAAGTCCTAATCTGTTGGCTACAGTATTGGAAATTACATAGGTTGTTGCTGTGGAACATCTATTAATGTGTTTCAAACAAAAATACATGTTGGGAGACTTCTAAACTAAATATATTTAGCAAAGGAACTCTAAGCAAATGCTAGATTTATCCAGTGAACTCAAATTTTGCATGCATAGGGAACACTGGTGGAAACTGATGTGTTTTTAGGAAGTCTTACTTCATTTTCGTGTATTGCAAATTTTTAGTGAAATCCTTCTCACCTTATTGTTTATATCCACGGCTGGTGCTGTCCATGTTTGTATATAATGGGACTTTTTCAAACCGAAACATGCAACCACCTTTTCCAGTCAGCATTTGATGTTTGTTTTCACACATGCACGTATTGTGCTAGTGTCTAGACTAACTGCAGACTTAGAGGAAAGCATCTTTACTCCACAGAATCATTTTGTGGCACATATACATATTAAAGCACACTTACATGTAGTATCTGATGGTAACACTCTTCTGTCACTTTATTGTGTATATATTTATAGAGAGAAATTGGACTCTTAAAATATCTAACACTTCAAGTTACTTTTTGTTTCTAATTTTTTAAATATTAACTTAAAGATTTAATTTTGAATTTGGATTTGAGATGCTTGCAGGGGGGAAAAAAAGGAAAAAAAAATCCCCAGCCAAACCACAAACTGGTGTGAAACCTTGCTCTGATAACTTCAATAAATAGCTGTATTTAATAGAACTATTTGTTATTATTCTGTGCTTTATGTTGCACTGGACGTTCTGTGCTCTGAGCATTTTGCATTGATAGGGCTTGATCCTGCATATCATAGTGGTGATAGGTCACTGTTGGGGTAGAAGGGTAAAACTAACAAGCAGAATAAGGGAGCTTGCTCTTGTATAATTCAAAGCGTAGCTGGGAACTTACTCAGAGCAGTCCCATAGCATGAGCAATGCCAGATAATGGAGATCATAAATAAACAACTTGTTTTCAATCCATGTTTTAAAAAATCTGTGTAGGCATTGCCATTTTTACCACAGAGGGAAGGACAAGATACTTGAATTCATATCACTGCACTGTCTTGTCCTGTGCCTAGTGCTTTACCTTGCTGCAACAAGGCTTACCCATGGCTAACAGGTGTTCAGGTTAAATTGGAACCAAAAACATTTTACTCAATCCAATCTGCCACAGGATTTGCAGGATTAAGGCCTAAATGGATGAAGTGTCTAAAATGAAAGGACAGACTACATTAGTACATGGAAGATGATTTGGTGTTCAAATGTACTTCCTTAAATGATTCTATGTGAGCCTCTTACAAAGGGCTTTTTAAATCTATTTGGTGACAGAAAAGTTACATCTTCCCTCATCACTTGTAATACTAGCATGCCTATTAAATTGCTGATGAGATGCTCACTGTAAAGTCACGTTTTTATGCATTTATTATCAATTTTGGTGTATTGCAGTAATGTACCATTGAGTATGATCTGGAGTAGCATGGCAGCATGCAATGAACTGTAAATCACATAAAAGACTAGAGATAGCTCTTTCAGTTTGAAGGGAGGCTTGATAACAAAAGTTATGTGAATTGCTAATAAAGACTTTTTCTTTGCAGTGCTGCAAGGAGGAGCGCTGGATGGGGTCTACAGGCTGGTGCAGTTTCACATTCACTGGGGATCCTGTGAAGGCCAGGGATCTGAGCACACTGTGGATGGTGTGAAGTATGATGCTGAGGTAGGACATGCTTTATCTTCTCCAGTATCCTCTTTGTATAATGAGGAGATTTTTTAAGTATTCTACCACAGTAGCACCTTCTCTACAAATCTTCATAGGAGAAGGTTACCATAGGAGACTTTGGTATGATGCCACCTTAGACTATACACCTTGCAAAAGAGCAGAGACTAGAAATTTAATATTTCTTTTCTCAGCTACTTATGTCTAAAAGAAACAGAAAACTCTGCATTTATAATACCTGTTTTTTTCCCTGCTTTCTCAGTGACTCGTGGAAATTGTGAAGAAATAGAATTGCTGCCCCTCTGTACAGCAAATACAAATCCCCTTTTCCTTGCTTCAGTTTTTAACATCAGAGGTTTTTATAAATGCAGCAGAATTATTTTGGGGAAGATATTTTTCATATTTTGATAGCAGAGAATCAAGGGGAGCTATGGAGAGGGCAGACAATAAAGTGCAATCCTACAGGCATTCTTTGTGATACCCTTTAGACTCTGGATGTCCCTCAGACCACTTAAGACTGTATTATTGTCTGATATAGAAACTGAGTGACTTCAGTGCCTTGCATCCCACCTTTTGTTGTCCCCTGTTTAGAAATCTATCTCTGATTTCTGTGACTGACTTCTAAAATATATTCATAAGTACACATTTGTGGAGCATACCTGTGATTTGCATTAACACGTAAAAGAAATTGCCCCACAAATTCATTGGTTTGGCTGCTTTTTCATGAGGGGGGTAGCTTTTATCTTATCTGAGAAACTTTTAATTGCCTTCTGTATTTCACAGTACAATAATTATTTTTTTTAAGTTGACTTTCAGATGTGGGGAAATAACCTGACCAACTTAAGTTAGAAACAACTTGGAAATTAAAAATAAAGCAACATCCTGGCTAACATGATCTGGAGATTAATTTCATATCCTTTTCCAAGTCTTTCCAGAAAAGGACAGGATTATTTTTTAAAGACTTTGAAATTGTGAGTCAAATCTGTAGTTAACGTGTCTTCTCTGCTTCTTCTGACACTGGCAATGTATGTCAGTGTGGTAAGAACTCCAGTATATATAGCATTAAAATACTACGCCGAAATCCTGTGGGCTGTATGTGGGAAAAACTTATGCTGAAGATAACAGGAGTTTCACCACATGAAAAGCAGAATGTTACAGCCACAGCTTGCCTTTAAAACTCACCAGGGAATAGGAGTGAGGAGCAAAATAAAATACATTATAGAAATCTCTTTCAATAAATGAAACTTTGAAACAGATAAATAATTCAACAAATTCTTAACTGTACACAAAAGCTTTCAAACAGTAAAAGCAGTAAAACATCTTGCTCTTAATAAATTACTTCCCTGCATCTTCATTTGTGAATTATTCTGGATGGAGTATTATCTTCACAGTGCTTCTTTGTTTTCTTGCTCATAGCTCCATATTGTTCACTGGAATGTAAAATATGGTAAATTTGCTGAAGCTGTGAAGCATCCTGATGGTTTAGCTGTGGTGGGCATCTTCATGAAGGTTTGTTAAACTTTTTCTTTTTTATTTGTTTAACACATTCATTGTGTTGCAGGGGGGAACCTAAGAGCAGAAAATAGAGAATAAGGCAGCATTGTGCTGTGCTGCCCAAATCCATAGCAAACTAAGTGGTGCTCCAAATTCTTTCTTTCCTTTATCTATGAAAGTTGTACACTGGCTTTGGAGTATGACTGCCATCCATCACTGTGGCAGACCTGTAGCAGCATTCTTGCCTTCATCAAGGCAGTGATGCTACCATAACCCTTACCAGTGAAAGGTGATGTGCATAAGTGACCAAGTTGTGTGTATATGTATGAATGTACAGTGTGACCAGCCTAAATAACACCTATTTTCCTTTTCTTGTCATTGTTAAATGCCAGAGTGTTTTGTGTTAATTGAATTGTCTTTCCAGCTAGCTGGAGGCATGTCTGCTCCAGCAGTACATAGTACTCCATCCTGGCCTCGCTGAGGGTGATTATTTTATTAGCAGTGTGACTTCCATAAAAGAACAGCAGCTTAGGTCCAAAAATAAATCTACATACTGTAAATGAAAATAGCTTTATTCTGTCCAATGTCCTTGGCTGACCCGTTTGTACTCACTGTCAACTGGCACGATTTTTACAGAGACTGTTTTAGTCACTTAGGCTGTAATACTCCTATTATGTAACGAAATGCAGCTGGAAAAAAGTTTCCTTGAGACCTCTAGCAGGAAGGTAAAGGTGAAATGAAGAATGCATGGTGATTTTTATTTCCATGTGGCTTGTGTTACAGGTGGGAAATGCCAAGCCCGAGATCCAGAAGGTTGTGGATGCTCTGAGCTCCATTCAAACCAAGGTAATACTTGCTGTCTGTGTTGATGGACAACCATCACAATTATGCTACATTATCTTCTTTGGAAAGTAAATTTTCTTTTTTGCTTCTTCTCAGCCTGCTGCATATATGAAAGTAAAAAAAAAAAAGCCACCTGCCATCAGCCCAGGTGCTCCTATAATTCTAAAAATAAAACAGATTGGAATGAAGTTGAGGTAGAGAGCATGGAGTACTAGAAACAGTGATTATTTCCTATCTTTGTGACTACATTTCTGTCTTTTAACTGTATTTAAACCTATAGGATAGGATGCATCTTCCTAGTCTAAACTACATTCCTTGGTGCCATTTCTAGTTAGTGGTAACAGATGGAAAAGGTATTTCCCCTCACCTCTGCATCTGTGGGCTAAATTTCCTTTTTCCAAGAGGATGTGCTTCTCTTGGCTATTTCTAGAGAGAGTTCAGATAAACAGTCTGATAAGGATATATAATTCAAGGGAAAAAAGTATTTCTGTATTTTTAAATATTGTGTGCAGTGTGTGCATGATTTTAGGCTGAGTAATGAAAGTAATAGTACTTAGTAATTAGGTACCTTCATAGTGGGTAAGGGCCTGTGCCAAAGAGAAATGTGGACAGAAAAGGTCAAAAATGAGATTATCTTTCTCATCAGGCTCCCTTTGAGGTAAATGGATATTGCTGCTTACTGCAATGGACTCTCCAGCAGATCTCACAGGTTCTCTTTTTTCCAGTGCAGTCAGTGTATGTGGCATCTGAAGCCTCATTGTTTTTAGGCAAGGTCAAATCTTATCTCCAAGACCAAGGAACATAAGTGCAGCATTTGATATGAGAAGCAATATCTTGAAAATTTTGTAAGAAATACATTGCTGAGAGTATTTAATACCAAATGTACTGTAGTTGGCATGCAACACTTGATGACATGTTTCTGCCTTCCTAGAAACTTCCTAGACTTCAGTGCCGCAATCCCTGTGTATGTGGTCTCTCCCTGACACCAGCCCATCTGCTTACTTTATTGTAGGGAAAGCAAGCTTCCTTTACCAATTTTGACCCCACTGGACTCCTTCCTGCATGCAGAGACTACTGGACATATCCTGGCTCACTGACCACTCCACCCCTGCTTGAATGTGTGATCTGGCACGTTCTGAAGGAGCCCATCACTGTGAGCCCTGAGCAGGTAGGTTTCAAATGTATGGTGCCAGTAGATGTGTGCTGGAGTTACACTGATGGCTTCAGTTCAGCCCACCAGGTGATCTGTGAATTGGCAGTGTTAGTGCAGAGCTGTGCAGGGTATTGGCTAGCATCACATATCAAAAATAATTGTCTGAAGCGGTAATCCTCTTCTGACAGGACTCTGCTTCTGCCTGTGGATGTAGAGTTTGCTGTAGAACGTAAGGCTGTCCTGTATTTGGACACTCCAGGAAGATGGAGGGGAGAAGTTGAAAAAAGTATCAGATATTTTCCGGATATATGGTTAGAGCTGTCATGTGGTAAAAATCTGGAAAATTGAGGCATGCACGAAAGGACCATTTGCACATGCAGAGTTAGTCTAGCGTGTATTGTGAGCATCAGCAGGTTTGCTGTACATGCAATTACCTCTCTGGGTGTACTTGCCCTGAAAAGGCCAGGTTTACAAAGCACCTGGGGAGCGTGTGTGCTGCATCCACACACACACTACAGCGCTGTAGTTGGTCCGTTGATTTTCCAGCATTTCCAGGACACAGAGCTCTTTTTTGCAAGTTGTATTTGTCACAGAACAGACTGGGAAATCCTACGCAGATTTGTGATGATTCTAACAAAGCTCCCATTGTTTGGAAGAGGCAACATTTTCAGATTCCAGAAGTCTGCTGCCTAAGAAAATACTCTGTTGACCAGCCTGAGGATAGTCTTCCTAGTAGGAAGAAGCTTGTGCAGATTATATCACTCTTGGCCCCGGCTTTCTGTGCCATCCATTAATGAAATTACGTCCAGGCAAGATTCCATTCTTGGGTTCAGATCTGTGTGCTTGAGAGATATAAATAGAATCTAGAATCTATAAATACAAACCAGCCCTGAAGGGCTTTAGTTTAACCTTCAAATTCTTAAGTATCTTTTATTGATGGCAGATATTCTAACAAACTGCACCTAATTCTAGGGGGTTTGTTAATCTGGTACAAAAGAAAATGCAACTGTGCTGTTGTAGAACTTAATATAATAAAAGATAGAATATGTGATGAGAAAGTCCTATAGTTATAACTTCCAATAGTTCTGATTGATTGCCATTAGTAAACTGCAAGGGAGTATTCAAGTTGACACTTTACTTACTCCAAACTATTCCTATTGCTGTTGATAATCCAAAGTTTGCAAATATGGTTTTATTATAGGGTAAGATAGTGGGGTTTTTTTACTATACCTACTACAACCACCTACAAGTGGTAAACTTATTTCACCCCCACACTTATTTCACACCACTTATTTCACCCCCACATGCCCCTTCATATTACCATTAGTATTTCCACACTGTGTGGCAGTTTGATCTATCTTTCTCATACTGATCAAAGCAAGAAACCATATATGAGAGTATTGATGCAGAGTTTAAGATGGATAAGTTTTCCAAAGCTAGAAAGAAGTTGGGTATAACAGCAGGGTGTAGCAAGCCTGTCATCATTTGTTGTGACACAGCAGTTCCTGGCAGAGGTTGAGCTCTGAGCTTTGTTTTGGTTGGTCCTGAAGGTGAAGTCCAGTGTAGACAGGTCACTGCTGAAGCCATTTTTCCTTGTATGTGGAAAAAACTGGTCTAGAACCTGACTTGTAGGAAATCCTGTGTCCCTACATATATTCATCAGCACTTCAACCTGTGTGAGTTCATGTTTGGGGTGGGTTATTATTTTGGCACAATCTTTTTGTGAGATTTGGAGATTTCTATTTAGATGTAAATATGCTTTCGTTACATCAGATTTTGCAAGCACCAATTGTACTTTAGGAAAAAAGTACCATAACTATACAGTATGCTCCTGTTGATGTGGTTTTCCCCTCTCACAGCATTTGAAAGTCAGGATAACTTGAATTTATTCAGCAGTTCTATTTTGACCCAAGGGTAAAGCCATTTTTAATTTTTATTATTTCAAGGGGATGTAAAAAAAAAAAAAAAAAAGACCCAAAGCTGTATAACTTTCAGAGGATTCTGAAAGGATTTCAGTTTATATCTGGATCCAGGACAAACAGCTTTTTGCTTGTGGGGTTCAGAAAATGTGTGTCTGTGTCCTTGTTTTTTGTGTTTTCATAGCTGTGGCTTGCCAGGTTATTTTGTGGACAGGAGAGGCTATGTCAAGGCTGGAAATGGTGTAGATGAAATGCAGACATGTGGGTGCTGATGCCATCTCTAGACTACTAGTATTGGCAAAACTTTGAGCTGAAGCTCTGGTTCAGGCCCAAGATGTAATTTCAAAAAGTCCTGAAATGGGAGTATGCATTTGAGGATATTTGTGCCTTTTTCCACAGATGTGCAAACTCCGTGGCCTTTGCTTCAACGCTGAGAATGAGCCCGTGTGCCATATGGTGGACAACTGGCGCCCATGTCAGCCTTTGAAGAACAGGGAAGTCAGAGCTTCCTTCCAGTAACCTCAGTGCTGAGAGTGTTAGGAATTGCTGTGTTTGTGAGGAACCCCTTTTGCTAAGCCCAAATCAAACTTTGCCATGTGTGCCCAGGCAACATCTTGTCTCCCAGATCCATTCTTTCTTTTGCTCTGCATCTGAAATGCCTGCTGATGAAATGTGAAAGGCTCTTGGCCAAATGGGAAAGGGTTCTTAAGGTGTGGGGTTAGGGGCAGCAGGGGGTGGGTGGCTGTGTGCATTCTGGTGACTATTAGTGCGACTGAAACTTTGGTATAACAGTATGTTGGCTACTTGGGAGAGGATTTGGTGGTAGCAAAATAAGCCATTTTAAGAAACCTCATCCACTGGTGTAATAGTACACATAACTAACGATAACTTGAAGCTTTGTAAGAAGCACAGGAATATAGAATCTAGCTATTATTTAGGAAAAAAGGTATTTTGAGAAAGCTAAGCAAAATGAATATTTAGAATTAGACTTCTTAGATTTTAAGAAACTGACATGTAAATATTTTTGAGACTATTTTGCATTTTTACCCATGCTGTCAACAGCCTTAGTTACATCTTAATGGTAGTGTTGGGTTTTTTAATTAAACATGTTCTAAATTAAATGTTGTCTTTAAAAGTTGTTATTACCATAGAAAAATATCTTTTCATTGAAATAATATATGTTCTAATTTAAAAAGGAAAATAATATTGTATTTTAGATAACTTCTCTAATAAATCTATACTTCTATTTTTTGCTTCCCTGCTGTTATTTTAATTCTGGTAAAGAGTCACTAATCTGTTCACATGGTTGCATATTAAACATAATTACTAAACATGTACATTGGGAATTGGCTTCAGTGACACTGAACATGAATGCAAGACTATATGGATATATTAAGACATTTTCTCTAAGTAGGTATCTTCTCTTTTTGATAACAGAAGGAAGTGCTAATTTTGAGCAATAACTACAAATTACCATTAAAATTGAATGTATAATGAAAGATGCCCTCACAAAACTTTTCAACAAAATTATACTGAAGAATACGCTCATTTGATTTTGGTCCTAGTTTTTATATTAATTTATTACGGGTTTGCTACCCCATTTGGAATCACTTTGTAATTTATAAGGTATCAGTTGGGCAGGCTATGTTCTGGACCACCTAGATCTTGAAATGTGTGAGATGGCAATGAAGATGTCTCAAAATGCATACAAGGATCTTCAGAAAACTGTCAAATCTCAACCTTTGAGAAGATTCCACATTTAAAATGCCCACCATGCTACCGCCACCAAAAAAAAAAAAAAAAAAAAA